>JAJOZX010000075.1:510000-925000 GCA_023014485.1 Bathynomus jamesi
CCTCGGGGTGCCAAAACTTCTGTCAGGAACTGCGCTGGCACAAACAAATGCCATCATAGATTGCCTGAATGAATGGGGAGTGACCGATCATGTCAAATCTGTGTGTTTCGACACAACCGCGACAAACAGGCCACCGTGGAGGAACTTGTGTTCTTCTGGAAGAAAAGGTTGGACGTGACCTGTTACACTGCGCGTGCAGACACCATGTACTGGAGTTGGTGCTACAGGCGGCATTCGCAGCATCGCTAGATTCAGTATCTACCGGTCCAGAAATTCTGCTTTTCAAGCGCTTCCATGATTATTGGACCCGCATTGACCAGCAACAGTTCCAAACTGCGGACACAGATGCGTTCACCAAAGCAGCTATTTTTAAGCATAGAACGGAGCTCATTGAGTTTGCAAAATCACAAGCACTTCAAGTTCGTGATGACTATCAGGAATTCCTCGATCTTTCCGTCATCTTTCTTGGAGGAGTTCCATACAAGGGACTAAACTTCCGCGCCCCTGGTGCTATGCACCGGGCGAGATGGATGGCTAAGGGGCTCTATGCCATCAAGATCTGGCTCTTCCGAAGACAGTTTAAACTGACGAACACTGAGGAACGCGGAATTCGAGATATCTGCCTCTTTTCTGTTCTAGTTTACATGAAAGCGTGGGCAACAGCTCATCTGTCCATCGAAGCTCCGCTGAATGATTGGGAATTGATGAGGACGCTCCTTCGATACCCGCACAAGAAGATCTCTGATGGTATCACCAAGAAGCTGTCTGCGCACCTGTGGTACCATTCGGAGGAGGCAGTGGGTCTGGCGTTCTTTGATGAGAGGATATCGATGGAAGTGAAGTGCAGCATGGTTGCAGCGTTAGATCAAGAAGCCCCTCACATGCCGCCAAAACGACCTTTGGTTCTTGATACTATGTTCCTCAGTGACAGCAAAGGACTGGAGCAACTGATCACAAAGAACACCCGAGGATTCTTCTCAAAACTTCAGTTGCCAGATTGCTTTCTGCTCCACCATCCCAGTTCATGGACGTCAAACTCTGAATACGTGCAAGCTTGGGATGTGGTCTCCAAACTTGCAGTGGTAAACGACAGAGCAGAACGGGCCGTAGCTCTGGTGAAGGAGCTGAACGGAAAGTTGACAGTGAAAGAAGAACAGCTCCAGTTCCTCGTTCAAGTTGTCACTGACCACAGAAAGCAACACCCAGCTCCGAACAAATCAGCATTAGTGAGGACGCGAAAGAACTAATCACTGATCAGCGTATGAGCACCAATTATTCTGCTACTGTATATGTATTTTATTTCTCAAAGTTTTGCTTTTGTTGCTTCTCCATTTTGTACCATTATTCGCCAAATTATGTCTTCTGTTTTGATTATATAATAAACTGTTTGTATTCTTTGCGTTTTTAAGTGTCTTACTTTCGTTATTTCACCAAATTGCCTTGTTTTTTATTATCTGGTTCGGCCCAAGCTGTGAACACTGAACAGCTTGTTGACGTCAACAAATGGGTCTTGTTTTCAGTGACGAGGGCGACCTTTAAATGATGACCAATCAGACCAAATTTCTCTTCCGTATGTTTTACACCAAATGGAACAATTTTAGGGGGTGTCATAGGAAAATATCCATCGTTTAATTTTCCCCCTATTACCTAGTGACACCCTAATATATAATATATAATATATATACATATATATATATCTATATACTGTATATATATATATATATATATATATCAGTAGGAAAATAAGAAACCCAGAAGATATAGGATCTCTACAAACCGACATGAACAGAACCTACAAGTGGACGGAAGACAACAAAAAGAAGTTTAACACAGAAATTTCAGCTGTTAAGATATGGAAAAAGAGAAGACCTAAAATCCATGGAATATTATATCCCAAATGGACAGGAAATTCAGAGAAATTCCAGAGCAAAAGATTTAGGGGTTGTAATGACAGATGATGCGAAATTTGAAACACAAAATAAGATAGCAGTAAACAGAGCAAAGAGAATAACGGGACAGATATTGAGAACCTTTAAACGAAGGGATAGGAATGTAATGATTCCTCTACTGAAAACCCTGATCATACCCAATTTGGAATACTGCTCGGTCCTAACATCTCCATATAAAAAAGGAGATATTAGACAGCTGGAAGGGATCCAGAGAAGCTTCACAGCCAAGATCAACGGGTGCAAAGAACTAAATTACTGGGAAAGGTTACGCGAACTCGAGCTATATTCACTGGAAAGGAGAAGAGAGAGATACACCATTATTTACACTTGGAAAATAATGGAGAAACTAGTCCCTAATCTTACTCTAAACCCTATAACTCCCCAAACAAAAGCGGAAAGTAGAAGTGGTAGATTGTTTCGTATTCCCAAATTAAAGGCGAGACAGGGAACATCCTTAACCCTGAAAGAAAATAGTTTTGTTGTGAGAGGACCAAAACTGTTTAATCAGCTGCCCAGAGACCTAAGAAACACGAAGGGAGTTGCAGTGGACATCTTCAAAAGAAGACTAGACACCTGGCTCAGAACAACCCCCTATGAGCCGGGCATACCTGGCTATGTAAGGTGGAGAGCACAAGAAACCAACTCACTACTTCACCAGGCCAACTCGAGAGGAGGGCGACAAGCTTGACCTTCGCGAAATGAGCAATCATCACGCGGAACCTTTGTAAGGTTGTAAGGTAAGGTGTATATATATATATATATATATATATATATATATATATACATTTAAACTGCAAACAAGCAGTATAATTAACGTAAAGAACGACGCTTGTATAGGAGAATATTCCGCGCAAGATGAGAGAGAGAGAACGAAACAAATGAAAAAATGAGGTAACCACCCGGGAATTGAACCCGGGATCTTCCGATTGCCGGTCAGATATGATAACCATTACACCATGGGCCTCACTCAAACAAATGCCGTAATTCTTCTACATACGCGCAGAAACCAATGCCCCAAGGGGGCACCTCCCGCATGTCGTACATTATATACATTTAAACTGCAAACAAGCAGTATAATTAACGTAAAGAACGACGCTTGTATAGGAGAATATTCCGCGCAAGATGAGAGAGAGAGAACGAAACAAATAAAAAAATGAGGTAACCACCCAGGAATCGAACCCGGGATCTTCCGATTGCCGGTCAGATATGATAACCATTACACCATGGGCCTCACTCAAACAAATGCCGTAATTCTTCTACATACGCGCAGAAACCAATGCCCCAAGGGGGCACCTTCCGCATGCCGTACATTATATACATTTAAACTGCAAACAAGCAGTATAATTAACGTAAAGAACGACGCTTGTATAGGAGAATATTCCGCGCAAGATGAGAGAGAGAGAACGAAGCAAATGAAAAAATGAGGTAATTACGGCATTTGTTTGAGTGAGGCCCATGGTGTAATGGTTATCATTAGGGCGGTCAAAAGTCAATAAAGTCAAATTGTTTCCTATGGGGCACTTTTCGCTGAAACGACTGAAAATGCAATAAAAACACCTGTACGGGGTATATTACCAAAGTTAATAGGTCAACCAAAAGTCAACTTTTACCTGTTAGGTCAAAAAATATCAATGAGGTAAATAAAGTCAATTTTTTGGAATAAATAATTAAAATAACTAAAAATTGGCATCTTTTTGGTTAACTGGCAACTTCGCTGCTCGTATTTGTCTTATTCAGTTATGTCCGTTCTGGTTTTGGATGTGGTTGTGTTGTATGTATTGTGGTTACTGGTTACCATTTTTGATTTGTGATTTTTTCTGATTTGTGATTTCACTGATTTCGATTTCTTTTGATTTCAGATATTTAAAATGCCAAAAGTTGCAGTTAGTTCTATTGCTAAAGTGCGCGCTATAATTGCAAAATATCCTAATGAATTCATTTGTTCAGGAAAAAATGAGCTATACTGTCAGATTTGTTGTGTTGTGGTCAAGCATGACAAATCCTTTTTGTGGATAAACATCGCTCTACCCAAAAGCACCAGCGTGGTATAGACCAAAATGTGGGAAATGAAAAGACGCAAACCCTTTTAAAGTACAAGTCTTCAGATTTTTCGGAAAAACTTGTGACTACATTTCTGTCAGCCAACATACCTCTTCATAAGTTGAGCAACCCTCATGTGAAACAATTGTTCTCTGAATTAGGTGTAGCAGTGCCTTGCGTGTCAACTTGCAGATCAATAGCAATGAAACAGGCAGAAAGCGAGTTAAGTAGAATAAAACATTTGCTAGAGGGTAAATTAGTTTTCCTAATTGTTGATGAAAGTGAAGTAAGGGGCTCAAAATATTTGAACATACTTGCTGGATCTATTGATGTTCCCAAGAAAACATATTTAATCAGGTGCGATGTTCTTCTTGGAAATGTTAATGCACGAACTGTCATACACAAGGAATTGTTTGCTGAAATAGGAACTCCTCCAGAACCGATTGTAACACGTTGGGCAAGCTGGCTGAACGCTGCTCTTTATTATGCAGACAATTTTCCAAATGTGAAGACAATTGTGGAAAATTTTGAAGATGAAGGAATCATTGTTCAGAAGGCTAAAGAGAGTGTTGCTAATGAAAAACTGCCAAAGCAACTAATGTCAATCAAAATGAATTATAGTTTGATTGCTAGCTTAGTGACTAGGATGGAAGCATCTGATTGCACCATTAGAGAGGCATATGAAACCATTTCTTCTATCAACCTTGGCGAAGATATGTGTTCAGTCAAACAGTACATTGAAACAAGACTCAAGACAAATGGTATTTGTGAAATAATTAACCTCAGTAGACCTGAAATCTCACCAACAGTTTATGGTCAGCTTTTGCAATGTCAACCAACAACTGCCGCTGTAGAGAGATCTTTCTCCATGCTTAATAAATTATTTAGTAAGGATCGCAATTTTTTGCCAGAAAATGTCGGCAAATACTTCATAATTTACCACAATCGGTCAACTGATGTAGAAGAGCAAGAATAAGTAATTAAAGTATCGTTTTTATTATTGAAAGTAAAGGCAACTTTATAAGTCAATTTTTTCAATTCGTAAGGTCAACTTTCTTAATTTTTTCGGTCAACTTTTGACTGTCCTAGTTATCATATCTGACCAGCAATCGGAAGATCCCGGGTTCGATTCCCGGGTGGTTACCTCATTTTTTCATTTGTTTCGTTCTCTCTCTCTCATCTTGCGCGGAATATTCTCCTATACAAGCGTCGTTCTTTACGTTAATTATACTGCTTGTTTGCAGTTTAAATGTATATAATGTACGGCATGCGGGAGGTGCCCCCTTGGGGCATTGGTTTCTGCGCGTATGTAGAAGAATTACGGCATTTGTTTGAGTGAGGCCCATGGTGTAATGGTTATCATATCTGACCGGTAATCGGAAGATCCCGGGTTCGATTCCCGGGTGGTTACCTCATTTTTTCATTTGTTTCGTTCTCTCTCTCTCTCATCTTGCGCGGAATATTCTCCTATACATGCGTCGTTCTTTACGATATATATATATATATATATATATATATATATATATGATGCAAACCCATAAGGAAAAAGAAAAATGATTCCAAGGCCTTTCGTGTATTCAGAAGTACACCTCGTCAGGGAATGAAGGGTGGAGGCAAGATGGCCAAAAATATATACAACGCGACAGAAAAACAAAAAGATTAACACAAGATTAACAAGATTAACAGATCTGTTCTGTAACGTCGACGAAACTCACGCTGCACTGTGACTACCGATTTACAGCTCGAAAACTGCAACACACAAAACGCCTTCTGCTGTGCGGACGCCATTTTCACACTGACTGTTTGTTGCTAGGCTAGGCCACGGCGTGACTTTGGAGCCCTTTCGCGGTGATCTTGTAAAACTCGGAGATTTCCTCTTTCATATGGTGTATGCCCAGTTGATGCACGGTTGATAGGTACGGAAGTATTCTCAGTTGAAATCGGATGAATCAGTTTGAATAGCCCTGTATATAATATATATATGCTTTATTGAGCTAAATATTAAATGTATTTGTATATGTTTACATGCTATCTCTCTTGTAAAATGAAAATAGCTACAGTATTAACCAAACATTTATCATTTTAGTTATATTGACATTTTTTATGGACTGGAAATGTGATGCAGTGATTTCTTAACTGAAATATTTTGTAGTCACACTGAAATGTTGGAGTTCTGTTATTGTAGTAGATATTGACAGCTAATGTTTTTATTTTCTTGTATTCGGAGTAGCTTGCATAGTGTTCCATATTCAGTATCTTGTGATCATTTTTTGTTAATTTTATTCACTTAAATTGGATAAAATAAGGATATTTGGGCCAATATGGTTTGGTCACGTTGGGCCAGATGTTCTCAGCGCATAGAGGTTTCTTCCGACTGTACCCCCATCTTAAAAGCTAATGTTTATTGCTTGTAACTCCATCTTCATCGTTTAACCTGAATCAGCATAGCATCACCATTATGGACTTACTGCTTTGATACCAAATGAAAGAAGTGGAAATTTTGTTGTTGTTTCAATGAAATTTTTTGTTAGTTTATAAATTTTACTTTCTATATGGAATAATGTATTTTTGTATTACATTATGAAATCAATAAAAATAATTATCTTAGAAAAATGGAAAGCCATATCGGTTTTAAATTACGAGTATATGCTAACTACCCTGTTCACTGCCGGAAGAACGGGGTAAAAATTAAATTTAAGTGGAATTATATATGGTTTTTCTTGGTATGTATATTGCATAGATTTTTTTGGCTTAATGCTATTGTTCTAGCATTAAATATTTTAAATAGTTTCTCTTGCTATATTATAATTATATTAGAGCTTATATAAGCTTTAATGTAAACTTCGCTGGTTTTTTATAAAGGGTGTACACAAATTATCTTTACAACTTCTCTATCAAATAAAAATATTAGGAAAAGAGGTACACATACCGTTTTTGCGGCATCTGTGAGAGAAAGTAAGAAATTTTCACGTGGCATTTGTCAGATGTCAGATTATTGTACAGGGTGTTCACAAATTACGAAATTGGTACGAAATTCCCTTAACATGCATTTCCCAAATCGGTGGATTGGCCGTGGGGGGGGGGATCTCTTCGCCGGCCAGATCACCAGACAAACACCCTGTGACTTTTTTCTATGGAGGTTATGTAGAAGACTGCGTATACACAACTCCAGTGGCCAACATCGACGGTTTAAAGAACAGAATTGCTGCTGCTGTTGCAAGAGTTGACGTTGAAATGTTGCAGCGCAAATGGATGGAGATAGAATACCGTTTGGACGTCTTACGTGTAACAAATCGTGCCCCTGTTGAATGGGTTTGAGGTTATGTGAAACTTTATTACTTTCTCTCACAGACGGCGCAAAAATGGTATGTGTACCTCGTTTTCTAATATTTTTATTTGAGAGAGAAGTTGTAAAGATAATTTGTGTACACCCTGTATATTTACAACAGCGGTAGCGAAAAGAAATTACGAGCTTTTAGTTTCTAAATCATCGTTGATACATGTAATTAAAGCTATATTTGCGTACGTTTGATTTCTCATCATTCAAACGTTCCCAGTCAAATCACGGACATTTGTATCATGTACAAACCAAACAACCTTTTGGTGATTTCCAAATATGATAATTTTACAATTTTAATATGCGAAGTTATGCTCAACACTTTGAAATTAAAATACTTCAAAATACTTTTACTTCATCGTTAATCAGATCTTGAAGTAAATAAAATGAAAAGAAATCACAAAACATTTCAATGGAATGAATCCGAATCCAACCAAAATGCCTTGAAACCCAGATTTGAACACAAATCCGAATCTGAATTTGCCCACGTACGGTATGACAGTATATCTGTGTTAGTAATTGTATATGCATATATTCATTAAGCGTCGAATAACGGGTAACCTACATTATATATATAATAAGATATCCATTTTATAGCGAGGGTTTTTTTCTTATCTGAGCGCGAGAACATTAACGGTGGCGGAGGGAGAGAATGAGCTGATGAATGTTAGGAGCCTTCTGGGACGAGTGTCTCGGCGTGGAGCATTCCGCTCGCTTCATATTCATGTTGGGAACAGGTTTTTTTAAAAGGGTTTAAAGTTGCCTGTTTTTCGCTCCCGTTTCTTCTTCTTCTTCTTCTCTACATGGGAGGAATTTGAGGAAAAAATCTTTCATTCTACGCTCGCTTGTATTTCATTCTCTCTCTCTCTCTCTCTCTCTCTCTCTCTGTACATATAGAATAAAGTAAGAAATATTGCACGAAGAACAGAAGAAACTTTAGTCAAATTTTCTATAATATCTGACAATGAACAATTCAAAACTTTATGAAGTTAAAAAATTTAAAGAAAGGAAAGGGATGACGCCTTACATTTGTGTGTCGGCTTGTGTAGAGAATGGATACCTAAGGAAACACTCACGGAGATTTGTTTCAATTAATTTAATATCCATGTGAGAGGAAGTTTGTTTTGTATCAAAGACGTGTTGGCACTTAGATATAATTCCGAAGTTAATTAAAAGAGGCAGTGACAAGGCGGAGTGCATGAGAGAGAGAGAGAGAGAGAGAGAGAGAGAGAGAGAGAGAGAGAATAAAATATACCAGAGAGAAGAAGAGTTAAAATTTTTGAAATTTAAAGACGTTTTTGTATCGAAGAAACATTTTATATTTCTCACAACAATTTAAAATTGTGTGAATGAGAAAATAATGCGCGGTCGCTTCGAATTAAGGATTCCGTCACACATTTTCTGAATGGTAAAACCTGGAAAAATTCTTGGAAGAAATGCAAAGAAATCAGGCAAGCTGAGGGTTCCCTTCATGGGCACAGAACAACGTTGCTTCCCGTTCGATCAGCGAGGTTGAGCGACGCTGGGTCTGTTCAGTGGTTGGATGGGTGACCGTCTTCAGTGTTCAGATGATGTAGCGACTCTTAGGATGGTTCGAACCACACGTAAGATTGTAGGTCCTATCCGCCACACGACCCTGGGTGTAATGAAGATTAAACAACCCCAAACATTATTATTATCATTATTATTATTATTATTATTGATGGACTCTGTTAAGTGAGGTTAAAACCCAAACTTTAATTTTTCACTTTTCATTGAAGAATTGCGAAGATACAGTCACCAAATTTTATCGTTTGTCGTCTTAAACTGTCCACAAACTGTAACTATTAAAACTGTTGTAATCCAGACTTTGCTGCAGATTTTATGATAATTTCTGCTTTTAAAACAAACATATAAATGCTTTGAAATGCAATCATCGCACTTAAATAAGATAGAAAGGGGCAAAAGTAGTGTTCAAGTGCCACTAGTTCCTAGTTCCTACTTTAATATATATATATATATATATATACACACACACACACACACACACACACACACAAAGGGAGTTATAAAAGAAATCGCGGTATATATTAAGGAGAGAGAGAGAGAGAGAGAGAGAGAGAGAGAGAGAGAGAGAGAGAGAGAGCAAATAAGGGAAGCAGTTCGCTCACTTCACAGGAATTTAATATTAATTTTTATTCGACGGAAACAATTTGCATTTTCGTTAACGAATATAATTCCGGTTGTGTTCGGTTCCGGAATCGTTACAGAGTTGGTCCGGATTTTTGTTTGTAGATAAAGTCGTTATTGTGTTTTATCAGACAAAAGGTTTCTCAAAATATTTAATAAATACAGTCAAATTGGCTATCAGGGAATACATATAAATAGATAGATAAATAGATAGAGAGAGAGAGAGAGAGAGAGAGAGAGAGAGAGAGAGAGAGAGAGGACTGTATATGTAAAAGGGATGAAACGAAGTATAAAAATCGACAGATGTTCGACAATAAACAGCGAAAATAAGTGTAAAAAAAAAGAGGAAGAGCTTGAATATCAAAGGCGTCATTCCGCGACTTTGATGAACCTTTGAAAGAGGTTTGAAGCACTCTTTGATACAGGATCATACCTTCATCGGTCTTATTCCGTTAACAGAAATAATTTCCCCTCTGAGGGAAGATTCCCTTTATGTACAGAGCCTGAATTACGTCATCTCCCGTATGGATAGCGAGGGAACTTATCCCGAGAGGTCATGTTGGATTAATTAATTTTTTAACCTTTTCTGTAGGAGGAGGGAGTTGTTTTTACGTAAAGAAAGTGGTGCGTGGTGTAATTACAAAAATAAAGAGGAGAAACGAATGTATTCATAAAAGTTTAAAAAACTATAAATGTTTAGTTGTATAACCTTGGTTAACCTTGGTCTTGCTTCCGCCCGAATTGTTCATTCTGACGAAGGTCAAACGTAGACCTACAGTTTAACGCGGAATCCGAAACACGCCCCACCAGCAGCCCAGCGTCTTAACCACTAGGCTACCTACGAGGCTACGATACCCATTTATCTCCCAACCAATTTTTATTGTGGAGAAGGATGAACAGCTGGGTTTTGCTGCTCGCTGCCTACTGTCACTGGGTCTCGATCCCGGGGCCGATGGATTCGTAGTCAGCGACGCTAACCACTACACTACCCCAGGCGCATAGTTACAAATAAATAAATAATAAAAAAAAAACCCTTTAATTGACCCATATTATTACGTTCAGAGCGAACCAATATATCTGATGTATATTAAAGAAAACCTTTTTATAAATGTTCTACATCTCTAAGACAATAAACCGAAAGAAACAAATAAAGACAAAAGAAGTAAAGGAGAAAAAAAATGTGACGAAACAATTTAAAAAAGCGACGAAACGTTGTGACAATTTTTCACAATGAACGTTGTGGATCATCCTAATACCATTATTGGTAGGAAGACAATCTGGCTTAAGATAAAAGAACTATCGTATGACGATATCCAAAATCCAAAGAAAATTTAATAAAAAAAAAAAAAAAATAGTCTCAAATATTTGTTTTCTTTCAAAAATAAATTTTAAGTCACTGAAAGCGAAAATTATTATTATTATTATTATTATTATTATTATTATCAGTAGCGGTATAGTAGTATCTGAAAAGTTATTTTTACTTTAAAAATTAATGTAACTGATAATAATAATAGTAATTGCTGATATAAATTGAATTGGAAATGATTTTTGTGTGTATATATAATTTAGGGTGGTCCAAAAAAATAAATGTTGAAAATTCGTAAGTCTTACCCCCTAAAATTGTTACCTATGTTGAAAAAACTAAATATAAAATTTTAATAAGATCAAAAAATTCTAAGTGGTGCCACATCGCATTTGAATTTAGATGTTTTTAAAAACCTTTTTTGCTTCTTCCCCATAATATAGATTTATAGTGTCTTTACGAAAAATATTTCGATATATAGCATTTTTTGGCATAATATAGATTTTTGTATGCTTATTGTGGTTAAATATTCCGAAGCACATCTTGTATGAGCGGTACTGAACACGTTCAGGCAAGAATCGCATCTGTTTTGTTGATACGTGTATTCACGTTTTTCCATGAAATAGATTTCGTCACTTTTCTCATTAAGTGCTCATCTTGCGTGAACTGTTGAAAGAGCGTTCCTATAACAATCGTATTTTTTATTTACAAGCCTGTCTTTTGCCAACCTGTCGTTTGCAGTATATTGTTTGCAGTCGTTTGCAGTGTATTGTTTGCAGTCATTTGCAGTGTATTGTTTGCAGTGTATTGCAGTTCATTTGCAGTGTTGCAATAGTGAATAATCATATTAGAAATGGCAAGTTCCTCAATGAAAACTCGCAGAAATACCGAAATATGGCTCATTGGACAACCAATTGAAATGATATGCGGGAGAAAACTTCCTTCCAAAGGTGATGTGCTCCGTTGTCTTTTTTATTTACTTAAGGAAACGAAAACTCTAAGAGAAGCTTCTAAAGCAGTTTACATAGAGTATAGAACGCTTCAAAAATTAAAATTCCGGTGCTCCGAAACTCAGCGTGAGAAAGAGAGATTGTTTCAGGACAGTTTAAACGATCTCTTTGATATTGATCACCAAAAAGCGCACGAGATGATGAAGATTAAAGAAGACAGAGAATTCCTCCAAGCTCGAAAACAGAAGGGAAGAACAGGATATATGGCTAACGTTGACAAAGCATTATCAGAGAAAGAAGATCGTAAAAGGAAGAGAGAGTCAGCTAAAGAACGGTTAGCACGTTGGGAAAGTAAGATAAAGGAGGATGAAACAAAATCTGCCAAATTGACTTCATCAAGTAGCATGAGTAGTGAAGATGAAACTATGTTGTGTAAAACTAACACGGCATCAAAAAATAATGCAGGCAAGAAGATTCCTAGCAAACCAAGTAAGAAAGAATTTGTAACACGAGACGTTGCAGTTGCACTGGATAGATCGAATATTTCTGATAGACAGGCCGTATATGTGCTATCAGCTGCTGCCTCTGCATTAGATCATGATCTTGATGACTTGTCCATAAGCAGAAGCACAGTTCGTCGAAAGAGAATGGATGTACGTGAGAAAATCGCAAGATTTAAAAGAATCTTTTAATCTTAAATGTTCTTTAATGGTGCATTGGGATGGAAAAATGCTAATCGATTTAACTGGAAATGAAAAAGTTGAAAGATTAGCAGTGTTGGTGTCAGGAGGAGGCAAATCAAAGTTGCTTGCAGTACCCAAACTCGAGTCTGGCACAGGAGTAGACATACCAACAGCTGTTGTCGAAGTTTTAAAGGACTGGAACTTAACTGATCGCATTAAAGGTATGTGCTTTGACACAACTGCCACGAACACGGGTCCTAAAAAGGGAGCTACTGCACAAATACAACAAAAGCTTGGAGAAGACTTACTAAATATTGCATGCCGGCACCATATAATTGAACTTATTGCATCCAATGTTTTTGAGGTGTGTCTTTGTTACGCCAGTAGCGGACCTGATATTCCGATATTCAAACTCTTTAAGTCTGCCTGGAACTCCATCAATAAAGAAAATTTTGAAACCTTTCCTGATACTCCATGACGTGATGAACTGTTTGTTATTTGTAAGAAACATCTAACCTCCACACAAATCCGAGATGATTACAGAGAGGTCCTGGAACTTACAATCATCTATCTAGGAGATGTACCACCACGTGGAGTCAAATTTCTAAAGCCAGGTGCTTTGCATCGTGTCAGGTGGATGTCTCGCATAATCTATGCAATAAAAATGAATTTTTTCTGCTCACAGTTTAAAATGATTCTAAAGGAACAAAGTGGAATAAAACATTTTGCACAATTTGCCATTAGACACTATGTTCCTGCATGGTTTTCTGCACCTATCGCTGCTTCTGCCCCTGCCAATGATCTTTCGCTACTAAAACTGCTGCTAGTATACGAAGACAAAAGCATTGCTTCTGCAGCATCTCAAGCACTTTCTCGCCATCTTTGGTACCTAAGTGAATTTCTTATTTCACTTTCATTCTTTGATGAAGATATTTCCATTGATGTTAAAAGAGACATGGTAAAGGCACTCGACGTAAGGGGATCTAAACATCTGCCCAAAAGAATAAATTTGAATCTTTCTGCCAACGATATTCAAAACAAGACAGTAGCCAGCTTTGTTACTAGCTCGTCTCGACTATTTTTCACTAAGCTCGGACTCCCAATAGCCTTTCTTGAGAATGATCCAACAAACTGGAAGAACAGACAAGATTATCAAATGGCCCTTGAGTATGTCAAGTCAATGATGGTAACAAATGATAACTCCGAAAGAGGAATAGCATTAATAAAAAATTTCAATGCACATCTAACTAAGAATGAAAGTCAAAAGCAGTTTCTCCTGCAAGTAGTGGAGCAACATCGCCTGCAGTTTCCTAATGTAAAAAAATCAAACTTGAAGCAGGAACTGCGAATGCAGCAACAACGAGTGGGAGATGGGCACCCATGAGACCCCAACCTCTGAGTGGTTAATACTCCATTATAGTTGAATATGGAGGGGGACTGCGATAAATTAAAGAAATTTTTGAATATGAATTCAAAGAATTTTGAAACAAGAAAATTAAGAAATTTAAAGTCGAGTGTGGCACCACTAAATATTTATTAATTTTGATAAGTTTTGGTCAGTAACGTTTTTTTAATATAGGTAACAATTTCCGAGGGTAAGACTTAAGATTCAGATACTTTTAAAATTTACTGTATAATTTTGGACCACCCTAATATATATATATATATGAAAATTATTTCACGAAAGTAACACGTGAAAAATATTTATGATATATAAAACCACGAAGGAAAGGAAACACAAAATGGTGCTCAAGCGCTTTCGTCATTAGACGAAAGCGCTTGAGCACCATTTTGTGTTTCCTTTCCTTCGTGGTTTTATTCATCTCATATATATATATATATATATATATATATATATATATATATAGAGAGAGAGAGAGAGAGAGAGAGAGAGAGAGAGAGAGACTTTAAATTAATTCTTCGCTCTGTTAATTTAGATTTAGTTTAAATTTAAGTAATTTTGAGAAAATTTGGTACTTTCCTGTTATCCCGGACCCCAGACTTTTTTCCAGTTGCAAGACTTCAATTTTGAAAAAATATTTTCGTTAAAACTAACGAAAATATCACGACTTAACCTAACCTTACCAACTAATTAGGCTAATTGAATGCCCGGTTAGGTAAATTGCACGCCTTTGATAATTAATTGGTTAGGTTAACTCGTGATATTTTCGTTAGTTTTAATAAAAATATTCTGTCTCAAAATTGAAGTCTGGCAACTGGCAAAAAGTCTGGGGTCTGGGATAACAAGACAGCACGGAAAAGTTTTAAATAAAATTTTTGTTACGAGTTAAATTGTTTAATTACAGCGTATGGCAATTAAAAGAGTTGGAAAATGAGTGTGCGTTCGTTTTATTTGTAAATAAGGTGCATGTGTACGACGCTTTCTTATATTGTTATTGTCTGTGGTAAAGGAAGAAAGGATAGAAGTATGTAGTATTTCTCCGCACGCTCGCTTAGACCACGTGACAAGCGAGGAAATACAGTATTCAGCAGAAATACCAGCCCTGATGGAACAGAAAACTGGGCTGACGGGGTCTAATCAACGTGATATGAAACCGACAGCTTATTGTGGGTTAGATTAAGTTAGGTTAGGTTAGCATAGTTTAGCATAGCGTTATGTTAAGTTAGTTTTTCGTGTCGTTATTGTGTCTCTGCGACCAAATCGGTATATAGCCAGGGCCTATGGGTCCAGGAAACAGATATGTATGTATGTTAACCCCTCCGTTTATGGCTTGGTCGGTTCGAAGTTGACGGGGGTTCTGGTTAGGTGGCAGCAACGGATTTGTTACTCTGGAGTAGCTGGTAACGTATAGGGAATCGCAGTAGTTTCTTCTATACTACTCTCCGATGTCTTCTTGTACTGGATCGGAGGATTCTGTGGAGCTTACTAAATTCTCTGAAGGTTCGTCGATTCTTCTTGTAACGTATCGGGAAATTATTTTCCTTTGTTTAAGATTAAGTTCTCTGAAGAGAGCAAGGCTCGAAGGAAAAGACAAAATTTTTTTCTTACTGTAGTTTTACTGCTAAAATTGTACAAGTAATGCTCAGCCTCTAAGTTAGATCAGCCAAATCAGAATGAACATTGAGAAATTTTCTGGGTTTATATACTGAAATTTTTACTGACATTATTATTTAATGCTGATCTGTTTTTGTTTTTTATTCTCAATAGGCTGATTTACTTTGCAGAATACTTAAACTCAAAACAAATATTTTAACTGTAGCAAGGTCTAAACTGCTAAGCAAGAGGAAGCCATATTTTTATTTTAAATCGTATATTGATAGATCTGATGTTATCATGATCTGTCGAGTTAACTAAAAATGGAAATTGAAATATGTGTTGAAGGCAGAAATAGAAATAGACATTTCTTGTAGAAATAGACAGAGGAATTCCTTCTCCTTCGCCGTTTGCAGACATCTTAGAATCACCAGGAAGCGAAAAACACACGTGGTGTTCAAGGAAACAGAAACAAAAGGACGCTTGTGTTTTCCCAAAAAGGCCCGCGAAAAGTTAGCGTCTTACGAGCCTATATAAGGCAGAGTTCACTGGAATTCACTCTCACTCTGCTCGTTACCGCCTCCTCGTGAATCTACTCTCACCACGTAGCGCCATCACGACCTCACCCGGCCTCAGTCCCAAGTCACTTCCCTATACAAGAACGAAGCAACACTCGAGGCGACTCTACAATTCCTTCCTGCAAGAAAGAACATCACTGCTGTAGGCTTTCCGCTGGCCCCTCTTCAATAAAAGTCCACCGGCTGTCAACATTCATCCTCTCGCCGGCAAGGCCAACCTGACTACAGAAGCACCTTTCGAGGCCCAGGTCCGTAAACCACCTATCAAGCTACAAGCCACAAACCCATTTCGTTCGTCGCTCATCCTCCACCACATTTCGATCGGCGCCCGTTCAACAAGTATTTCAACAAGCCCCCCTACCATCTTCAAGGTCATCTTCGACGGACAAAACGCAATACGGTCAAACCTCACCTAGGTCTACGTTCTCCAAAGTCAGCAGGGGCGAACGCAATACAGTCAACCTTCAAGCAGCTCTTCAACCTCCAGAGTATTAATCATTTCGGTAAGCCTACCTTCGCCTTCGTGTTAAACAACGCAATACGGTCAACTTTTAAGCAGCTCTTCAATCTCCAGAGTATTCATCATTGCGGTTAGCTTCCGTTGCCTTCATCTTAAGCAATTCACACGAAGCCTACTCGGTGAATCATGCGTCGCGTTTAGGCTATATCCAAGTATCCAAGTGTACGCAAGCAAACGAAAACTAACACTCTCATTAAGACCGCAGTAGGCCTTTTCAAGTGTCGTACCAATATTGTAAATTCTGTATCACCCTGTTATTGTGATCATTCATATAATTTAATTATCGTGCATTTTATTGTTTATGTGCTCTTTTATGTATTTCATTCTTGACGGCATAATCCACTTACTGTACCAACCGTACGGGCATTATTTCCCTTATTTCTGTTCAATAGGCTTCGTTATTTATTCTGTGTTCACTCGGCATGTCATTAGCCTACCTAAATTAGTGTTTATCATCATTGTACTTACTTAACAATTAGACTGTATAACCATTTTCTTATTGTTAATACTCGGTCATCTTTAGCATAATATAAATGCCGTTATATCACTGTTAATCATTATAAATACCTTTATTGAAGTGTTAATAGCTGTGAACAAATAATTTATTGATTTCTCTAATTAAACACAAAACAACAAGGGAATTTCTCTCTCCCATTTAAATATTGTTTATTTGGGCAGTAGGCCCAAGTTGGTGACCCTAATTTCATCATTTTATTCAGTAATTATAGTAAGCCTACTTTCTTAGCCACATCAAATCTGTGATCCGTAGGCCACTATATATGCCTTCCCATCACGAATTACAAACAAACATGCACATAAGCAAAAATTAAATGCTTACGATTCAAAATTAAACGTTAAGCAGGATATGACTTCATCTTTTACAACGAAGAGAGAACGTATACAGGGAATGAACAAGATTACATTATTAAGGTAAATCTGCAAAAATGATTAAGTAGTTTAAAAAGAAATAATTCACTAATTTATAAATTTGTAAAATAGAAAGCAAATAAAAAATTTAGCAAACTCGTGTCAACATTATGCGATTTTGGACCTTATATGTTAAAATTAATATATGACTATAAATATACGTAAGAATAAAAGGATTATATAAATATACGAAGTATACGAATGAACATGAGAATTATACAATTATACTGTAATATAAGAATTATTCATTGTTCATTTTTACACACACACACACACACACACACACACACACACACACACACACACACACACACATATATATATATATATATATATATATATATATACTTTAGCTGACTTTAGGCGAGTTTGAACGACAGTTCAGGATCGACCTGCGGTCGACCCCTCTGCAGCATACCGCCTCATTTGCGGGATTTGGTGAAGGAGGGAATTGCTCTCTGATCTCCTCCTGCCCTCGTAGCCACCCACGCATGGTTGGTCAGGAACTTTACACAGGAATCTGTCCAGCTGGTTCTTGAAGTTATTCAGGTCAGTGTGCTGGAGATTCCTCACTTCTTTTAGTAGGACATTGAAAAGCTTTGGGCCTCGTATTCTGAGGGGATTTTCCATCCTCGTTTTCATGACCCCTTGTCCCACCGCAGCTGGGACCGTACAAAATCTGCCTCTTCTCTCATTCCAGTTTGTTTCTATTTCATTTCTAAGGTTAGGGACAGAACCCTCAAGTATTTTCCATTTGTATATTATTGTGTACCGTTCGCACCTTCTTTCGAGAGAGTAGAGTTCCAGGGATTGTAGTCGAGACCAGTAGTTTTCACCTTTAGTCCGGTAGCACAGACCCTGATTTTACTGGAACCCTGCATTGTTTGTTATAAAGCAAATTTTTACATATTTTGAAAGATTATACCACCCAATTCAAGAATACATCGGGTGTACACCTGACCCCCGCTTGGCTTTTTCAATATGGCCGGCGAAACTGAAAAATACCATATCCTGGTCAATACTTGATAGATTTTGATGATCTTGGTGTCATTTCTAGGGGTTTTTAGGATGATGAGTCGATCTGGAGGGGTTGTAGATACTTTGGGAGTCGTTTTGACCAACATTCGTCAATACTCAAGGTCATTGGAGGTCAAACGCCCCCCGAAATATGGAATATCCCATATCCCGGGCAGTCGTGGAGATATTTTGGTGATCTTACTGTTGTTTTTATGGTTTTGAGCGAGACTCAGTAGTTCTATAGGGTTTAAAATGAAATCAGGGATTATTTTCCCCATGGTAAGGTGAATTCCAATATGTCTAATTATTCCTCTTATTTTTTTCAGGTTGTTGAGATTATTGCTGATGGTGCTGCCCACCTGGTGGTTTGATGACATCTTGGTTGTGCTGATTCCAAAATTGTTTTTTGACTGCTAAATATGGAGAATATACCAGTTGAGCATTGTTTAGTTTTCAATTGCTGAGGATAAATTATTTCAATGCGATTTGTACTCTGAAGAATGGGTAAACAAAATTCTTATTTTTCAGGTTCTACAAAAGCTGCAGACGACTGTTTCTTCAAGGATTTCCTGCGTAGCTGTCCTGGAGGTCAGAAAGGTCTTTCAAATTGTGGGAGGATTCAGAAAATCATAGAGAGCAGCGACATCAGAGGGCAGCCAGATGTTCGAGCGAGACTAGAGCGTCTCGTGGAAGATGGAGCAAAAATCCTTTGTTGTCACAAGAACTGTGTTTCCACTTGTGTCCAAGAGGAATTTATCAGCATTATATGAAAAAGAGAGAATGTGATACCCTTACAGTGGAGCCAAAAAGACTACGTGGCGCTGTTCTCAGTGAAGGCCCAGTATATGACCCTAAAAAAAGTCTCTTTTGTTTGAAAGTCAGTGAGTGTATATTACCCGAGAAATATGACATCAAAGTTCCGGTGCAATACCGCATTCCAGCATCTAGGTTTATGACCGATAAGCTTGGTGATAAAAGACAAATTACAAAGATGTGTTGATAGAAAAGTGTAAACTGAAAAATGATGAACAGGGACAAATTGTACTCAGTAGGTTGTTGGGCATGAAAGGAGATTTACCGGCTGAAGAAGCCCGATACCATAAAGATTGTATGTCTACCTTTCATGTTGAAGTTGAGAGAGCTTGCCAGAAAAGTCAAGGGTTGAACCTGAAGACCGCCCCTTGTCGAAGGACAAAATGAAACCATGGAATTCAATTGAAGTAGAGAAGCTTTACAAAGAGTTAGGTGGTGAGAAGTTGTCACGTAGGTCGCTCATTGTAAAGTTAAAGATTACTTCAAAGACGAAATTGTAGACTTACATGGGGATGGTATCGCTACGTTGTTAGTTTTCAAAAACTATGCTGCCTCATACCTGAATATTGCAAAAGATTGTGAGGAATCTGTTGATATTAATGAGTGTGTGAAGAAGCTGGGCAAGCAAATCGCGAGTGAGTGCAAAAAGAACAAAGAAGAATTCACTTCTTATCGTACTCACGTGGATAAATATATTGCTTCCGAATGTATGAGTGATGTTGTTATGCAATTGCTTACTCGTGTAAGTTCGAAATTCTCTGACTCCCTGCAATCCATAATGGTTGGAAACATTGTAGCAAGTGTTGTTACAAATCAGCCTACTTCACTCCAAATAGCACTGGGTGTTCTCATAGGTGACCATAAGCAAATCATTAAAGAGTTGTACAAGTACAATGTAACTTGTTCTTATGATGAAGTGCGGCGCTTTATGCGCTCAGCTGCTGTTGTTGCAGCAAGAGATGCTGTGTGGTCGGGTTTGAATGATGCTGTACCTGCTGGTCTTCTGCAAGTTATAATTGACAACTTTGATGCAGTTATTCACTCCCAAAATTGTAGATTAAACTGTCACAACCTTGCAGCTATTGTAACACAGCCCAGATCACTTGAAAACGACAGTGCGAAGGTCATTCCTAGACTATCAAAACAAGAAATGTCAGTTCCCATAAATTGTGAGCTGGAAGTTGTCCATACACTGGTCCTAAAAAACCTCCTATGCCCATGGAGGCAACCTGCTCATTTGAGCCTTCTGAGAAGCTTACAAGAGCAGCCGAAGTGTCACTTCACCGTGCAGAAGAGCTAGATCTGGAGTTCTTCAGACGGATACTGTTTGTCGCTGGCACCCCTGAGTACAATGGCTTCAACGCCCGCCATTGTAGAGAGGCGGGAATGATGCCAGCTAAGAAGTCGGCCATCAAGTATATGCCACTCATTAATATGAAGCCTTCAGACCACAACACTGTCAACACTGCAATAAATAATGGCATTAAAGTGACGAGGGAGTCCAACCAGTGTTTTGGTCATCACAGCAGATCAACAGATCTAAAAGGTTATAGTGGACATCCTGTTCCATACACGAAGTCTTCTGACTGATGTGGTTGCCATCCTTGGTGGAATGCACTTGGTGATGGACTTCATAGGTGCGATTGGCAGTCTAGCAGCGGGAAGTGGCCTGAAAGAATATCCGAATATCCATATCCATATAATGTGGGTTATGTCATTTAAGCATTATGATCTGGTTTTATCTGCAGAAAAGATGTTAAGTGCTCAGCAGTTAGCTAGATTGTAGAAATTGTCACTGAAATAAAGCAAATACAGTGATGTCAACTGTGGCATTATCATATTTCAAGGCCAAACTTTAACCTCAAATGACCTTGACTTGACCCATGGAGTTGCAAAATGATATCCTACTGTTATCATGTGCCTATAGAACTACTCAGTCTCGCCCAAAACCATAAAAACGACAGTAAGATCACCAAAATATCTCCACGACTGCCCGGGATATGGAATATTCTTTATTTCGGGGGGGCGTTTGACCTCCAATGACCTTCAGTATTGACGAATGTGGGTCAAAACAACTCCCAAAGTATCTACAACCCCTCCAGATCGACTCATCATCATAAAATCCCCTAGAAATGATACCAAGATCATCAAAATCCATCAAGTATTGACCAAGATATGGGATTTTTTAGTTTCGCCGGCCATATTGAAAAAGCCAAGCGGGGGTCAGGTGTACACCCGATGGATTCTTGAATGGGGTGGTATAAGCGTTCACAATATGTCAAGATTTGCTTTATAACAAACAATGCAGGGTTCCCACCCCGTGCAACCAGACTACTTCCGTTTCCGCTATCTTAGACGTAAAAGTCCTTTGTATAGCTTCAATATTCGCAATGTCTCGTTTTCTGTATGGGCTTGTGAGTACTGAGCAATACTCAATTATTGGTAGGACTAGACTCTTCCATAATTTGAGCATGATGTTTGCTTTTCTGCTGCGGAAGCTCCTCCAGATGATTCCCATTATTTTTCTAGCCGTTGTAATTTTGATGTTATAGTGCTCTCTGAATTCTGCATCCGACGACATTATTACTCCAAGATCCCTGACTTGTGGATTTGGTGTTATCTGTTTGGCTTGCATAATTTTGTACCCTTTTTTCTGTAGCTCTTTGTTGTTACCATAGCTTAGAAGTTGGAATTTTTCTTCGTTGAACTTCATATTGTTGTCTTCTGCCCACTGGAATAATGTTTCAACGTCGTTTTGTAATTTTCTTATGTAATCTTCGTTCAATATTTTCTTACATATCTTTGTGTCATCTGCGAAGCATGATACAATACTGTCTTTAATATCTGTATCAATATCTGCAGTCATTATTATGAACAGCAAGGGAGCTAATACTGTCCCTTGTGGGACAGAGCTCACGACTTCCGAAATTTCCGATTTAACTCCGTTTACCACCACTCTTTGTGTTCTTTGCGTCAAGAAATTAAATATCCACCTTCCTAGCTTTCCAGTAATTCCTGTATTCTTAAGTTTGTGTGCTATGATTCCATGGTCGCATTTATTGAAGGTTTTAGCAAAGTCCGTATATATTACATCTATGTTTTGTCCTCGACACAATGTTTTTAATATTTTCTTCTGGTGGTCTAGTTGTTGTGATAGGCATGATCTTCCAACCCTGAAGCCATGTTGATTTGGGTTGTATAAATCTTTTTCTTGTAGGTAGTAGGTAGTTTTGCCTCTAATTATACATTCAAAACACTTTATAAAGTGTGAGGTGAGAGTCATTGGCCGATAATTCTTGGGCGTTGCTCTGTTACCACCTATAAGGGGAGTGGAATTTATCCTGTGTCGAGTGATTTCCTCCATAGTAAGTATAGCGGTTTGGCAATACTCTCTTTGCATTTCTTCAGAAACGTGGCACTCCATGTGTCTGGCCCTGGCACTGAATTGTCTCGCATCTGTGACAAGGCCGTAATTACATCTCCTTCCGTAAACTCGAAGTCCATTAATAGGTTTGTGCCGGAATGTGTTCTTGGTTGATTTGTATCTATGTCAAAAAATTCGTCTGGGTTTTCCACTTCCAGCTTGGACTTACGGGTGCTAAACACAGAGTTAAATTGTTCCCGAAGCAGTTCGCTTATTTCTTTCGGGTCATTTCTGTATTCGGCATCCCCGTCTATCAACGCCTGACCAATACTCTCCTTACACTGCATTTTCCTTTTCGCAAACGTGTAGAAGTATTTTGAGTTATTTTTTATGTTTTCTGATTTTTGTACTTTTTACAGATTTGACTACACGGCGTTTCTCGAAAGGATAGTAATTGTGTGTAATGGTCCCTTCCTTCACGACGTTACTGAAGCACTGTCTGTCTTCTGAGACAAAAAACAAAATCAAATCTTGTACAGGAAATTTTTAAATTTTGAGTTTTCACATCCATCCAGCGCCGGTCACTGCTTGAACGATCCTTTAATTCAGTGAAGAAGGACAGAAACTGGCACAGCGCTCATGCCAGGAAAAGATCCATTGCGCTAACACCTGGATTATTATTACTAGCACCATCGGAAGTTGAACCCTCGATCTCAGTGTCTTAACTTCGCTTATAGGGAAACGGTGTTACTCACTGAGCCATCACGGGCGATCGCCAGAACGCGTCTTTGGCGTCCTTTTTCGTTTTAATTTTGGATTGTAGTCAGCGTGTTACTCACAACAGTCAGTATTTGGGGGTTATTTAACGGGGATTTACAGATTTACGTAGAATCGGAACCATCTACATAGAATCTAGAACCATCTAGAATCGGAACCATCTAATCGGAACCATCACAACATCGTCTGGACGTGGAGGACGGTCACCCATCCAACTACCAACCAGACCCAATGTCACTTAACCTCTCCGATCTAATGGCGGTCAGTAGGAGTTCCTTTCAAAAGTTTTAACGAGGTCTCATCCCATTCTCGAAGGGTGATGGCGGTGAAGGACTTTTCAATTCAACAGATTCGTTCTCAAGAAACCTAAATTAGTCGTCTTCATGTACTGACTCTGGTTTTACGTTTAATACTCGTAATTCTCTCTTCCTCATCTTTCATTAAATACATATTAACTAATTTTCATTTTCTTTCAAAACAAACGCAGGAATCCTCCATTTAAATTTTAAAAAAACCTAGAATGCCCCTATGTCGTGTTTCCATCAAAAATGCCTGTTTCAACATACATATTTAAGATTTCAGATACATATTTCAGATACATACAGTATATATATATATGTGTGTGTGTGTGCACTCTGTATATATATGCTCTCTGATGAAATGTGTAGTATCTATATTCTTACATATATATACGCGGTTGTGTTCAGCTCTTGCGTTCTGAGTATGAGTACAGCAAGATAGAAGTGAAATATGAATCCCTTGGTAGCTTTATTTGTTCTCAAAGTATATGAGAATAATGTTTCATTAGGCGAATACGAACGTTTTTAATCTGATGCGTATTAATATGTTTTTACGTTATAGTCTTAATTAATAACAATAATAACGTTTATTTAAACTTTGTAAAAATACAGTTCAGTATTTCTACTTAGTTTATTTATTTATTTATTTATTTATTATTATTATTATTATTTATATATTATTATTATTATTATTATTTATTATTATTATTATTATTATTATTATATTATTATTATTATTATTATTATTATTACTATTAAATAGAAGAGGAAGAAGGGATGGAGAAATAATGAGGGTAATTGTGTGACTTGTGCAAGGATGAGTAGCATATATTACAGTCGTGATGGGTTTGCATTTTCACCATATGAGCACATGATTATTATATGTCACAGAGTTACAGAGTTACAGTCCTAAAATTACAGACTAATGCACGACGCAAAAGTATTGGGTTATAATGTATGTACTGTCAAAAATTATGATTGATAGTTCAGTTAAATGTAGGCTCGTAGGAGACAAAAATTTTCAAATAGATACGCGCGCACAGACGTTTCGTAAGTAACTAGAGACCATATCAGCGTTGCGAAGAGTTATTTATCCAAGTTCCATCATTCCTTTTGGAAGAGAATAAAGAAAATAGGTAACAAGTAATTAAAAAAAATGAGAGCAGCCAGTTATTTTTCATAGATAACCGTAATATCACTCAAAAATGTTACAGGATTCTCTCCGTTGCTGGTAATGACGAAGCATTTTATTTTTAACAAATAAAATTAATTGAAATGAAGTGCACGAGCGAAAATAACGCTAATTTGCGACACTTATCGCTTGTTTAGCGATAACTGTTGCAAATTAGGGATCTTTTCGGTTTGACGGGCTGCAATATTTTTTAACATTACTTTTTTTTTATTGTCCAGTTTTAATCGAGATTTCAAAAATAACATTCATGTTTTAGAGAAACAAATAGTGAGGCAGTTATACATTTTAGTTTAGAGAATATCATATACGCTTTAAGATTCCAAAATCCCTGAAAGTTTTAGGTCAACTGTACGCTCATGACGACTGGTTAGGTTAAATCATGATATTTTCGTTTGTTTTGACAGTAAACTAACGAAAATATCATGACTTAACCTAACCAATCGTCAAGGGCGTACAGTTGACCTAACCGGGCATTCTGTTAATCTAAATGGGCATTCAGTTAACCTAACCAGTTGGTAGAGTCTAGAATTTGACAGTCCCGTAGCCATGGGTCGTTTTTTTCCGCCAGCCGTCAAACCAAGAAGATCCCAATACAGTTTAAAAATATATATTTTAAATTTGTTAAATTGCATATAACTGCCTCACTCTTTGTTCTCTAAAAGATGAATGTTATTTTTGAAATCCTCGATTAAAACTGGACAATAAAAAACAAGTAATGTTAAAAAATATTACAGGCCGTCAAACCGAAAAGATCCCAAATTAGCATTAGAAGGTTGTGCGAAAATAACACTAATTTCAAACATTTTAACGCTAAATAAGAATGTTGGGAAAATAACGTTAATTTGCGATATTTAAAGTTAAACAAGAAAGTTAAGAGAAAATATCTTTCATGTGCGACATTTTCCCACTAAACAAGAAAGCTGAGCGAAAATAATGTTAATGTGCGATATTTTAAGGCTAAACAAAAGGACTTTTAAGCAAAAACAAAGTTACTTCGCGCCATTTTAACGCTTAACGCTAACAAGAGAGCGAAGTTGCCTTCGGTTTCATCTTATAATCAAATATTTAAATTCAAAATGAGTTTATTCGAGACTTTTTCACTCATCTTTAGAAACCAAAAACAAAAAATAGCAATGAAACTTTAAGATTTTCTGATAGTCAATGAGAACGTTTCTACATGCGGGTCTTTATGACCCGCTGACCATCAAGAATTACCCATCCCTTAATTGGATGATTTGTCAACCTCCGTTTCGAACTATGACAATTAAGAACAAAATTAAAGGAATAAAAAAAAAATAGTGAATCAGGAAAAAAGTATATAAGGGAATGGAATTACTAGTTACAACATACACTAATCTCTTTAGTATAACGAAATCAAGAGGTATAAGGTAATGGACACAATGCCCTCGATAGACCATCAACGCGATCGATGCAGACCATTAATATATATATATATATATATATATATATATATATAATTTTTTTTTAACGTAAAGAACGACGCTTTGTATAGGAGAATTATCCGCGCAAGATGAGAGTGAAAGAACGAAACAAATGAAAAAATGAGGTACCCACCCGGGTGGGTACCTCATTTTTTCATTTGTTTCGTTCTTTCGCTCTCATCTTGCGCGGTAATTCTCCTATACAAAGCGTCGTTCTTTACGTTAATTATACTGCGTGTTTGCAGTTATAATGTATATATTATATATATAATATATATATAATCATGGGGTTGTTTAACCTTCGATACATCTAAGGTCATATGACGGAGGGGACCTACAGTCCTACAGCTCTGTGTGGGGTCCGAACCACGGGTAACTACTGTTCATTATCTGGATGCAGAGGACAGTTCCCCACCTAAGTACTACACTAACCAGACCCAATGTCGCTTAACTCCGCTAGCCGATGAGAAGCGGTGTTACGACATTGACTACGAAGTAGCCCGTATATATATACACACTTTTTATGCAGAAAGGAGGGGCCAAGGGCGAGCGCCCTAATATATATATATATGTATGATAATATAAATGTATAATAATAGAGGTCAGTTAGGTAATGTTAAAAGGGAGTAATTTCCCGCACGGAAATGAAAGCCAAAATAAGAGTGTGTATGTGTGTGTGTGTGTGTGTGTGTGTTTGGCCTTTTTCTGTGTCCTATTTTGGCCTTCGAAACCCTTGCTTTGGCAGCATTAATTTCTGGTGGGAGGAAGACGGGCGTAATGCACGTAAATTGCCAGTGAGTGATGACCTCTGGTTTATGCGATGCTGTTTGGTTTATCTCCCTAATTTATGAACTCCGGTTCGAGACCCGCTAGTAAATGATATATATATATATATATATATATATATATATATATCGTTCCTACGATATCAGTCAATAATTCTATACAAGTGAATGCAAAACTAACTGCTATATTAATTTGGGTTGATATTATATATATATATATATATATATATATATATATATATATATATATATAAAATTTTAATTCGAATATTTATGGTAAGGAACGAGGAAGGATAGTTTTTACTATATAATTAAAGGGTAAAACGTAAAAGTCACGCTTTGCAACGTTGAACACCACCATTCCACCTCATTTGAAAACCAGACGGAATTATTCAACCAAAACTAACAACCAACCAAATTTCGGATGAAGACTCGCTTTCCGTTGACAATTTCGGACCAAAAAATGAGTGAACTCGTTTCATTTCGGTTTCCAACTCGTATTTTTTGATGCCAAGACCGTTATCGCAAGCTGAGAAAGATATTAAGTCATTTCGTTGTTATTCAGCCTAATTTTGTGGACCATTTCTAGTCTAATTGCGTTCGTATCTTCGGTAGAGAGAGAGAGAGAATGAATTGGCCGCATTTCGTTATGGACTTATTCTTCTTCGTGTGCTTTATTTTTTTTAAAGTTTACACATTTATTAAATTTGTTTAAGTTCTCTAATTTTTCTTTTCAGTTTTATACGTGGTCGAGCGTATATCTTAAAAGGAGTTAGTGAACGTGGTTTGCTTTCCAGTCGAAACATTTGAAATTTTAGTTTAATTCCATAATTAAAAATGAAACTGCTCCTTATACCGTCCATTTTCCCTTTCCCTCGTTGCGACTCTATATATGTACTGTAACTTATGTTTATAAGCATTTAGATGCCAGGCAGTCGTATTTGTGAATGTATACACGCGTGTACGAATAGCTGGATTGGTTTGCGTACTCTTGTTAGTCTATGTTCAATTTGTTTTAGTGCCATTTCCGCTATTGCCTTTATATACGATAGTATGAATGATAAAATTAATAAAAATTGAAATTGCACGCAATCGAGCTAATTCCTTATTCACACACACACACACACACACACAGAGTATGAGAGAGAACAGGTATTGAGAGTGGATTGAAGTAAACTGTTTTGGCTTTGAAAATGACAAATTTCAGATTTAATTAAGACCTTGAACCGCTATACGGACTGCGACATCAGAACGGAGAGAGCAAAGTTGCACAAAAATTTGAAGTAGATAAATAAAGTTACACAAAGGTGAGGTTTATGCGTGGCCACATCACCAATAATGAAGGTATACGCTCGATAAAAGTGGTCGGAAGTTCAGTGAACAGGATCTATTTTACTAATTTTAAATAAATGGTTAAGATTGTACAATATATATTATATATATATATATATATATATATATTAGTGATGTAGGTCACATCCGCACATTTTCTCGCATCCTCATCCGCATCCGCATCCGCACTTTGGACTGCGGATGTCGTGCGGATGTGGACCGTTGAGATAAAACGTCATTAATAAGCGGAAATTATCAAATTCTACTATATTAATAGAACTAGTTCATTGTGCGCAAAAGTGATGCAAGCGACAAGACGAGAGGCTGTTCTTGTATGAAGTTACTCTCTTGCAACCTACTTAGATCCACGTTACAAAGCTAAGTTATTTTCACCTAGTACATTAGAACGAGTTAAATCATCACTTGGCAAAGCAGTTGAAGAGCTTCAATCTCTTGAATCTGTCGCTTCGCCACCCACCAAAAGAATAAAAGTTTCAGTGACAGAACCAACACCTTCAACAAGCAAATCTATCACAGAATCTGTCTCTCAGTTTCTTGAGTCAAGCAGCAATGACGAGACCTACGCGATGTCAAAAGATATAGTAAAAATGATCGAGAGCTATCACCAAGAAAAAACGCCTGGCTGCATGTGACAATCCTATTAGTGTTGGTGGAAAAAATACGCAGAATATCTATCCATACTTGAGTAAACTTGCAAGGAAACATTTAGCCTGTCCTCCAACAAACGTACCAAGCGAGAGATTATTTAGCAGTGCTGGATTAATATATGATGAAAAGAGAAACAGACTGGCAGCAGAAAAGGCAGAAAAATTAATGTTCCTTAAGCATAACCTTCCTATAATTAAGTTTGAACATTAAACGATGAACATCTTAGTTTACTTTATTTTAATTACTCATTATAAATATGCCTAATAAAACTTTAAACTTAATATAAATAGTTATCAAGCTAATTAAAGATCTCTTTCTATAAGGGTGGAGGTTGGGGAAAGAGGTCGGTGGGGTGCATTTGAGTTGGGTTCACGTCCCGCATCCTGGTAACACAATTATGGTTTCTAATTGTGGCTGAAACTCAACAAAATATAACGAATTTATTTGCAGACGAATTCACTAATTGATATTCATTATATTTAGTTAGATGGCTTGCATTATTTGATATTATTTTTATATGTTCAGGGAAAAGTACAGCAATATTGTACAATTAATCAATTATACACATTATAGCTACAGCTCTCTCTATATAGTAACTTATTATATACGTTAAACACAACAAATCTCGAATATATCCCAAAAATAACGAAAATGTAGACATCCGCATCCGCATCCGCGGATGTTGAAATCAAACATCCTCATCCGCATCCGCATCCGCGGATGTGAAAAAAATGACATCCGCTACATCACTATATATATATATATATATATATATATATATATGGTGCTCTTCCAATATGTGCTCTACCGCGAAACTGTGATCTACCATATTCCAATACCTGCTCTACCGTGAAACTAGCCTTATAAGGCTAACTAACGAAAATATCTTGACTTAACCTAACCAATCGTTAGGTCAACTATACGCCCTTGACAATTGGTTAGGTTAAGTCGTGATATTTTCGTTAGTTAGCCTTATAAGGCTAACTAACGTACCTGCTGCTAATCCGAATAATCTAAGGTAGATCACGTATTGGAATGTAAATTTTCGCGGTAGAGCACATATTGGAAGAGCACCATATATATCCATATATATATATATATATATATATATATATTATATATATATTGTACCAATATATATATATATATATTTTTTTTTTTATTTCTTAAAAAGTACACTATGTGAGAAGTTTCATTTTATCATCTTAAAAAAATATTAAAATATCAAGCTACCCCTAGCACATATCCCGCTCCACCTTTTTTACCCTCATATTTGCATATATTTAAATGGGGAAAAATGTTATTTCTTAAAAGTACACTATGTCAGAAGGGTTTCTTTTTCACTTTAACTACCCCTATCACACACCACTCCTCCCTTTTTTACCCTCATATTTGCATATATTTAAATGGGACAAAATGTTATTTCTTAAAAGTACACTATGTCAGAAGGGTTTCTTTTTCACTTTAACAAAATATTTAAAAAATCAAGCATGTGCTACCCTACTACCCCTATCATATACCCCTCCTTCCTTTTTTACCCATATATTTGCATATATTTAAATGGGACAAAATGTTATTTCTTAAAAGTACACTATGTGAGAAGGTTTTTTTATCATTTTAACAAAATATTAAAAAAAATCAAGCATGTGCTACCCTACTACCCCTATCACATGCCCCTCCTCCCTTTTTTTACCTTCATATTTGCATATGTTTAATGTTGTTATATTTTACATGATAAGTTGTTTGTTTAATGCTTGATATTTTTATGTTTCAGATAAAAAGAAATAATTTTTCAGATAAATAGAAATAATTTGCATTTGCTTCAATTATAATTTGAATTATCATAAATTATAAATTACATATAATTTGATTTTACTTCTGAATATAAACTATGACTAATAGAAGCAAGTCCTCAAATGCAGCCTTTGGATATCCTACGGAATTCCAAGCAGCCATGACTCCTTCAAAAGCAGATGTTGTGAGACACTACCTTTTTGTGCGCCGTCGTGAAGAAGCTAAATCAAAAGGATCAGCAACTGCTAATGATTATTACAGGGTTGTTGTAAAAGATATTGAAGAAATTTGGATGAAATTTTCTTTTCCTATGATTAACACCAAAGGTATCTATCTTAAAGTTAGTCGACTAATAGAAGAAGCCTCAAAATTGAACAAGGTGCCGTCACATCGAAGAAATGAAAGTGTTTCCTTAAAAGTAGCTCAGTATGATGAAATGTTTGATATATCTGCTTGTGAATGCTATGATAAGGGAATTGATAGGAAATCTTGCAGGTGTAAGGATAAAATACCAATGGCAGAATGAGAGTCTTTTGTGGTTCAAAAACAAAGAAAAAATCAGTTAGGCCCAATTGATCGCATAGCTAGTTCAACAAAGAAGAGATCTTTAGCAAGAGCCCAAGAAACACAAAACCGTCAACTAAAAGCACAAGAAGAAATGACTGAAGTCGCCAATGTTTTACCATCGGAATTTATAGAAAATACCGAAGAAGACATGGAGAGTCAGGATGTAGATTATGAGGCCGATTTAGAATTGACAGAATATTCAGAACAGGCACTCCTATAAAAACCTAGCATTAACAGCAGATCGATATCATGTAAGTTGTAGAGCTGCAGCCGCAATAGTCAATGCAACTTTAAAAGATATGGGGACCCTTAACCACACCAACATGCTTGACAGAAAGAAATTAGAAAGAGAAAGAAATCGCATGGGTGAAACAAATACTTTTAGGTCTAAATCCGAAAATCTGAAGATGGAGTGCCTTGGATTTGATGGAAGGAAGGATAACACATTAACTAAAAGTGGAAACATAAAAGAAGCACACGATGTTATTGTGAAAGAACGTGGAAGCATCTATGTAGACCATGTCACACCAGATAATGGAACTGCTCGCTGCATAGCAGAAGAGTTGATAACTATTATTACAGACTCGAACAGCACAGATACTATCAAAGCTTTACTATGTGATGGTACTCCTGTAAATACAGGAAAAATTGGTGGAGCCATAAAACTGGTTGAAATTCATCTTAACAGAGCAGTGCAGTGAATGAGCTGCCTTTTATGTACGTCTTCAAAGCCAGTGATGGTAAAACAACAGGTCCAAATACTTTTATGGGTTCATTTGGGAATAAACTGAAAACAGATTTAACAAAATTGGAGGTAGTCAAATATTCTCGCGTAAAGGGTTAAAGAAATTCCAGCAAATGTTGTGAAGGAGCTAAGCAGTGATCAAAGATATCTCTATGATATGTGTCCGGCAGTGCAATCTGGAGACACTTCTCAAGATCTGTCCACTCGATCCCCAGGTACCCTTCACCATGCTTGCTGGCTAACTCTAGCCAACATGGTCCTTCGACTATATATCTGAACGCCAAATCCCGATAAAAACCTTCAAGATATAGTCAAGATTATTATGCAGTTCTATGCGCCAGGGTGGTTTTGGATAAAATCTCATCCTAATGCAACTGATGGTGCATATAACTTTTGGCATTTAATGTGCTTGCTTCGAAATTTAGATGAACAACCTAGATCAATCATAGAACCAGTATTAAATAACGCCTACTTTGCCCATCCAGAAAATATACTCATATCAATGGTAACTGACAAGAGACTAGAAATTAGGGAGCAAGCTATTCAGAAAATCATCCTTTCAAGAACAGGATTTTCAGGTACCAGAAACTTTGAGTTGCCTCGAACCCTCAATTTCCAATCTACTGACTACACCGAGATGATCGATTGGCAAAAAGCGATCATTACTCCTCCAACGCTGCTAAACAATTTTATCGACGATGAGCTACTACAGGCTCGATGTAAGCCACTGGAGATAGCTTCTTTTCCATGCCACAGTCAAAGAGTGGAAAGGGCAGTGAACCTAGTAACAAAGGCTTGTCAGGAAAGAATAGGATATGACAACCGTCAAAAGTCTATCTTAAACTCATTAGAATCAAGGCGAAAACTGCCTAAGTTTGAATGGAAGGCCGAATGGAATGAGTAAGAAACATACGTGTATGAAATAAAATTTCCTAATGATATTGAAAATTTCTTCCCTTTTGATGTGATAAGGAACAATGAAAAAGTGAATTGAATTTTAGCACATTTATTATGCCTCTAATTTTTTCTTCTGAATATATTGTTGTATTTAATTCATTTTCCTAATACTGTACATTATTAAATAAAATATTATACGTTAATAAAGATTTATGTCATCAAAAAACCTGAATGTAAAGTAAGTTTCGTATAAATGGAATATTCTTCAATATACAGGGTGTCCCGTAAGTCTGGACCCATAGGGAAAAATAATAAAATTACAAAATAGTCCAAAAATTTATTACATAATCTGTTCAAAGTGTCCGCCGTTGTGTCGCACACATAGTTGAAGACGCAATCTCCACTGCGACAGCACTTTCTGAATCACAGTCGCAGAAATTTCTTGACACGCCTCCACAATGCGTGCTTTAAGGTGGAAAATGTTCTGAAGTTTGACCTCGTACACTTTGGCTTTCAAGTGGCCCCACAAATAAAAATCATAATAAAAAATAATAAAAAAATAATAATAATAAAATAATAATAATAACAATAAAAAAATATATAAATCCCTATGGGTCCAGACTTACGGGACACCCTGTACAGTAGGTCAAAAAATGAAAAATTGTGCCAGGGGTAGGAGGCTTTAAACAGCGAAAATAATTTATGAGGGAGTTCCTGTGTTCCATTCAAACCTCTTACAATATGTACCTTTTCAATATAAAATTTCGACCCGGCTTAATATACAATATATATACAGGGTCGGAGAAAGGTCTTTAAAGATTTTATTCATATAAATAATTTGTTATTAATAAATAAATTCCAATGCTATCACTGCAGTAGGGTGTGTCAATTTTAATAAAGTCAAGAATTCAAAAACTAGTGACCAAATGATGCATTTTTATGTGCTAAATCGAAATATGACTTTAAAATCCAGATTTGACCACTCCTAGCTACTTATATTTGAAGTTGAAGTTTACGAAAAATCAGCAATTTTTGTAAGTATTTTTTTTATTGTATATAACTACATTTTAGATACATTACATACAATTAAAGACATTTTGATTGTATTTCAATATTAAAACTTAGAAATATAGATAGGTTTCTTGAACTTTGCCAAGGATGCCATATATAACTACATTTTACATACATACAATTAAAGCCATTTTGATTGCATTTCAATATTAAAACTTAGAAATATAGATAGGTTTCTTGAACTTTGCCAAGGATACCATGTCTACCTTGCTCTTGTTCCTGGACATGAGTTCTCTACTGGCCACCTGGCCACTGATGTACGCCTCCCTCCTCTCTTGTGAGTGAACATGTTGTGCTGCTTCAGTTGTCATCCTTACACACCTCTCTACTGACTCTGTGTGTGTGTGTGTGAGGGCCATGCAGGAACTTCCATTGGTCCATCCAGAAACTCCTTGATTGCAGCAGTGGTGAGGGAGCAGGTCAGAGGAGGGTCAGTCACGCCAGAGTTCCACTCAATAAGCTCCGAGAGTTTGGTGGCATCTGGGTTGATGTCAGGAGTCTTCCTGGGTCTGACACTGCAGTCTCTTACCTGTGTGTCCTCATCTCCTTCACCTCTGATTTCCAGTAATTTAGGGTGTATCAATTTTAGTAAAGTCACCAATTCAAAAACTACTAATGCTCAAATGATGTCATATTATCTAGCAAACTTAGAAATAACTTTAGTATTTAAAAAAGCCCTTTACCTACTTATATTTGACCATAAAGGTTTGAAATATAACCTAAATATGACTGTAGCATCGTATATCAATGTGCCATTGATATGTGTGTCAACTTTGGTTATTTTTGGTGTGCAGTATGGTTTCTAAGTTTCACATAGTCACAAATGCTGAAGTTTTGATCGTGAATGCATGAGTGGAAGAGGCAGGGAGGAGAGAGGAGGACGAAGACTTCATACCAGACTGAGTCTGGTATGAAGCCTTTGTCCTCCTTCGTCCTGGTCAAATATAAGTAGGTAAATGGCTTTTTTAAACAACACTAAAGATATTTCTAAGTTTGCTATATATATGACATCATTTGAGCATTAGTAGTTTTTGAATTGGTGACTTTACTAAAATTGACACACCCTAAATTACTGGAAATCAAAGGTGAAGGAGATGAGGACACACATGTAGGAGACTGCAGTGTCAGACCCAGGAAGACTCCTGACATCAACCCAGATGCCACCAAACTCTCGGTGCTTATTGACTGGAACTCTGACGTGACTGACCCTCCTCTGACCTGCTCCCTCACCAGTGCTGCAATCAAGGAGTTTCTGGATGGACCAATGGAAGTTCCTGCATGGCCCTCACACACACACACACAGAGTCAGTAGAGAGGTGTGTAAAGATGACAACTGAAGCAGCACAACATGTCTACTCACAAGAGAGGAGGGAGGCGTACATCAGTGGCCAGGTGGCCAGTAGGGAGCTCATGTCCAGGAACAAGAGCAAGGCAGACATGACATCCTTGGCAAAGTTCAAGAAACATATCTATATTTCTAAGTTTTAATAATGAAATACAATCAAAATGTCTTTAATTGTATGTATGTAAAATGTAGTTATATATGGCATCCTTGGAAAAGTTCAAGAAACCTATCTATATTTCTAAGTTTTAATATTGAAATACAATCAAAATGTCTTTAATAATTGTATGTAATGTATGTAAAATGTAGTTATATACAATAAAAAAAATACTTGCAAAAATTGCTGATTTTTCGTAAAATTCAACTCCAAATATAAGTAGCTAGGAGTGGTCAAATCTGGATTTTAAAGCCATATTTCGATTTAGCACATAAAAATGCATCATTTAGTCACTAGTAGTTTTTGAATTGTTGACCTTACTAAAATTGACACACCCTACCACTGCAGTGTATGCGATACTTTTCAAAGCAATTATACAAGACCAGGAATGCCCTAGGCTAGAACAGGAAGGCCCTAGGCCCTAACCCCAGTCAGCGCCATGTCAGTAAGGATGGAATATAGCAATGAAGAAAACTATATTGTATCGTGGGCTATTTCTTATAATAATTGTGGAGAAAGTTTGCGTTTATTTCAACAAAAATATAATAAACCACCACCAAATGTAACCACTCTTCGATACTGGAAGCTCAAACTTTTGGAAACAGGGAGCCTAGTAAAAGATCGTCCAACAAGCGGAAGGACAGTAACGGCGGCAGGAGAAAACAACAAAGAAAATGTCCTTGCCAGGTTTCAATTCGACCCAACAAATTCAACAAGAAAAGTCGCACAGGAATTGGGTATTTCCAAATTTTCAGTAGCAAAACTACTGAAATCACAGAGGTACCACGATTACAAACTCCATTTACTCTCAGCTCATATACGACGATGATTCTGATAGATGACTGCAGTTTGCTGAAACAATGAGAGAAAAGTTCAACAGTGATCCAGATTTCCTTGGAAAGATCAAATTTTCAGATGAATGTGTCGTCGGTTTAACGAATAAACACAACGTTCACTACTGGGTTAAAAAAAATCCCAAAATACGATTGGGTGAACTTGTTAAAACGGCTACATCCACAATTTGGGCGTGGTCGTGCATTGGTTATTCAGGACTCGTTTCCTTTGACATATCGAGAGATACGATGGATGGCAAACGCTATTGCTAGATAATGAGACAAAGTTTTGCCACAGTTTACTAATGGCGCTGGCAAGAATTGGCTTTATCAACATGATGGGGCGCCGCCACGTTACTCTGCAGCTGCCCGTGAGATTCTGGATACTAACCTTGAAAGAAGATGGCTTGGGCGGCGAGTTTCCATCGAATGGCCAGCCAGATCGCCTGATTTAACCCCATGTGACTTCTGGCTTTGGACTTATTTGCGTGACAAACTCTACACTCCTGGTTTCATCTATCCAAATGTGAATGCCCTTGTTCGTAGAACAGATGAACAACTGAAAAGGATCCCACTCGATATATTCAGAAGAACAATGAAGAGTTTCACAGAGAGAATCCACAAATGTATCATAGTGGATGAAGAACTCTTTTAAGATTGAATTACAATTTAACAAAATATTTGTCTGAGTAAAATTCTTATAGACTTTTTGTTTGATTTGTTTCATCATTTGAACACTTATCTGTATAATGTTGTTAACTAAATAGTTGTATGTATAAAATCTTTAAAGACTTTTCTCCCATCCTGTATATACGAGTGTATATATATATAATATATATATATATATATATATATATATATATACTGTGTATATATATTAAACCTAGCAAAAAATGAAAACCCAAAATAAAAAAAATAAAAAACCCGATTAATTAATTCGGTTCTCAAAAGGAAAACTCTTAACAAAATGTTAAAAAGATGAAAATGCTAAAAAGTCACAATACATATACCCCCCCCCCCCAAAAAAAAATTAACCAAATGAGAAGCGAGTTCTAAAACGTTGAAAAGAGCAGCGGCAATTATGAGCACTAAACCCCAACGTGTCATCGCCCTTAGTTTTGTATGTAATATCGTTTCCCCATAAGCGAAAACACTAAGGTCGGGGATTCAGCTCCCGATGGTGCTGGTTATAATAATACGGGTGTTAGGGCAATGGGCCGCATCAGCTAGCCTGAGCACTGTCAGTTTCTGGCCCTCCTAACTCATTGTTATTATTGAAGACTCAATAAAATCCAAAATCTTACATCTGGAAAGTGAAAATATCCTTTTTTTTGCGGTCAATCATTAAATTTTAAGACTTTTAAGACTAATAGACCAGGCGTACAGGGGGGTGGGGTGTCACCTGGAAGGGAAATTTATGCCACTGGTAATTTTTTGTAGCTAAGTTATCCAGGAATCAGAATCTGAATGTTGATCAAGTAAATGTGGGGGCTTTTTTAAGTTTTCATCACTTTTCTACATGTGGTACGTGTTTTGGCTGCTTTTCCGATTAGCATATCATGCAACATATTTTCATTTCTAACTTCGTCCATATTTGTCTTATATCCACAATCTTGGTCTCGTTAGAACCTCAAAAGGAGAGTGCAGAGCAATTGCAGTGTTGATCAAATGAGTGCCAGTGCTACCCCCATCCCCTTGTTGCAAGGAGTTGGGGGTCGGGGAGAAGATGGGACGGCCTCACCCCCCCAAAGGGGTATATCTAACCTAAGAGAGAGAGAGAGAGAGAGAGAGAGCATCCTACACCTGGAAGATCCAAGTGCACAATGAGAGCTCAGGGTAGCATCACTTGGTTTAGAACCCGAAATCCGCCAGTTGGCGTAGAAGCCAGTGCATCCAGGCATTATCAGCCAGCTGGCATAGTGTATATATCGTTTGAACAGCCAAAAAACGCACATACACTCCCCGACCATACACGCCCGTAGATCCCCTATTATTACACACACAACGTATATAAACAGATGCATGTAAAGCCCCAATAGCAAAATATATACGAGCATAACCACCACACAAAAAAACCACCGCAGCACCACAACCACCAATCGTCTAAGTATAGCTTACCACCACCTAACCAAACCCACCTTACCCACGGCTTTTACTTACCAGCTCCTGGTAGACCGACAAGGTCTCTAAATACGACCCAATAAACAGAGCTATTAAACATAAACAAACACGTTTATGGGGCCAGCGGGTAGACCAAAAAGATCTTAAAAAAAAAACCGACTCTAATAGTTTTTTTATTAAGCTTCTCATGGTGGAACACCACGAGGCCAATTTGACGTTTGGTTAACGATCTTTTATACAAAAAATCGAAAAAGATAAACTAAGTTTAACGCCAAAACAAATTTCAACCATAATATACAATTTTATCCTTAAACTATAACATAAAAGCATTAATATGATTTTTAAAACAAAATAGAAATTAAATTAGTGGTAACTATTTCATTTTCTCTCTTTTAGCCAATTATTTTGTTTGAATACAAATTTATCTTTAATATACATTTTTATCCTTAAACTATAACATAAAAAAATATTAATATAACTTTATATTAAAAATAGAGTGTATTTCGGGATAACTATTTCATTTCTCGTCTTTCGCCCAAATAGATTCTATTTTGGGGTAACTTATTAATTTTTCTCTTTTATCCAATTATTTTGTTTCAATATAAATTTGTCTTTAAGACACAAATATATCTTTAAACCTTATTACAAACAAATATTAACCTCTTAACGACCAAAGTTTTTGCAGGGTTAAGTTATGAGTGCGTGTATTGGAAACGGTACATATTCGATCCAGTGGTCGAAAAGAGGTTAATATAACTTTATAATAAAAATAGGTTCTGTTTTGGGGTAACTTATTCATTTTTCCTCTTTTACGCAACTATTTTGCTTCAATACAAATTTATCTTCAATATACAATTTTATCCTTAAACTATAACATAAAAACGTTAATATAATTTTTAAAACAAAATAACCTATGGAATGAATAAGTTAGATTTGGTAAATACACGCCTGCAGAATTTGCGGTTCATCCAATTACAACCCAGTTAGCGGGGCATAAGAACGAATCCAGGATCTCTGGTTGACGGAAAGTCTCACTCTCATACATGAAACTCGCGAATCGAATATTGTGGGTGGGGCCAATCGGGGTCACGTATATAAGAGGGAACATTTTCAGCTGGATCCACAACATTGATTTATCAACGAGTAACTACACATTCTCTCATCATGGACACTTCCAGTCAGACAAATCAGCTTTACTGCTCCCCACAATTGTTTGAAGACGGGGACCTCTCTCCAGTGACTACGCTCCATCTTTTCGCAGCGGCCGACCGGAAATTTGTAACGGCGAGAAAGAACCAGCGGATGAAGAGGCCATTGAAATGTGAGATTTGGGTAATTACGTAATAATTTAGTTTGTGATTCGTTCCCGGGCTATATACATTAGGGTGGCCCACTTTTCAATTTTTTTTTTAAAGTATAGGTTATCGTAGTTTTTCCCATTATTTGGCACTATACTAGCACATTGGTACCATTTTTACAAAAATTGATCAATATTTAGGGGTCTCGCATCGACCTTGAAATTACGATTTTTTTTTTTAAATGCGTACTTTTTAACTTTTTACTGAATCAAGATAAATCATTAAGTAGGGGTGTTTTCTGAATCCTCTTGATGAGAGAAGTCGTTTGGTGTGCCTTCCAATGTCGTACGACTAACGGTTTAAAAGTTGTGCCTGTATACAGGTAATACCAATGTGCTAGTATAGTGCCAAATAATGGGAAAAACCACGATCACCTATACTTTTAAAAAAAATCAGCAAATAGCAGACAAATAAGGAAGAAAGAAACAATAACTTAAACAATCACTTTTGCATTGTATTGACCACTATCACACGTCACTGGCTGCAACGTTGTCCCTCTGTGCTATGTCATCGTGGCGAGTGATGACTTCTTGAAGTCGCCGAGCTCTTTCCGGTTCTTTTCCACCACTTGTAGAAGATTCTGCAGCTGTGCCTCGTCCTTTGTGACCGTGTTCGCAGTCTTGTATCAGTTGGACTCCTCTTTCAGCGACGTCATTGGTGACCTGGAGATTAGAGATCACATCCTTCAGACGACAAAAGTCCTCGTTCTCGTCCCACTTATCAGTTGGCAGGGTGAGCCACGAAGACCCATACATCTTCAGACCTGCAAATAAGAACCAGGAGGACTCGTCGATCAGGTCGGGGAGTAGCGTCATCTCGTCGACTGAGACGTTCTCGTATGTGAAGTCTTTGGGTACAGGGAGGTGGGACAGCTTCTCTGCCATCTGTTGCTTCACAGTGCCATCCACCTTGTTGCTGCATAGAGCGAATGACGGTCTGAGGCCTCAGATACCAGAAGTGCCGCCTCATCACTGCCAGTGACGCTTCTGCCACCTCGCGGTCCACTGCCCTATACCTCAGAAAACGCTGGTATAGTACCAGGTCATTCAACGGCGCATCAGCTGCTACAGGGGCCGCCAACCAAGCTGGTACGTACAGAAGAGCGATGAACACCACGATCCTGTGCAGTTTGTCGACCAGCTCGGCGTCGAGCTCCAGCTGCCTACTGAACATCAGCAGTTTTGTGTAGATGACCTGAAACAGAATAGGCACCATTGTAAGTAAGACAGGTTTATTGTTACCAATTACTTTGTTTGCGTTATAATGAAATGTTTATCTTTGAATAACATTTAAACTTATCTCTAGATTATTTTTGTTTGAAAATACTAACTTTAGCCATCCATCTTGCGTGGTGGTAGGCTCCTGGGCGCATGAGGTGAATGCCACGGCGTGGTTGTGTCCCGCGTACCAGGAGCGTGATCTCTGCCACTTCCCGGTAATCGTTTCTGACGAAACCAGAAGCTGCTCAGGAAGCTGACCGCCGCGTCCCGGAGTTCTATTAGCCACGTACTCTCCGCCAGATTCTCGACCTGCAGCTTGCAGTAGGTCGAGAGATCGAGCTCGTCCCATCTTCAAAAATAATAAACAAGAAAATTGTATGAGAAAACTCTGAAGTTCCGGTTTGGCTTGCTGTTTCATAAACTAGTGGAATATCATGTGTGTCCTAACTTTACCTTGCACAAAAAATGAACTAACCTTCTCTTCAACTGCTGAAACAAAGGATCAGTTGGTGCCGTAGTCCTTCCGAGCAGGGTGACGGCTACTGCCCCCACGATAAGCTCTAGGACGTGATGACGGCATCCCAGCTGGAGTAGCTGTCGCCCGAGCATGTTTTCCAGCCGGACAACTGCACCCTGCACCCTCCCCGTGTTGGTGGAAGTGGTGGGTGTTGAAGCAGAGTCCGATGACGCTCTCCTCACATCCCCAATCTTCGAGAGCATGTGTGGTTGCCCGCGCCTGCGACAGTCCGGTGCCGTCAGCAACAGCTGGGACTGACAGCAACTTTCCTTCTGTGCAATGAGGAGCCCCGGAGATGAGAATTGCTTGGCGGTGCTCCGCCGTTCCAAGGAAGTTCTGAAACACATGCCATATATTTCAATTTCATGGTTGTAAAGTAACCTATTTTTGTTCACATTCAGTTCTCTTTTTAAGTGACATTATGCTTCATGAATCTCATTACTAAATTGATAGCTATGAAAACTTAATCAACTGACCTTGACCATTTTGCCATCCCAGTGGACAACAGTGTGCCTCGGTGGCGTGAAGGAGTCCTTCACAGCCGTCGCCACTTCACGGCGATGTGACACTCTTCCCCGGCGAGCCGTTTCTTTCGAGATGCTGAACTGATTGAGGTCTGCTGGTGGATCCGCCGAACGTGTGATAGCAGCCACAATGCTTACTACCTATCTAGAGAATGGAAAGTGGAAAGGAAACTGTCAAGAATACATGTGGGTTACGGGACACTTTAAAACTGACGCTATCGATGAATACTATACACAATACGCACCTGATTATTGGACATGCGGAAACGATCAACCACTTCCATGACAGCAGGTGCATTAAGGATACGGCGAGGAAGATTGACAGACACACTTGGCTCTTTCGGCAGGGGGAACGCTAGTTCTGTCTCCGACTCTCCTGACATGCCAGTATCATCATTCTCCATGGCCTCATCTCCGGTTTCGTATGCACACTTTGAGGTTTGCGGCTCCTGGCGAGGACGTTTTCTTCCTTCCTGTAGCTTTCTTTTTACAGCGAAAACTTTATCGTTCCCGCTCATCGTTGCCACCCGAGGACCACGTTGATCGAGGTAGAAGTCAATGTCTTCTTTCTTGTCCTTGTCGGACAGCAGTCGATTCTTCTTTATATCTTCGACAGCATCAGATGCTCCGATATCCCACAGCTTGTCCACACTGTCCGAAAACTTCTGCCGTTTTCCTCCGGCGTCAGTTTCTCGTTTTCTGCTCGTTTGGAGTAAGTGCCACTCTTTCCACAATGCCTCTAGCTTCCGTTCGCAGTTGAGCTTTGTGATTGTTTTAATGCGGGCCATGTTCCAAAACTTTAAGACGTTGTTTACGGTTTCTTTGAATGCGTCTTTCCTGTTAGCAGTGTACTGGATAACACTGAAGAAGTATTGCAAAACCTGCCGTGTTGTTGGCAATTTGCTACCACTGATGGAGGACGACGGTTGGCCAACTAAAAAAATTTCCGAGGCCAATCTTAGAGAAGGTAGCGATGTTATTTTCGCCTTTCCTTTTGATGACTCTCTATTTGTAGCTTCAAGAGTTCTTCCAGTTATGGTTGCCATCGATTTGTCCATGACAAAGGATGAGGAACTCAGACAGAATTTCAAAATGTTGATCTGCAAAAAAAGAAATAGGTTAGGTACCTGGCACAGGCATAGTGCATTTTCTAATTACCTATATACATTATACATTCCGCCCGGGTATGGTGACTCATTTTTTTGAAAAGTATAGGTGATCGTGGTTTTTCCCATTATTTGGCACTATACTAGCACATTGGTATTACCTGTATACAGGCACAACCTTTAAACCGTTAGTCGTATGACATTGGCAGGCACACCAAACGACTTCTCTCATCAAGAGGATTCAGAAAACATCCCTACTTAATGATTTATCTTGATTCAGTAAAAAGTTAAAAAGTACGCATTTTTAAAAAAAACTAGTAATTTCAAGGCCGATGCGAGACCCCTAAATATTGATAAATTTTTGTAAAAATGGTACCAATGTGCTAGTATAGTGCCAAATAATGGGAAAAACCACGATCACCTATACTTTTCAAAAAAAATTGAAAAGTGGGCCACCCTAATATACATCCTATCATTCAGTGCTTATCCCTTGCAAGAGTTACTTAATTTATAAAAGCCATAATAAACGAAGTGAAAGGATATCTGCACAGGGGCTCAAGACTGCGACGGGGCTTAGTAGCCCCGCTAATCTTCCTTCCTGAGAATGTTATTTAGACGGCGAATTTTATTATGCGATGAAGGTATCTTTTGAAAGGGAGGGAATTGTTGCGGTCCCGGGTTCGTGACCCGGTGCTGGCAGATGATGCGTAGCACATCCAGCTAATCTTCCTTTTGAGCTCAGTTAGGCTAGTTGCTTTGTGTTTATTATCTGATCCGGTATTCTATTAAGTATTTAGAGAGTGAATTTTGTTTATCAAATAATTACGTGTTAATATTTATTTAAAATTAGTTTGTGAAATGTTTCAGTAAAATAGCATGTATCCTCAATTTTATATATATATATATATATATATATATATATATATATATATATATATATGGGAATGAACTCAGAATGGTTCCCTGATGTTTTTTTATGATACACACAGACCAGCATGGAACAAGGAACTCTTCTAGGAAAATTAAATCCACTATAGTCCGAATAAGTAATGGTAAATGACAAATACTATAGTTTTTTCTTTTTCATGATGCTAGCTCGACGTGGGCAACGGGTCACTCGCAAAGAGGTCCCAAAAATATAGCTTCCCTCACCAGCTATCTGCAAAGCAGATAGGATCCAGCTTTGGGACAGGATCTATGATTTAAAGCAGCCTAGCCCAGCTACATTTAGAACGTCAATATAAGCAAAAGACTCGCTGCCTTCATGTCAGATTGAATATATCAAAGAAAAAGGGGTAACTATTATATTTTTAGCCAAAAAACAAAACTTAAACCTCAACTAGCAGAATTGAGCGTCCGCTTTTCGAGGCACATAACATGTCCGTTTCATGATGGGAATGAACTCAGAATGGTTCCCTGAGGTATTTTTTATGATACACACAGACAGTGCATGGAACAAGGAACTCTTGTGTATCATAACAGACATGTTATGTACCTTGAAAAGTGGACGCTCAATTCTGCCAGTTGAGGTTTAAGTTTTGATTTTTGGCTAAAAATATAACACTGTTTAACACTGATTCTGTTTATATAGAATTTTTTGTTTTTATATGCTTTTGTGGACGCTGAGTCCAAATCTGGCCTTGGTTTGTGTGTATCATCAATGGTTTCAGAGATAATCCATTTTTCATGTTTTACCAGTATAATGTTATTATGGGCGCAGCAATATCAGAATAATCAGGAATTGTTGAGAACAATCCGGATGTTCGTTGACAGTTTTTGGCTCTAGAAATTGCCCGAAACTTCCACTGTGCTATATAAAGAAGAGCGCAGAGTCTGAGAAGTCAGTAAGTGTGAGCACACAAAGAAAGCAGGTTGTTTGTCTGATGGTTACCAGCACTGAGGTACTGTGTTTCTGTGCTTCTCTGTGCTGACGATTTGAGTGTTATCGATCCTTTTTTATTGCTAACATTATTTCAGTGTTGTGAATACATCTTTTTTCTGGAATCTGTAATCTGTTGCAGATTTAATAACTCTTCTCTCTATATCTGCAGTTATGATTAATGTAGTACAGTTTGGTAAAGAGAATGGCAACTAGAGCTTGTAAACACTCGCCGGATATATTCTGCTACGTTTGTGGGTATTACATAGGCCCCAAGAAGTATCGCACAAGATTGTGAAAGGCACCAAGTTCTGGACCGCGTATCGGCTCTATTTTGGTATGCCTATGGGTGACCAAGATAAGCCCTGGGCACCCCATGTGATCTGTGGAAGCTGCCGCTCCACACTTGAAGGGTGGCTGCAGGGAGTACGCAAGGCAATGCCCTTTGCGGTACCCAGAATATGGAGAGAACCAAAGAGCCACCACGACGATTGCTACTACTGCATGGTAGATGTTTATAAGTACAGGAAAGTTAAAGGAAGGCAGACTCTTCAGTATCCAAGCATAGCGTCGTCCATAGCTCCTGTACCACATGGCGAAGGTCTTCCAATACCACGTCCGCCAGAATAGGTATCTATCCATTACTTTACCTTCTGTATTTACAGACTCTGGGTCATTATGTGTCGATTTTTCTTAGTGCTGATGCTCTTCTACATATATAGATATGCCTATATTTTGTTTCTTTGCTTTGCAGGTTGAAAATGAGGATGTAGCTAGCTCATCTGAGATGTCGGCTGGTGAGGACAGTCATGATGAAGAATATACAGTAACTTTCAGTACAAACCCTCACTTTCCAAATCAGAGGGAATTGGACGACTTAATTAGAGATTTGGATCTGACGAAATCAGGGTCTGAACTTCTGACCTACAAATCAAAGAGTGGAATTTGCTTGGAGAAGACTGCAAGAGCACTGTATACCGAAAGCGGCATGAAGAGTTTGCAAGGTTCTACGATGTCAATGGCTCTTTCTGTTATTGCAGCGAGGTTAATGGTCTATTCACAGCTATTGGGTTAACACATATACCATCAGAGTGGCGCCTGTTTATTGACAGTTCAACTCGGAATTTAAAAGCTGTTCTACTCCACAATGGGAACAAATATCCATCTATACCAGTTGCATATTCTGTTCAAATGAAAGATGACTATGAAAATGTCAAACAACTGCTCACTCAAATCAGGTATGAATAATATAACTGGGACGTGTGTGGTGATTTCAAAATGATTGGTTTCCTGTTAGGTTTACAAGGAGGGTTTACTAAATATTCATGTTTTCTTTGCCTGTGTGATAGCAGAGCTTCAACTGAGCACTATAAAACAGTTCAGTGGCCTCCACGTGAAGGACTGCAACAAGGAAAGTACAATGTACTCATGGAACCTCTTGTGAAGTCTGACATAGTTCTGCTACCACCTCTCCATATTAAGTTGTGTCTAATTAAGCAGTTTGTAACGGCGTTAGATTTTGGAGGGGAAGTTTTCCAACAGATTCGGGTCATGTTCCCTAAACTCTCTGAGGCAAAAGTCAAGGCGCTGTTGAATTCAAAGAACCTTGAAGCCAAGATGACTCCGATCGAAAAAGAGGCTTGGTGTGCTTTCCTTGATGTGGTTCGTGGGTTTTTAGGTAACCATAAAGCACCAAACTATAAGGAGTTAGTGTCAAACTTGATTAAGTGCTATGGCAAAATGGGGTGCCGTATGTCTTTAAAGTTACACTATCTGCATTCACATCTAGACTTTTTTCGTGATAACCTGGGCGATGTGAGTGAAGAACATGGCGAAAGATTCCATCAAGATATTCAAACGATGGAGCAAAGGTACCAGGGCCATTGGAATGCTTCCATGATGGGAGACTACGTATGGTCGCTGATCAGAAAGGATAAGAATGTTCATACGCGGAAGTCGCGTTCTTCAGTGCATTTTTAAGGAACGCACACTGCATAACGAGGCTTGTTATTCTCTTATCGGTTCTCCTCATGGGGCAGGGACAATTCGACGTGGCCGACTCGATGCGACCCAACTCGATGTGGCCGACTCGATGTCAGGACAACTCGATGTCAAGCCAAGTCGATGCCAGGCCAAGTCGATTTCATTTTCTTTATATATTTAATGTACAGTAGGTTAACTGAATGCCCGGTTAGGTCAACTGAATGCCCGGTTAGGTCAACTGTACGCCCTTGACGATTGGTTAGGTTAAGTTGTGATATTTTCGTTAAAACTAACGAAAATATCCCTTCGGGATATCACATCGAGTTGTCCTGACATCGAGTCGGCCACATCGAGTTGGGTCGCATCGAGTCGGCCACATCGAATCGTACCCAACCCCTCCTCATGATATATATTATATCCTATGCACCATTTTGGGTTTGTCAAACAATTTTGGCTCAATAAACATTAATTTCCAATAGTGTTTATATTTTCAGAAAATATTTATGTTAGCCTTCTTTATATACTTCCCTGGTGAGGGAAAGTATATTTTTGGGACCTCTTTGCGAGTGACCCGTTGCCCACGTCGGGCTAGCATCATGAAAAAGAAAAAACTATTGTATTTGTCATTCACCATTACTTATTCGGACCGTAGTGGATTTAATTTTCCCAGAAGAGTTCCTTGTTCCATGCACAGTCTGTGTGTATCATATATATATATATATATATATATATTAGGGTGTGACCGTTGCCCTCCAAAAATCAAAAAATGGTCCTACAATGCTGTTCAAAGTTTGTGTTGTGTATTTATCTAGGAAACACCCCTGTAAATTTTCTTGGAGATCGGTGCATGTTTGAGCTAGCACCGTCGTACCAGCAAGTATTGCTATTTCAGCTTATGAACTTCATAAATAAGTGTGAAAATAGCACATTTTATAAGATTTTCATTGCCGGGTCTGGAACGCTGACCCACAAAATTTCCACGTATTATTTTATTGCATTTAATTTTAATGATGCTCTTTTCTTTTCCCTTGAAGTGATTTGATGTTGTGAATAGAGAATTTAATCATGGATACACGGCAAGATGATGAGTATGTCAGAATGTTATTGGGCACCGTACCCTGAGAAGAAGAAAAGGAAATAAAGGGCTGCAAACTGCCAACTAATAGGCAGGTCTTACTATGTCTGTTAGCAAACCTTCGGGATATGCATTGGGACCAGGCTTTATCTGCTACCATTGACAATGTGCTTTTGCATTACCAGAAAGCGAATGTCCCGACCATTACAGGCAGGAACAATATTGGCCGAGTGATTAAAACTTACTATGACAAAGACTACATGATGCTTATGAAAAAGAATGAGGATAGAAGACGGGCTGATGATCCTGGAATTATGAAGTTTAAATCAGAATTGAGCCTGACGATGAAATTTTATAAGAACACAGTGTTGAAAGACATGGCGGCTGCGAAAAAGGGGAAAACTCAGGCCGAACAAGATGCCATCGATACTGACATACTCTTTATGAAAAGCATGCTAAGTGACAGAGTAGCTACCTACTCTGGGGTAAACAAAGTACTCACAGAAAAGGTTCAGAAGCGACAGAAAAGGCAGATGCGAGAAGAGAAGCGACAAGAGAGAGAGCAATGTGATCATGCTGAGAATGTACAGGCTGATATTGATTCACCTATTAGCTCTGATGAGGACGATGACATTGATGAGGCCAGCACTGCTGAACCAAAGAGAAAACATCGGAGAACAGTGAAAGAGGGAGTTTCAATTTTTGTGCCCCATGATATTCTGAAGTCGGCAGAACTTGTTTCATGCAGTGTTCGAAACAACATCTCGCCGACCCAGCTGAGTGCAATTGTGTACTCCCTTGTATCTGCATGTGGTGGAGATACATCAAAGCTGAGTCTAAATGCAAGGACGGCCCACCGATACCGAGCTTCCATCGTGTCAGAAATAAGTTTAAAAATCATGGATGAATGGCAACCATCAGACAAAGTACTGGTGCACTGGGATGGTAAACTTATGGACACGCTGGATTCCAAAGGCACTGATGACCGCCTGCCCATTCTTGTGTCTGGTGTTAATGGCACAAAGCTTGTTGGAGTCCCACCTCTTCCGCATTTGACTCAAAAAGCTGACCTGGTTGAAGGAGACTTGATATCAACAGCAACCAAACAACTTCTGGTCGATTGGGAGTGTGAACAGAATGTCGTTGGTATGGTTTTCGACACAACTTCATCCAATACAGGTAAACCTATTTCAAACATCAGCGTGAATTTATCACGACATTAATACCAAAATACAGTGAATGATTTAACAGAAATCTGCAAAAAGCACGTGCCTGAAATGGTGGCCTTAAACTACAATTACATTTTTTTTCAGGACAAAAAGCAGCTGCTTGCGTCTCCCTCCAAAAGGAATTAGAGCGTGCCGTATTCTGGTGCGCCTGTCGCAGGCATGTGGGCGAAGTCATCCTAGGTGTTTGCTGGGATTGCTTGAAAGTGGAGGGCTCTTCAAGTCCAAACATAATGGTTTTCCAGAGGTGAGTCATAAGCTTTACAAAATAACAAGGAATATTATTATCTAATGAACAAATTTAGTGGAATTTCTTTTATTAGACTTATAAGATATACTAACACCAAGCAAATGATCGATTATATCAGTCTTAATACCCCTAAAACAATATTATAGATTAGTACGAAATACAATAATCCCAATAATTGCATTTCTTGGTTCAAGAACCATTTCTCTCAACTGGCGTACAATGAAAAAAAAATACTACTACCCCGCAATGCCTGGAGTGTTTGAGGAGCGCCAGCAGGAGATGGCTGACTTCTTCCGTGAATCTCTAGCCCAACCATTTACACGTGGCGACTACAAGGAGTTGGTAGAGCTTTGTCTGCTGCTTGTAACTAAAGGATCCGAGCCAGTGAACTTCACAATGGTCTACCCCGGCGCACTTCACAAAGCAAGGTGGATGGCTAAACTGCTCTATACCCTCAAGATTGTTCTTTTGTCACGCCAGATCAAAGAGCAGTTTCCCAAAGCCGAGGTTGTGACTAAAAGTCAAATCAGCAAGTTAGAACGGTTTGCTGTGTTCACAGTCGCTGTTTATGTCCCATGGTGGATTGTTTGCCCCGTTCCAGCAAGTGCGCCACTGAATGACTTGAATTTGGTCGAAACCTTGGCTGAATTTGCCCCATATGACGCCACAATAGTTGACAAAGCACGTGTGGCACTCGGTAGACACACTTGGTACCTAACTGAGGAGTTGGCCCCAATGGCTTTGTTCTCGTCCCAAGTACAAGAAAGGACAAAAGAGGAGATGAGGAAGGCCCTTCTTTGTCATGAAGGCACTGAAGTTACTAAGAGAGTGGGGCTCAATCATGGGGGCTATGGAAAGCCATATCTTCCCTCTGTCCCAGAAAGTGGCACTGCCCTGGTGGACCTAATTGGGCCTGACTCAAGCCGGTTCTTCACCATTTTAGGCATGCCCTATCAGTTTCTCCACAGTCCAGCCAGTGAATGGGCGGATCATGACGACTACCTGAACATGAAACGGGTTGTGGACAAGCTTCAGGTCGTCAATGAGGCTGCAGAGCGTGGTGTAAAACTTTGCCATGACTTTCTTAATGTTGCCAGGGATAAGGAGCGCTTTCAAGAAGTCCTTCAAGTAGTTGAAAATAACAGACTCCGCGTTCCTAATCAGCGCAAACGATCATCTGTTTCCGAACAGAAATCATGGTTTCTTGCTCTAGAGAAATAATACCTTGTGAATATATGATAAAACCCCTTAATGTACCATGAGAGAATAAGAATGATTAACTTTTTGTGTTAGTGATAACAGCTTTTAATTAAGACAGGCAAATGATTTGTGTTAATATCCCTTATGATGGTTGTGTAATCTCATATATAGGCGCGTATGCCGTATAAGCAAAATCGCTCTTTTTCAAATTGCTGGTGCTCACTCGAATATGCATGAATCTTCAAAAAATTGCACGTGGGTATTGTTTATGTCAATATGCAACACCAAAATGTTGAACAGCATTGTAGGACAAAGTTGGGGCAACTGTCACACCCTAATATATATATATATATATATATATGGGAATGAATTCGGAATGGTTCCCTGAGGTTTTTTATGATACACAGACTGTGCATGGAACAAGGAACTCTTCTGGGAAAATTAAATCCACTATAGTCCGAATAAGTAATGGTAACTGACAAACACTATAGTTTTTTCTTTTTCATGATGTTTGTCATTTACCATTACTTATTTAAACTATAGTGGATTTAATTTTCCCAGAAGAGTTCCTTGTTCCATGCACGGTCTGTGTGTATCATGTATATACATATATATATATATATATATATATATGGAACAAATGGATTTTAATTAAAAAAGGTGGAATGTGTGGATTAATCGTTTAATATCTGCCAGGTGCTCGATACCCTGTGACGGTGCTTAGTCATCCAATATAATCATTATTAAAAAAAATGCATGAGCTGTCAAAATAATTTTCTGTCTACAACCGTATCCTTTCTCCTTATAGGCCCGATGCGGAACTCGATCCTGTTATAGCTACTTTTCGTGACAACTTTGAAGAAAAGCAAATAGTCGACGACGATTTGGAGGTTTCACAGCGCAGTCAACCCAGTGACCTGAATACGGAGGACGAAGTATTGGCTCACATCCTGTCCAACGATTGCCAAGTCGTCGGGAAACTAATGTAAGCTTCTTTTTCTTTTGGTTAAGAACAAGACACAGTGTATTTTCATCAATTTATTAAATGATAGAAATCATGTTTTATAAATTAGTACAATTCAGCTTACAGAATTAGCATCCAACAAGTAAGACTAACATTATTGGGGACATTTTATATTTTACCCAATATAGTTACAATTATATATATATATATATATATATATATATATATATATATATATATATATACACACATATATATATATATATACACACACATATATATATATATATATATATATATATATATATTATATATATATACACGCGTAAAACTTTACACAATACATCGAGTGCGCACAAATGGGAACTTTTTTATCTGCATGCACACCATTTCATCATTCATCTCAGTGTCGCACAAATCGAATAATTTTAAAAAATTTATAAATCCCTTCCCACGTGATATGTGCTGGAGAGATGAAAGATAATACAGCCCGCAAGTATTACTAAAATATCCTTGTAATCGGGCAACTCTTCGAGAAATTTTAGAATAACAGTGTCATTCCAGGGATGAGTCCCCAGTGAATTAAAAAAAAATACAGTCTTTCCCTATTTTTAAAGTATATTGCAAACCAATGAATCCCTCGCCCCCAACAATGTCCGTCTTTACAATAATTCCCTCGCATTTTCTCTTAGTTGGTAATTTCAATGTTTCATTCTTCGCAAACACACCGATAAATTTGGAGCGTGTGATTCGGTCACTATTCATTGCTCTCTGGAGTGTATTCGCGTCCATTTCAAAAGTCAGTGACTAAGTTCCTGAAGCGGTCAGTTTCTATTAGAGCTTGTGATTCGAGGTATACTAGTACACTAATAGATCCGTCTATCGGGTCGGCGAATTCCAATCTGACTGAGATGCTCCCACTTTGCTGTGGACTTAAGTGTTTATTTACACTAGCAGATAAGTCGGGTGTGATATCAAACGGGTAAAGGTTAAATTGATCGATGAATTCTTTGTGTTACCCCAATCCCGAGCTCATCACAAGCACCTGCAATATGGGCCAGATTACTGTAAGCTCTCGCGCAAAGCGGGTGTGAAAAAACTTTATAGGGCTATGGGTTGATTGCCTGATACCCTCATCCGTTGGAAATTTCCAGCAGATTTCAGTGGAGAGTTAACGACAAAAGCCCTATGTTTTTTCGTTAGAGAATTATGTATATGTAGGTCTTCAAAGGACCTCTGTTTATTTGCCTTCGGTATTTGCGCTGCCTAATGGTAAAGAAAGGAATTGCCTTACCTTATTATTTCGTTGGGCCTCGCTTCTGTTTCGATGTAGGGCGCGACGATCTTTTTCGATGTAGGGCCGTGGTACGATGGAGCTACACAATGAGTTGACTCAATGTAACTAATATAGGCAGTCACTATTTAAACACCTGAAGGAACAGGCCTATCCTTCTTATAGTTATTAAGTTTTATATCAAGAGGATCTCACTCAGAACTTTTAGGAAGTCAAAGCACATCTTCCTTGCTTAAAGCATCGCTGTAACATAAGCAGCTCCGAGCGAGCCACTACAATATAATCTTCGCATTTTTATTATTTACTGATTTCGCAAAGTTTGTTGACTCGTTTCTCGATGTAATTTTCATAAGTTGGCAGTGGAAAAGTTTGAACACGAAATAATATTTTTGGTTTTCTTGTTATGCAGGCCCGATGCCTACATATGGGTTCTATGTACGTATGGCAATTATTTCATTCCCAATAGGCTATGTCGCCAATCTCGAGGCAATTTTGTAGATATTTAATTCAATTAATTAATAATTTATATTTAATTAAGAAATAAAGGTACCACATACGATACCATGTTGTAAGCGTGTATAGTTTTTCCATAGCGGGAACAGAGCGTCTGATGAATAGTCCGTATCCAGAGTCCCAACCAACGCAAGGCCATTGACGTATAGTTATATTTTTAAGGCCGAAATTCTCGAATTTAAAGGCGCTCTTTTTATATTTTCCATTCGTCGAAGCGTGATCCTGCATTCCAATTAATAACCTTTTAGGTAGAACTCCCAGGGCCACGTTTTCTAGCTGCTTCGGAGCCAACCCTGCGGGCACGTGTATAGTTTGATCTGAATTCTGTTAATTGGGTATTTTACTGTTGCGTATATTAAATTTTTTCAGTTTCTAATTGTTCAGCAGAGCTTAATTTCACTCGACGCACGCGAAGATACTGTATGTTTCCATAATGCGAATCACAACGGGTTGTGCGCCCTCTTCTTGATCAACTCCCAGATTTATGCAGATCGCAGGATTCGTGCAGGCGAGTTTTAATTTCATATCTACCCCATTCATAAGCAGTTTCTCCTGGAATGTGAAGTCTGTATGCAGACGTCCAAAACACTCGTATATCTTCTTTTTAGAATTTTTAAATTTATCCTTAATATTACTTTCGTCTGTAGTCTGATAATAGCCCTCGGCAGTTAAAAAGGTATCCTTCGCTTCTTTTGAAAAGTTGAGGACATTTTCCAGATATGCTCGTAGGTGATAATAACCCGTTCCTGCCGAAATGTTGACCTGGTTGCATTTTTGATGATTTCATCCGTGTACGTCTTAAATGCTTTTTTAGAGCTTCTTTAGATTTAGCTCCACCCATTATGCCTTCTACCTTGTTAAAACCTGATTGTAACGCTTTCCTCAGGAGGTATATGGCCCCCCTCTTCAACAATGGGGCAGTCGTACGTAGTATGGTTGAAAAAATGGATCCAAGCCCACTCCCACGCTGATATCTCACCCTGGATATACTGAGAAAGGCTTTCGGGTCATTATAACTGAATGCGACGAAAGTGTAGCCTCACTCTTCTTAAGCTCCCATCACCGAATGGGAAATTTTTTCCTTCAATCGTTCTTATATATAATGAGATATTGGTTAATAGATGAGTCCCAACATTCACATAATGGGGCTCGTCATATGTAATGCTCAAGCCCTCTATGGTTGGGAATGTGTGCAATGCGCAGCAGACGCGCCTGGGTATCCCCAACAAATTGATGCTCCACGATATTGCTGTAAATATAGCACATATCTGGGGATAGATAGCCAACATCCAATTTCTCCAATTTCAACTGATACATTAAGCTGGACAAGTCATGTTGTGCCGCGTGAAAGGTATCTCTTTGGAACGCTGCTCCATATCGGCCCTCTGTTATGATTTGGAACAATCCTTTGTCTTTAATCTTTCTATTATCCTGGGATTTTAAGGTCAGCCATAAGATTTGAGCTTTTTAAACTTTCCGTTTAAGTATTTCACAACATCCTCGGCCGCACCATAACGACCTGGGCCTAGTGTTACTACTGTAGTGTAATACAGGGTCTCCCCACTCCGGGTTTTATCCCTAATTACCCCGGCCTTTTCACACATCACGTTCTCTAAGAACGGTAAAAACGGGTTCTTTATAATCAATACTTAAAAAGCTGGTGGATAGCTGAATTTTGCATAACCCCACCTCATACGAATCACGTTGCAATTCAATGAGCCCATGGAGTTCTGTTACAAAGTTGGATAGTGTGTTGTTAGGATGTCCAGACAGAGAAGAGGACGGTAGTGTGACATAGAAGTGGTTAGGCGCCATGTTGTATACTATTTAAGCTTCATTATTGCATCAGCTTTTATATAGGTGTTGAAGCTTTCTCGGTACTCTAGCCATTTCACCAGGTACATTTTTCTCTTTCCTGAACTTCTGCTGCGTAAATTTTTTGCAATTTTAAAAACATTTTTTCCTAAATTAGATGTCACTTTCTGCAACTCCTCGCCTTAAAAGCCTCCTACGATTTCTTCCCCATTCAAATCTACAACGTAATACATCATTATCTCGCCTTTAGGTCCCATAGCCCTAACTTTTAAAAAACTCACGTGTCCATCCTTGCTCAAATCCTTCCGCGAATTGATTTCCCGAACGCGATAGCCCATAATCATTGATTTTGAAACGTGTAGAGTGTGGCGGTGCTCTACGAATATCTATTCTCACCTCACACTCTGTGTACATACCTATTTCTAAAACCTCGATAGGTGTTGTCCCAATCCCGCAATGGTGTGAACGGTTGTATGACGAGGCCAATGATCCCAGAATGTTTATATATCTGTATGTGTTCTTATGTGTAAAATAGCGATGCATGCTAGTGTACTAACTGATATTAAACTCTGCCAACATGTTCTGAAAAGCTCGGCCTATAAATTCTTTTCCCATATCCGTACAAAAATAGCCTGGAACCCTGTTTTCTTTCAACATCAGCGTTTTGATAGCTTTAACAACTGTTTCAGGCAATTTATATTTCAGAGGAATTAGCCACAGATATCGAGAGAATACATCTATTATGAATAGGATGTTGCGATAGCTATCATTATATACTGAATATCTTTGCATGTCTGTTAAGTCCGCTTGCCAAATAGAGTCACTAGTCAGTCGAAGCCGCTGTTGTTCTGGCTGTTTTAAACCTTTTTCTCACAGGCTTATGAAGCGTATAAGCATCCTCGTCCCGCAAAAACCTCTCAACATCTTTTTCCCCTACTCTATCATTGTAAACACCTCTGAACAGTCTATCAATATCGCCATAGGAGGTTGGGCAGGAAATGTCATAATAGAGTTTTCTTAGTATGTTAGCCATTTGCGTATTTTAGAGACACGTGGATAGGGTTGGCCGTTGTTGTTTGGACTCTTCTTTCTCCTCTTCGGAGATGCTACCGTTGGGGGTGATGGTGTACTCAGTTGTGGCACCTGCGAGACTTGATCCAAGTCTTTTAACTTAGTCAGATTTCCTATCAATGTTTTGGGGACATTTATTTGTTGTAGTCTTGCTTTAAAATGCTTCCATCCTGATGGTGAAGGCCTGTCCAACTTTCTCACCAGATCATGGACAATGTCGACGATATTCGAGCCCTGTACCCTTGTTCCTTCAACAATGACCTCGCCCGCCTGTATCGGTCCACTGTATGATGGGGTCCTCACTCAATAGATTATAAAGACTTAAACCTTTATTCCTCAATGTATGTGGGAGACTGCTTTTTAATACATGCTCGATGTGCTGCGTACCGTTATTCTTTGGTTGGTCATCTCTAACGTCGGCCTCAGGTCCTATGTCGCCATGCTCATCGTTGCTCGCGCTGTGTCTAATAACCAAGGAGAGCTCTGTCGGAGTCTTATAATCTTCGTACTCATGAAGAAACTTCTGCAGAGCCTTTTGGTATAAGATCCTTTTCTCATCAGGTTACTTTTCACTGTTTAATAGGTCTATCAATTCGATTTCCATTCTTTTAAGCCTGCTTTTACGCAGTGAAGCATACACCTCGTGTGGAATTACTACCACTTTCTTCATTACATTAATCTAGTTAGTAAAGGACCCAAAACTGAAAATAAGATAGGGAGGAATGATCCCCCTCTTTGTACAATAATTCGCTTTTTCTTCCCCACAGTTTGACTTTTACGAGCGAGCGTACGTATTATGGTCTTGTAACGACGTAGGCGAGACTTCTGAGGGGTTTCATTGGCACATTACATTTTATAACATTAAGGCAGATTTCACAGATGCATTTTAAAGAGTCGGAGTCGATACTTTTAACAAACCTCTGCTGCAGTGACCGGGCCAATCGATGATAGATTTTTATTAATTCACTGTATTTCTTTAACCTTTTGTCACTCTGGAATATACACCGTTTCAGGCTCGTTTGGGTATATATTCGTTCTTAGAAGTACCCTAAACGTGTTTCGCGGGTGAAGGTCACAAAGCAAATATCCGTAACGTTGACTTGTAGCTTCTTTATGAACTTCCAAAAACTCCTTACGCTGATTCGGGAACATATGATTGGCTAATACCCCGAGTTTGTGACATATCTCTACGTTAGCGAATAAGACTAGATATTGTGTATTTATGCATGTATCTATTTTTGAAAAATAGATTCTGATTGATGAAGAATACGCTTACGTTAAGATGGTGGGAGAACACTGTAAATGTCTCGGCAAACCATTTCCAACATGAGATCGTCAATTACAATGACTGTATGCTCATTTCCCTTTAACGACTTAACGTCATATACGCCTTTGTGGAACAAACTATCATCTTGGTACACGTTGAACAATGACTGGTACGCCGAGTAGCACCATATTACTTTACGCAAAAATTTTGAGAACATCTTCCCCTTATCTTTAATGATTTTAAACAAACACAGTTTTACCACATCCTGTAGGGCCAGATATAATACATGTGGATGGGCTTGTGAACCTAAATTCTTCTATAGATTCCATCTCTAATACGTCACACCCCTAAGTGGAATATTTACAAAATATAACAAAATTTAAGTGTTTCTCCTTATATTCTACAATCTTGTTTTCTTTTTCTTCAACAGAACCGTGAATGACGATGAGGTACAGCACCCCATCGTCGATCTTACAGACGACCCACATGACAATGTACAGTAGTTGTGGTTACAGACTCCACCCCCGCTGACGAACCCTCACCAGCGACACCTCCGCAAAGTAGCAGTTCAAAGCGGAGGCATGATGATGAAAAACCTTCCACGTCAGGTATAAAACGTGCCAGAATTTACCGGTTGCTAGACCCCCATTAATAGAGCCCCAGCCCTCTACGTCTTACGACACAACCTCCACACTAGCTCCCTCCTCAATTAAATTTGTACCCCCCCTTATTCTTGTTGAATTCCGGGTACATCCTCCACAACAGCACCTTCTCATGCTGTAGAGGAAGGTATAACTTTCGAGCTGGTGCGCACCCCGGGCCTGACTAGAAATTGTTACGTAGTCAGGGTTGACCGTGGAAGCCTGTATAGCGACGGTGTTGAACACGGGCTGCGGCGCGTAGTTGAGCCTATTTTGGAGTTTGCCCTTCAGAACCGCGACGAACGTGAAGTCTGGACGAGGTTGTCCTTTGGGTTCGGGTCAGTTGACGGGGAAGTAGATGAGTTTTGGGGGGAGTAATACCATTCAGACGCTAGGCCGATGTAGATATCTTGGGGCGTATAATGCAAGCCTCTCAAAGTGGTACAGCCTTCAATATGGACAACTTCACGGTAGATATTGACAGAGTATTCCCTGTTGCGGGTCATAGTGCCACACCTTATACTCTTAATTTCAATTCTCCGGTTATTTACCGAAAGCATATAAACGTCGATCGTGGTTGCGGCTTTATAGCAATAGTCTTAGCTCATATGTTCACTGTGCTAAATGCATGGACGCAAAAAATTTAGTTGCCTACGGTTTTGCAGCGTGCCTCTAAACTGGCTGCAGATTGCAAGCTTGAGTTTGAGTGTAATATGGGTCCTGAAGAGCTGAGAAGGGTAGAGCTGGAAATGAATGTTCGTATAGTTGTATTTGGAATGGATGATCGTCGTAGGACTGTATATATTTTTAAAAGCTGTGTGAGAGATCGCGCAAGACCTCTACTTATTTTAAGATTGTCAGGGTCAACGTATCTCCCCATTCGTAATATAAGGGCTCTTTACGCTATTTATGATAAAAGTCGAAAATATGGATGGCATCATGATTTGTGTAAGGGATGTCTCGAGTTTGCGGATGATATAGTGAAGTATTGTAAAGAATGTCACATGGTTTGTGAGCAGTGTAAAAGCCCCAAATGTGAAGGTCGTATTTTTCATATGATGGATAATTGGGGGAAATTCACGCATAAATGTGATGACATTCTCTATTCTACATGTCATGAAAAATATAAGGCGGACGGTGTAAAGCATGTATGTTATATGAAAGATGCTAAGCCGAAAAATAAACCCTGTATAACCGTGTACTACGATATAGAAACTTATACAAGCACTGGAACCAGAGAGGTTATCCCACATCTACTCGTAAGCCAGACTATCTGTGATGAGTGTCAGAAATGCGGTAAACGGACAAACGTTTTTAAAACGAATGAACACGACAGCCCTGTGAAACTCTTTGTGTCCTATATTGTCAAGTTAGCGAACAAGTTAAAAAAAATGACTATATTCTTGCCCATAACGGGGCAAAATTTAACACAGTTCCTTTATAAGGAACTGCTTGAACACGAGTCATCGGAGCTATTTACAGACGACACCTTGAAAAGGGGAAACAAACTTATACAAAGGCAGATAAGAGGTAATGTTCAGTTTAAAGATACTTCCGTATTCACACCTTGTAAATTAGCCAAGCTACCCAAGGTGATGTGTGTAGCCGCCGAAGTTTCAAAAGGATATTTCCCTTACACTTTTCTCACTGGAGACACATTAAATTACGTAGGACTACCTCCCCCAAAACAATGCTTTAACTACACCAACATGAGTGATAGTGAGCGTGAAGATTTTGACCGCTCTACAACAGTTTTAATGAAGCTAATCCTTACAATATAGCGGATGAATGTGAGCGTTATTGCGTGAATGGTGTGCGCGTGCTTAGAGTATGTTTCCAGACCTTTAGAAGGATGTACATAGACCGTTTCAACTGCAATCCGCTACAAGTCGCAACCACAATCGTATCATTGTGCTTTATTGTGTTCAAGAACAATTTCATGCCTAAAGACACCTTAGCCATCATTCACAGGAACAACCCTCGCAGTTATGGGCACAAGGCTATTTACTGGTTCATACACATACAGCAACAGACCAGTGTATACATAAAACACGTCCGCAACATGGTCAATGGTCGTGTTTTTTGGGTTGGTCTAAGCGAAGACCGTGCCACTGGTGAGAAGAATGTGTACTCCTTTAACGGTTGCTGTTAGCATGGCTGCCCACGTCCTGAGTGTGGAATCGTATGAGATATCCACAGTAGATCTCCTGCCGATAGTCTTGTATGGACCCGCACCCGCGATCAGCTTATAGGCTCCCAGTTCACTTACAAGGCCTTGTGGGAGCATGAGTATGATGCACGGATGGAAATAGATGGACAGTACCGCGAAGAAATAAACACCATCAAGCGTTCAATGGTGTTGGATCCTCTCAAATGCGGTGATAGCTTGTTCGGAGGGCGTACAAACCCATTGAAGCTATACTTTCCACCTACGGAGGGCGTGAAACTCCATTCTGTTCTTTATATCCCTACGTGATGAAGAACAATCCGTACCCCGTAGGTGCACCTGAAAAACTGGTGGGACCTGACCTGCTCCCATCGAGGTGTTCTCAACAAATTTGAACGGGTACTATTTCGGTCTTTCGTTCGTAGATGTGCTCCCCCCTCGCAATTTATGGATCTTACCCGTCGTTATCGATCACAAACTCATATTTCCCATGTGCGTGAAGTGCGCAGAGGAGAATAATGAGTCCTATATCACACAACCAACCAGCGGAAGATTAGAGGTGTATATACAAGTCTTGAGCTGTCCCCAGCCGTCCGCCATGGTTACAAAATATTCAAGATATATGAGGTGTGGAGGTTTCAGAAGCTACTGACCATTTTCACGCCGTATATAAATACTTTTTTGAAGGATAAAGTAGAAGCATCGGGCTACCCGCGAGGGGTTGAGAGCGAGGATGAAAAATCGGCTTATATTCAGCGATACCGTGACCGTGAAGGAATACAACTTGACCGGGCCCAAATTGTTAAGAACCTTCACAAGCGCTTTAGCAAAGTTATGCCTAAATAGTCTTTTGGGCAAGTTTGCACAGAATACAGGTAAGGGGAACGTTCATTTGGCCCAAAGTTGTAACGAGGTGTGGAATTATGCCAATGCCCCCGATAAAGAGGTTATGGCGATCGTGAATGTTGGTAACACGTACATGATAAAGTACAACATCACCGAACTGGCCACAGATACCTCACGTGTTACAAACATACCTGTAGCCAGCTTCACAACGGCATACGCACACATCAAGTTTTGGGGACAACTGCACTCTCTTGGGCGGAGGGTGCTGTACGCTGACACAGATAGCGTAATATTCACAGAGAGGAAGGGTGAATACGTGCCGCCTAGTGGGTAATTCCTCGGAGAGTTGACTGACGAGACCAAGGATGAGTATGGTGATGGTGCATAAGCTGATTCCTTTGTATCAACAGGACCAAAAACTTATGGGGTGCGGGTGAGGGTGGGCAAAGATCTGAAATATATCGTGAAGGCGAAGGGCATCACGTTTAACCTGGCGAACCGACGGGTCGTTAACTTTGACTCGTTGAAGGAGCTAGTGTGCTTAGAAGATGAGGGTGACCAACCTCCCCAACTGACTGTAGGAACCCACAATTTTCGGGAACAGAAAGTGAGGGTGTGTGAAGGAACTTAGGGGCACAAAGATGTGTCGTAACACGTATAGGAAACGTTACCAGGTGCCTGGCACCTATGATACCGTACCCTTTGGGTACCATAGTAACTGAATGTTATATATATCTATTGTTAACGATATGTTTATTTATTACGTATATTTGAATATGTAAATGTTTCAATTAAGGTTTCATTTCCTCCTTTTTGTGTGTGTGTGTGCGTGCGTATGTACAGGAAAAAAGTCCTAAGCTCTGCCCACTGTAGGATCAATCAAATGGTCACGTAACACCTGCTACTAACTGAGCATATCTCTACCCCTGCATGCTCAGTTGGCCGCTGCAAGCAATGGAGCTCAGACGTATATTTGAAGAATTCTCACGTAGACGAAAAATAGTGATGGTTACTTTTGATATTGCGTGTTCGACGTTTATGAAGTGGTACTCAGTAAAGTCGGAAGATGTGGTGAATACAGAAAGACGGCCTAACTCCCTCCCCCTCATTTGAGACTTTTAAGGCTCATTGAACCGCGCGAAGCTTGAGGAACAAGATGTTCAAATACACCTTGGATATTCTGGCGAGAGCATTGCCGGATTTCGGGGCACAAACGATGTAATGGACTACGTTGTAGGGCTAAACTGTATAAATGCGCACATATAACGTGAGGTGAAAGAAACAACGCGTGCAGAAGAGAAGCAACGGGTTTGGGTAGTGAGTCTTGTTCATGAGTGGTGTGACAGGCGGTACTATGTCATGCTGCATCATACCGAGTACGCGTACCCTGTGGTTGAGAATGTAAACCTTGTCATCATGGACAAGCTGAAGTACTTTTACAACTACATTCATATATATATATATATATATATATATATATATATATATATATATATATAATGACGAGGTTCGGAGTGAGGTTGTGGCTAAAGGCCTGTGTGAGTTTTTAATAGAATTTAGAGACGAGTATCGAATGATAAACAAAAAGGATAAATACGGGCACATGTTTCTCTCAAATAGTGCAACGGATTGTTAATGTGTTTAGTTTGTGGAAATGAACGTCTAGTGCGCATTCCGATAGAACATTAAAACCGATATTGCCCTATTGCCCCATGTATCGGAAATTGTTCAGACGTAAAACCGGTGCCATTAACTATGTACTTGAAACGACCTGTAGACAAGCAAACTCTGGTAAACGTAATGTTTATTTGAGTGTTGAGGCGATGAATAAAGTCTTCGTGATAGTTGAGAAGTGGGGTGAGGATCGTTATAAAATACCTGCAGGTGTAGGTACATGAAGAGAACAGATTAGTGATATCCCGTCATATGCCATTGTTTGTACGTTGTGTATAAATAACGATCAGTCTTGCATTGATATACGATTGATGTGGAAGAATGCATCTGATAATAACGTTCTTGTCCCCATGCGAAACCGCTTCATCCTCGACAGAATGTTTGAAATCGTTTCGTTGGTTTCCGCAAACTAAAACCTATATTAGACGCACGTGTTATGGATATGATTTATTTTGATACGGTTCTTGAATATGCATACACCGCTCTGCTCGACGGGTTTATCGAATGTAGGAATGAACCTGGCGAGAATGGTCTAGAGCTGGATGCTTATTTAAAAGGTTTAGACTGTTCGAAATATCATGAACTTTGGTACAAAGGACTTGAGCGGTACAGGACAGAGCTCCCCTACACTCTTCACCCTGAAGAGTTGTATCTTTATATAATGACCAGCTGTCGTTATGATTTTGAAGATTATTTCAACTGCCGCTATACGTTGTGAAAAAGAGTTCATGAATGAAAAGCTCGGATCGGTAAGAAAAATCCCTCGATTGGAAATGAGTGGTTATGAACTTGAATTTAATAATGTTGTTGTGGCTAACGACGCCCTCTTTGTGCGTGCTTTTGATTGTATTCTGTCGGTGTTTAAAGATAACTTGCCAACTAATTGTAAAGTGGGCATCAAAAATGGTATTGAACGAAATGAGGGCCCTTCACATCGAGTATAGGCACCCGCACACCTTGAGTGGTGAAATAATGCTAAATCGTATTTATTGTATAGTACAAAGCAACAATGATGTAACTGTAGACTCGATCACGTGCGAGTTTAGTATTTTAGTTAAGCGCGGTAGAACATAAAGTGTATGTATTTTGATTTTTGTATAAGTTTTGCTGTTTTGTATATATATATATTAATGGGTATATAGTTTTATCCTGTACTATTACTATTTTGTATATAAGTTTTAGTGTTTACACATAAGTGCGTATTTGCTCGTACATATATTAAATGGTTATATAGTTTTATCCTATACTAATATTATTATTTAAGAATGTATATATATATATCCTTCGCTTAATATTTGTATTTTTGTTGTATATTATTTTTAAATGTATATTTATTTCCTATATATTTCATGAATTATTTCCCTTAACTCGTCTAAATAAACAGAATGATGTAATGGTGTTTTATTTAATTCTTTTGGTTGTATATATAAACGATATTAAGGAATAACTGGGGAGATGGGAATATATATATATATATATATATATATATATATATATATATATATATATATACATTAAATGGCTGTTTACGCCTTCTAAGCTGACTGACGGATTTCTAAGCCAACTGTCCCAACTGTCAAGAATATCTGAATAGCGCAATCCGGCAGCTCAAACGTTATATATATATATATATATATATATCTCTGCCATTTACGCCTTGTAACTCTTCTAAGCCAACTGGCCGATTAATCCGAGAGAGAGAGAGAGAGAGAGAGAGAGCCAACCAGTGTTTATAGGTAATGTTCAGTAAAAAAAGATTAATTAAAAACCTGGCGAATCAGTAGAAAGATGAGAAAATTAGCTTAAGGGCTATATTAAATAAAATAAATAGTCGAGTTTCACTATTATTCATATCATTGTAAAACGATAGTAGTACATTATTGGAACATGTTTAATTCAATAATGTTCCTAAAGAAAATTTAAATCTCTCCGTAAATAGTGCTTCTCGTACTTTTGTTAATACAGTAGATTGAAAATTAAGAACATCACCCTCTCTCTTGCCTTTAACAAATAAATAAATATAATATATAGTGGTAACTGTCTACCCCCATCTAAGCATTGAGAGCATCTCTTGCCTTTAATATATAAATAATTAAAATATATAGTGTAAATGGCAAGTCATTTATATATAAAAAATAAATTCAATACTGGCAACCCCTCTAATCATTGCGATCATCTCTCTCTTGCCTTTAATATATAAATAAATAAATTAAATAACTGGTAACCGTTCCAGAAAAAAATAAATAGTGGTATCTGGCAACTCATCTATATGTAAATAAATAATTAAAATATTGGTATCTGACAACACTCCATATATAAATAAATAGTGGTATCTGGTAACTCCCGACCCTCTATATAACAGCTGTTGGTCCCTGAGCTCTCATAATACGTCTGGCTGCGACCAGGCGATCGATGGTCTCCCTCCTTAGGTTAGGAATCCCCTTTCGGGGGTGAGGCCGCCCCAACTTCTCCCCCAAAGACTCTCCTCCTCCTCCTTTCTCTCTCTTAGGTTAGGTATACCCCATTGGGGGTGAGACCGTCCCACCTTCTCCCCAAAGAGGTTAGGTGGACTCCCCCCTAGCTTGCTGGCGGGAACCCCCTTTTTTTGCACCCTGGGGGAGAACTGCGGGAGGGACTGGCACCTTGCAACAAGGGGGTAGGGGTGGCACTGGCACTCATTTAATCAACATTGCAATTGCTCTACACTCTCTCCTTTTGCGGTCATACTACTTATATTTTATCGCACTTGGAGAATGGAAACAACCTAATTACATTCAACCTTTTCGAACATATTATTTTTTAATGAAAAAAGTTGTTTTCCTTAAATATCAAATAAAAATCCTGACAACAAAGAAATGCACTTCAATAAATCATGCTCTTGTGCTTAGCTATATGATAAAATCTGCGTTTACATTCCCAATTTATCCAGTGCAGGCAGACAACAGTCTTGTAACATCATAAGGTTCTATGTATCACTGATTTGTTTTAAGACATCCAGAACAATTCTTCATCGTCATCTTCATCATCAGATATGCCGAACATGTCCTGATCATCTCTTCGTCATCATCTGAGTTCTGGTGATTTCCATCGCACAAGAGAAGCATCACATCATTTGGGAATGGCTTGCTGACTCACACCTCAATCATATCCTCTGTCCAGCCGTGTGAAGTGGGGCTTGGGGCCATCACAATGACACTGCAAGATAACTTCCACACTCTGAATGCATGGTTAGCTCGCCAAGTATGTAGATAGAGGTTGTCCTTGCAGAGTGGTAGGAGAGACAGGTCTGTTATTTTGTTATCGTTGTTGTATTTCTCCCAGAAGATTTGTTGCCTTGCTCTGTTGACACACGTGACTTTCTTTCTCCCAAACAACTTGCACACATATTCTTCCAGCTGAGCTACCATGCATCCCTCTGCTTCCCAGTCACTTTCAAGTTCAACGAAGGCATCAATGAACTTTGGAGATTTCTGGAGCACCGACCAACAGGTTTTCTTTCCATTTTTGAAGAAGGCGAAAACGTAATCATTATCTGTAAATACATGCAGTCCTAAAAGAGCTTTCTTCATTGTTGTCATTTCACAACTTCCGAGATCAAAGACTTTCCTGTGGTTACCATGGTCACTGTCAAGATATGTAGCTTGATCATTTTCTACGAAGCGTACCATCAATATTATTGGTATATCAGTATCTCAGGATGGAGAGCGTTCCACAACAGGTCGTGGATTTATAGCTGTAGCAATTTAGGCCTGTTCAAAAATCAACTTTTTCTTATTTTCATAGGTTTCTGTACATTTTCCCATGCTTTTTGACCTGAAAAAGCCGAAAATCACAACTATTTTGACCTAGGATGTTGGGAAGCATTGCCGCATGGAGCTTTAAATTTTCTGCCTTGAAATCGGCCAAAGCGCCAATTCCGGGGTGCCTTGAATTATGTTTTGCACTTTAACTTTTGATCTAAACAAGATAGAGCAACAAATTAGGTATCAAATGAAAGAGCATAAAATTAGTAAATAATAATAATAATAATAATAATAATAATAATAATAATAAATAAATAATAATTAATAATAATAATAATAATAATAATATTATCTATCATTTTTCAGGAAACAACAGAAACTCAATCAGAATCTAGAAAACCATCTACAAATTACAACTTCACAATGGCATTAAGCAAGGAGCTGAGGGAGCTCCGTGGGCGCACAGTTGATATCTCAGAACCTCCACGTACTGTCCACAGGCAGGTGTCAACTGGGCCATCTACCAGATCTCTCACTGAAACTTTCCTGGTTGGATACCCTTCAGCTTTTATCAGTGGTTCCCAGCTTCCCACCAACAGACAGGCGTTCCAGTATTTCCTTAATCTTCAGAATTTACCGGAAAATGCAGGGAGGCCCATGGTTCAAGACCTTGCATATGAAACAGTTGAATCTATCATCCCATTCTGGCAGATGGCTAGGATCAAGACAATGACCAAGTACAACGCAATGAAGCTCTTCATGAAACTACATGAGAAACATCGTGCTCTGGTGAAAAGCAAAGGAAGAGCAAGTAACCCTGGAGGAAAAAGAGGAGCATTTGTGCTGGAATTAGACAGCCTGTTCGATATAGGAGCTCCAGATGCAATCCAGGAAATACAGAACAACAGACTGTTATCCAGAGAGAAGAAAGATGAGGATATCAGGTTCTACGAAGACCAAAAGACTGAGAGGAAAGGTCATATGTCTGGTCATGACAAGATTTTTGAGACAAGATCCCTGCAGCAAGCAGCGAGGAATGAAAGACTGCAGCATAGACAAGAACAAGGTAAAACTAATTACTTTGAACGTCACAAAAAGTTTTAAGTTTTACTCCATTGCGATATTTAGCATGTACTTAACAATTACTGTCTTAACATGTTGTACTACTATTTTACAGCTGCAGCAGAACAAGAGGCAGTTGTTCATGTGGATGACATTACCTGGGGTGACTCAACTGACAACGACGCTAACACAGAGGACATCTGATTACCATCAGCCTCGTCCTGGATGTTCTCACCATCAAGACACTGTGACTAGTGTGACTTTGACGTTTCCAAGGAAGGTCATGGAATGTGATGTCATCTGCAATGCAGCTGATCGTCTTGGTTTATCAGACAATCAAGTTACTGCCATGGTTTCTGCCACCTTGAAAGCTGGAGGGGCTGATCTGGATAACTTCGTCATCTCAACCTCAACAACACGTCGCAACAGAATGCTGTCCAGGTATAATATCAGCCAGAGTCACATGTCCAAGTTTTGTGAAAACCCCCCACAGTACGCTGCCTTACACTGGGATGGAAAGTTGCTCAAAGATGTCTTGGGCAGTGAACCTGGAAGTACCTCAGAGACTTTAGCTGTGCTAGTGTCTGGTCCACCTTCATACACTGAAGGAAAGTTATTGGGAGTACCTGTCATCGACAATTCTTCTGGCACAGCTCAGGCTGAAGCTTCAATGGATTTACTGGAGACATGGGAACTTACGGATAATGTTACTGCCCTTGTTTTTGACACTACATCCAGTAACAGTGGAGTTCACAGAGGAGCTGCCAAACTGCTAGAGAAAATGCTGAACAAAAAGGTGTTTTATCTGGCCTGTCGACATCACATCCTGGAAATCCTAGTAGGAGCAGTTTGGGAGAAGCTGTTTGGGAAGGTGAAGGGGCCAGATAATCCCTGGTTTGAGCATCTGAAGGATGTTTGGACGGACTTGTCCAAGGAAAACCCAAAGATGCTGGCTATCAACAGCAAATGGCTGAAGGAAAAGAAGAAGAACAGGTAAGAAATACTCCAAGACATTCTAACAGCAGAAAGGCTTCCAAGAGCCGACTACAGGGAAATGGCTGAACTGACAGTCATTGTTCTTGGAGGAACGCCTCCTCGAGGTATTCACTGGAGTCGACCAGGCGCCATTCATCAGGCCAGATGGATGGCCAGAAACCTGTACTCCATGAAAATGCTGATGTTTGCAGATCAACTTGAGTAAGACGAAGACACTGTATCAAAGCTGGAAAGACTCAACACCTTCCTTGCGCTGTTCTACACTCCTGTATGGATGATGTCAATGTCTGCTGCAGATGCTCCCGTGAATGATCTAAGTCTAATCCAGGACATGTTGAAGTACAAGAAAACTGACCCAGAGCTTGCTGATGCAGTACTTAATAAGATGGAAAACCACAAATGGTACCTGACGCAGGAAGTCGTGCCATTTGCCCTGTTCAGCAGTAGATTGAGTGACACATTGAAGCACGACATTGCTGCCCAGTTACATGCCACTGAGAAGCCAGACAGCTTCAGAACAGGAAAGCCTCTATTCCAGAGAGTCACAGCTAAGACCACCCTGGTTGATCTCATTGGCCCAGAATCACATTTCCTGCTGGACACACTGAACATTGGATCCGAGTGGCTTCTGGAACCTGTCACGTCTTGGCCACAGAATGAGGACTACAGAAAAGCGTTGGACTATGTTAAGAATCTGAAAGCGGTGAATGACATTGCTGAACGTGGTGTCAAGATGATGAGCGACTTTGCAAATGTCATAACAACAGATGCCAAGCAAAGGGACTATCTCCTTCAAGCTGTGGAGTTCAACAGACGCCGCTTTGACAGCTTCAAGAAACAAACTCTCAACAACTGACTGTGTAAATGTCATTATGAAATTAATCATGTAATGCTTTCACTTCTTGATCGATTAGACTTGTGACAAAATGTTAATCTCAAATTTGTGTCATGAATAAGGCGCCTTGTCTGCCTTGAGTGTGAGAAAACGAATTTTGTGATATTTCTGAAATCTTTGTATGTACCAATGTGCCATTTCTTGTTCCAAGACTATCATAATTGTATAAGTTAGAAAGAGGATTAAAAACACTTTAATTTGGTGCCTATTTTGTTGCTCTATCTTGTTTAGATAAAAAGTTATAGTGCAAAACATGACTCAAGGGACCCCGGAACTGGTGCTTTTGGCCGATTTCAAGGCAGAAAACTTAAAGCTCCATGCGGCAATGCTTCCCAACAACCTAGGTCAAAATGGTTTGATTTTCGGCCTTTTTAGGTCAAAACGCATGGGAAACAGTACAGAAACCTATGAAAATAAGAAAAAGTTGATTTTTGAACAGGGCTACTGTAGCATGCTTCACATGAAGTGCTATCTTCGTGTCCGCTTCCTCTTGGTATGAAGATAACTCCTCAACAGCTCCACTTCCTTCTTTGTTTATGAGATGACATTTGTCCCTTTTAGAGAAATAGATCTTTTCACCAGCTGGCAGCTTCTTACAATTGTCTACCCAAACATCCATGACCAAATCAATGAGACGTTCCCGATTTGTCCCATTGCTAAGAAACTGGGAGAAACTGGTGGGTATTTTGGTACTGGGACCCTTGATGATATACTTGTCTCCAACTCCACGCTTTTGATGGATTGCTCTTTATAGGCATCAGCCACGAGTCATATCGACCATAGCTCCTTGGAAGGGAGTCCATGATTTTCATTGCCAAGCCAGCAGAGGTTTCTGGGATACCAGTTATAGCGCGAACAGAAGCCATCAAGTCCACTACATATGCTGATACTGTCTCCTTTGCAGGGGAGCTCTGTAGGTTCCAGCACGGTGCAGTACTCCATAAAGACCTCCAATAGCTTGTTCTTTGCTGCTGTTGTCCTTCTTTTACCATCTGCATTGACCAGGCATGAGGGAACTGGTCCAAGTGAATATGTTAGCAACGTGTTGATGTCCACAGGATTGTTTTGCTTGTTTGAAATTGCCAAAAGTTTCCCCAGTATCTCTCTTTCAAATACAATTTCTTTAACCTTCCCTTTAGTATAGGCTGACCATATTTCCTTGAGACAAAAAAGGGACATTGGGATGGCAAAAAAGGGACGGGGGTTATGTAATATTCTGTATTCATGAAAAAGTAAGTACATAAACATATTGAGCTTACAATTATTCTTCAGTGACAGAACCCATACAGAACCCATAAAAAAAACGGTACTGTCCCGTTCAAAACGGTACGTATGGTCAGCCTACTTTAGTAGCCATTTTTGAATTTTTGTGGGAATCCCAAAAGGTTTTCAGTTGAGATCTGGGAATTGGGACAGAGAGCTGTTTCCGATCACTCTCTAGGCTGTCATTTACAAATTCTTTATACTTCTGTGTACCATGCTGAACAGCATTCATCAGGCTTTTATCAATGTCATGCTCAACTGGAGCCCCTGAGGACAAATTGTACAGTCTCTGACTATCTAGGGCAGGACTGAAAGGGCTGAGAAATCCTCCATCCAGAACAGCTAACAAAGCAGCAACCCGCTGTTCTGACTTGATAATTTCAAAGGGCCTACACGTCTTCTGATGGTTGTCTGCAGAGCTATCGAGGCCAGTCATCTGTAGAAGTCCCTCTCTGAATTTTGCCAAATGGGACCTGTTCAGAACCCATTTGTCATAGGTTGTTTTATTTGCAGCATAATGTTTAATGCTACCGGGAATTTTGGCACTTCGGTTGTAAGTCTGTTCTCCAACTTGATCAAGAACTTGCCTCGAAGCCTTGTGGTGGCTCTGAACTGAAAGTCCTTGTTTCTCAACCGAAGTCTTTGCCCCTGGATGACTTGCATCTAAAGTTTCAAGGGGGGTGCACATAACGAGCATAATTTTGCTTGTTAAAAGAAAAAAACAGGCAAGCTCTCTCTCTCTCTCTCTCTCTCTCTCTCTCTCTCTCTCTCTCTCTCTCCAGCATAAGAGTCTGAGGCCAAAATAATTTTCTTTTATAGCCATGTGAGCAGGTGTTGTCGATCCATCATGTCGAGATATATCATCCAGAATTGTGCTGTTCTTCCCAGTTTGCCACTTCGTACCATTTGTCATAATTTGTCCAGAAGTTAGCTGTATTGTCATTCTGGAGCAGCTTGTCCAGATTTGTGGGTTTTAGTGAAGAGCGGATGAGCTGAAGCAATTCTGTTGGGACAGAATGTAACTCTGTTGAGCCATTTAGGAATCTGATCAGTAGCAGTCTTTCTCATGCATCTGAAAAATATTCATGTACAATCGAAGCTCGAGTGTAGTGTTTGCCACCCAAGACTGCCTTCAGGCTGCCAGAAACACAAAGGCTAGCCTGAAATACTATATCTTCAAATCTGCTCCCAGTGACAAGCTTTCTCATAATGCCGAAGTTCTCCTGAAAGAAGTTGAAGTCTTTCAAATGAATGATGACATTGTTGAACTTATCTGGAAAGTTCCACAAAACATGATATGCTTTTGTTGCTGCTCCAACATCAAGTGTCAGGTGAACATGCTGCATGTGAACCTGTTGAGCCAGTTCTTGCACCTGCCGTAAATATTCTACGATTGGGTTGTAATCAGTGATGAGTCTGTGGATTGGAGGCAACTATGTGATCAAAGTCTTTTAGGGTGAGTCACAACTGTCTGATACTAGCGTTATCCATCCTGTGAATCTTGGCAAAAACTAATCACCCTGATGTGTGTTTCGACTTAGTTTCCATAACATCAAATTTTTTCTGTCAACATTCATTGTTGATGTAACTGTAACAGCCTTGATGAAGTTTTCAAAAGTGCTTGGCTCTTTCTTTGGGTTTATCCGTCGATGTTCCAGCTCCTTGTTTGTTTGAACTATTGTACTTTTTCGTGATCGAGGACTTTCGACAGCAGAATCTTGATGATATTCTTCTGATATCTCATGGTAGGCAACACCATGTGTGGTGTGAATGGTTCCATGTCCAGTCACTGTTTCGATATTATGATCGAAATTGTCCACCCAAAAAACTGTCGAGATACTAGAGGCCTCTGATACAAGTTGAAGAGGGAGCAACTGGCCCTCAGCCTGAAAATGCTGAGAAAGTTCTGCTAAGCCCGTTTCGATTTCACATACTTGGTCGTAGCCGCAGCTGTTTCTCAGTCGGCACAAGACATTCACTGGGATTTTTTGGCCAGTTATATTATGCAGTTCAAATCCTACTAGAGCATAATTGGCGGTGAGAAATTTTCCACGTGTGACTCCATGAATTAGATTTTCAGAAAAGGCCTTTGATATCTGAGCAATGTTGTTTTGTGGACTTTAGTACACGAGAAACAAATGACATTAATTCTTCAGGGGGTGGTCTCTTTGTAGCAAGGAGAGCTTCAACTGTAGGGGGCCATGGGAGCAAAGCAGCTTTATCCACAAAAGCCAAAATGTATTGCCGCAACCCGAAGCAGTACATTTAAGGAGTTCATCATCTTCCATGTGAAAAAACTCTGTGACAGGTATCCCATCTGTTATTGCAGCAACACTGATTACCACTCGTGGTTTTTAGTGATCAAGTTCAATAAAGAGAATGTGTAATTTATCAAAATTAACGTATTCTATATCCTCTATGTTTTGCAGGTTTAAGTAATTTTCAGGTGAAAATTAATAAAATGATAAATATAAAAACAATAAAAGTTTGATAAATAATAATGAATAAAAGAGCATCTTGATAAAATCATTGATAATAGTTCTTTGGTACGTATAAGTATTATTCTTTGGTATAGCGCTCTAACTTAATGATACTGATTGATTTACTAAAGTATTTCTTGATGTACCTTTAATGCTAAGATAACTCAATTCTTTGTATTTGTACTATTATTTATTTAATTAACGTAGTTCTTATGTTTCTTTTGCAGTTGTGTCAAAGATGTTAGCGGTATTTTTAGTTGATTAAAACCTAAGTTGAGCTGTTTTCATTTTGGGTCCTACTCACTTCAATTTAATCAACTAAAAACTCTTCGTCTGTTGTTGCGATGGAACGTGGACTACGGCCTGAAAGACTTGAGGTACTACCGACTGCGCCTGAAGCGGCACGTACTTTCAAACATTGGCTTTTCGTCTTCTCGCGATATAAGGATGCACTTGAAGGAAGTAGTAACACTTATCTCGGACTCTTGGCTAACTCTGTTTCTTCCGAAAACTTTGAGATTATATCTGAGTGTACTACTTACGACGGGGCCTTAACTGCCTTGAAGAATGCATTCATTCAGCCCGCCAATGAAGTAGTGGCTCGTCACAAGCTCGCTACTCGCAAACAACAAGGCACGGAGTCCATAGACGAATATGTACGGTCTTTACAGAAACTTAGCATAGATTGCAACTTCAAAAATGTAACAGCTGACACTTATCGAGATGAGTATATTCGCGACTCATTCATCACTGGCATTTCTTCGCCTCGTATCCGAACTAGATTGCTAGAAAACAAAACCTTGACTCTTTCCTCGGCAGTGGATCAAGCTCGGGCCTTAGAGATTGCAATGAAAGATTCTCAAGCTTATGATTCTGCTACCCCTGAAAGTCGCCTTATAGCTACGGTAGAAGCCGTTAGTGAGAATTGCCCTGTTGACCCCCGGCAGACATCGAGAGAATCTGTTCAGGAAACCGAAACATGTGCTGCCGCTCCTCGCCGTAACCAGAAATGTTTCTTCTGTGGTAACTCTTCACGACACGATCGCTCGCAATGTCCCGCTCGTGACGCAACTTGCTACAAATGTAGAAAACGAGGTCATTTTTCAAAGGTTTGCAAGTCCACAAAGGAGCCAGTCAGTGCGTCTGTTCACTCAGCAACCCTCGCTTGTGTGCCGTCTACTCTGAAGAATTCAATTGTTGACTTACATGTTAACAATTATCTCTTGAAGGGTCTCCTGGATACTGGGAGTTCCGAAAACTTCATATCTGAATACATCGCGCAAAACCTGAAATTGCCAATGCAGGACTATCAAGGAACCATATCTATGGCCTCGGTTAATCTCACAACTCCGATAAACAAATTCTGTGAAGTGGAATTAAAAATAAGGAAACGTTCCTATGGCAATGTTCGACTTCTCGTACTTCCCGGATGCTGTACTGATGTTATCCTTGGCTTACCTTTCCTGGGTAAACACTCCTTTGTTAAAATGAATTTCGGGGGCTCTGAGCCCGACTTGGAAATTTGCTCTCTAGCGACCTTAAAAATTGATCCACCCCGCGTATTCTCCAACCTTTCCCCCGATTGTAAACCTATAATAACGAAGTCACGCAAGTTCAAAACGTCGGATACTGAATTTATACGCTCAGAAATTGACCGAATGCTCCAGGAAGATATCATAGAACCTAGCGACTCTCCTTGGCGTGCACAGGTCCACGTTGTTAACAACAGTAACAGCAAGAAAAGGTTAGTAGTCGACTACTCTGTAACCATAAATAAATTTACGCACCTAGACGCCTACCCGCTTCCAAATATAGAGGATTTAGTCAACAAAATTTCTTCGTATAAAGTATTTAGCACTATAGACTTACGAAGTGCTTATCACTGTGTGCCACTGCATGCTGATGATAAAGCTTACACGGCATTCGAAGCAGATGGCCGTCTGTTTCAATTTAAACGTCTTAGTTTCGGGCTCACGAACGGAGTTGCGTGCTTCCAACGTATAATAGATAGTCTGATAAGAGAAAATACATTAATAGATACGTACTCGTACCTTGACGACGTGACGATATGCGGTCGTACCCAAGAGGATCACGACAAAAATCTATCAAAATTTTTGGAAGTTGCCCAAAAATTTAAAATGACGTTGAACAACGACAAAAGTCACTTTTCTAAAGATACTATTTGCATTTTAGGTTATCAAATCAGCCACAATGAACTCCGTCCAGATCCGTCTCGTCTCGCCCCCTTGAAAGAAATGCCGATACCTACATGTAAACGGTCGCTTTCTCGCTTAACTGGTCTCTTCGCCTACTATTCAAAGTGGGTTCCTCAGTTTTCCCAGAAAATACGCCCCTTGATAGATGCCAAGTTTCCTCTCTCCAAGGAAGCTGTCGCCGCTATTGAAAAATTAAAATCTGCCATAATTGGATCAGTTAAAGCCAATATCGATGAAAATATGCCGTTCACCGTGGAAACTGACGCTTCCGATGCAGCAATCGGTGCCACCCTCAACAAAATGGCCGGCCTGTAGCCTTCTTTTCTCGTTCGCTAATTCTGCTGAGAAAAATCACTGCGCAGTAGAGAAGGAAGCGTACGCTATTGTAGAAGCTGTCAGGAAGTGGAGACATTTTCTCTTAGGTAAACAATTCACACTCATAACAGATCAAAAATCTGTCTCATATATGTTTGATATTAAACACAAAGGCAAAATAAAGAACGAAAAGATAACTCGTTGGCGATTAGAACTCATGCCTTATAGTTATGAAGTTGTGCACCGACCGGGCTCTCTCAACACCGCAGCTGACGCTTTATCACGAGAGATTTGTGCTTCCACATCTCAAAGTGATCTATACGAACTTCACAAATCACTCTGCCATCCTGGGGTAACCAGGCTTGCACATTTTGTTCGAGTACGCAATCTTCCTTATTCTGTTGACGATATCAAACGTGTAATTTCTAGCTGCCACACTTGCCAAAGGTTGAAACCGAAATTTTATCGACCCCAAGAACACGAGTTGATTAGATCTATGCGACCTTTTGACCGTTTAAGCATCGACTTTAAAGGTCCGCTGCCTTCTTCGTCTAGTAATAAATATCTGCTCATTGTAGTCGATGAATTTTCTCGTTTCCCCTTTGCCTTTCCTTGTCGCGACATTTCTTCCCCTACAGTGATATCCTGCCTAACTACTTATTTTCGATTTTTGGGTTGCCAGGGTATGTACATTCGGACAGGGGAGCCTCATTTATGTCCGCAGACCTCAAATCCTTTTTACATCAACGAGGTGTCCCGACAAGTCGTTCGACTCCCTATCACCCTACTGGTAACGGCCAGTGCGAGCGCTACGTCGGCCTTGTATGGAAGACAGTCACCTTGGCTTTAGAATCCAAAGGTCTGCCCATCCGCGCCTGGGAGTCCGTGCTGCCGGACGCTCTGCACTCTCTACGTTCGTTATTATGCACCTCAATCAATTGTACTCCTCACGAGCGTCTCTTTGCCTTTCCTCGAAAATCTACGTCTGGGATGAGTATGCCGACATGGCTTTCGTCTCCTGGGAAGGTATTGCTACGAAAATACGTCAGAAACAAAGACGATCCATTAGTTCAAGAAGTAGAGTTGTTAGAATCTAATCCCCAATATGCTCATATCCGTTTTCCCAGCGGTCGGGAAGATACGGTCGCTATTAAAGACCTTGCTCCTGCTGGCGATTCCCCTATCCGGACCGAGACGAGACCTGAAGTTCCGATTGAAAACGTTGACGTTCCACAAAACTTAGATGTTGAGACTCAAGATCAAATTCTAGATGCACAGACGCCAGTAATAGACCAAGCTCCCATTCCCCAAAATCAAGATTCACCTACCAATCCTCCTCTGCGTCGCTCCTCCGTATCAGACGACCAGTTGATCGATATGGTTACTCTTAGATTTAAGTTTAATTAGTTTAAGCTAGTATGTACATTTAGGTTAGAAAACCTGCGCCTTACATGTGATCGTTTCAGAATTTGAGGGGGGAAGAATGTAATAATTTTTGGTCTTCCTTAAATTCTGAACCGTGTTTTATTTGTGAAGTATAATCCAATACAGTTATACATGTATTTAATACTATAGAGAATGTGTAATTTATCAAAATTAACGTATTCTATATCCTCTATGTTTTGCAGGTTTAAGTAATTTTCAGGTGAAAATTAATAAAATGATAAATATAAAAACATAATAAAAGTTTGATAAATAATAATGAATAAAAGAGCATCTTGATAAAATCATTGATAATAGTTCTTTGGTACGTATAAGTATTATTCTTTGGTATAGCGCTCTAACTTAATGATACTGATTGATTTACTAAAGTATTTCTTGAATGTACCTTTAATGCTAAGATAACTCAATTCTTTGTATTTGTACTATTATTTATTTAATTAACGTAGTTCTTATGTTTTCTTTTGCAGTTGTGTCAAAGATGTTAGCGGTATTTTTAGTTGATTAAAACCTAAGTTGAGCTGTTTTCATTTTGGGTCCTACTCATTTCAATATGTACCTTAGAGTTTATTCTTCAAAACGATACATTTACTTTTTTATAAAATCACCCTCTACCTCAGTACATTTACGTCAACGATAAATGAGTTTTTGAAATCCATCCCCGTAAAACTCGGAGCTTTGACTACGAAACCAAAATTTCACAGCGGCCTTAACTTCTTCATCAGGCTCGTAGCGATTTCCACGATGTTCTTTAATTTAGGAGAGGTGAAAATTGCATGGTGCTAAATCGGGGCTATATGGTGGATGCGGCAAGACGGTGAATTGCAGATCCTCAATTGCTTCTCGCGTTTGAACACTGGCGTGAGGCCGTGTATTGTCATGGTGAACAATGACTGCGTTTTTGTGGGTGTGAACCCTCCTGATCTGTTTTTTTCAACTTCTTTAGAGTTTCAATATAACGTGCGGAGTTCATTGCTGTCCATCTTTCCGTAAAGTCTTCGAGAACAACACCATTGATATCCCAAAAAACAGTCATCATCACTTTTCCAGCCGATTTTTGAACTTTGAATTTTTTTGGTTGCGGTTAATTTTTGTGCCGATGTTCCATGGATTGCCGTTTGTGTTCAGGGTCATAATGTGGACCCACGTCTCGTCTCCTGCCACAATGCTGTGCCTAAATTCATCTTCATTTTCGAAGCGCTGCAGATTTTCTTGACAAATGCGTAGTGTCTCAGTTTTCATCTCAGTGAGCATGCGAGGCACCCATCTGGCGCAGACCTTTCGGTACCCGAGAATATTGATAATGTGTCCCACTCGCTCTTTGGAGATAACGAGCATTGCAGCAATTTCATTTTGTTTAATGCGAGAATTTCCACGAATCAGTTCGTCGGTTGCCGTTACAGGCCTTCCACTTCGCGGTTTATCTCGCAAATCTTCTTGTCCTGCTTCTCTTTCTTTACACTGCCTCGTCCAACGTCGAACAGTACTCACATCAACACACTGTTTGCCGTACACAGCTTGCATTCGCCGATGAATGTCTATGGGAGCAACACTTTCCACGGTCAAAAATTCAATTACGGCACGTTGCTTGAAGCGAACGTCTTTACTCCTTTCCATTGTAATCGATACTGGACCAACGCGTGGGATGAGTGGAGGCTACATTAGGCTATAACACAAAACCGGATTTATCTGGTTACCTCTACACAATCTGGAATAGGGTGGGGATATCAAGTTACAACATAAAACCGGTTTTATCTGGCTACATCTACACAATCCAAAATTATTCAAGTGGAGGCATTACTTTTCAGCCCACCCTCGTATAATGTGACAAATAGCTTCAAATCCGGCTTTATCTAATTGGTCCTGACTTATTTCCTCCTTTTCTTCCTGGTCATCTTGAGTCTTTCTGGTAATTTTATAACTGAGATAACATTTGTCATGCTTACGAAATTCCCTTGCTATGAGATATTCAGTCTTTATCTTTGTGAGCATGTTATCATCATTATGCCGTTCTGCTGCTTTTGTTATTGTAGCTTCAGCTGTTTTTGTGAGAATGGGCATTGCGGTATGTCTCTTCCCTTTCATTTTAATTACATACTTGTCACATACTCCACACTGCTCAAGAAACAAAACCAGAGATGTTGAACCACAAGCTAAATCAATCCTCAGATTGATGAGACGTACCTTCATCTTTATCTGTACTCTGTCTCCGTTTCAGTAAACTTTTAGCTTTTGTGAATTGTTGGTAGCATTTTCTGTGATAGGCATGCCTGGAAGCATCATGATGTAGAGTCGGAATTAATGTGTACTGATCAGCATGTTGATGGTTACCACCCAACCCTGTTCTGATGTCTTTGGCTCGTAGGAGTGTAGAATAAGTTGCGTCATTCAACGGTGTTAACTCTGCAGTCTGCATCCTTTGTTGGGAAACTGGGATAGTAAACTACACACTCCAATGATATATAGCCGTCATCTGATCCACGCTTCCTCTCAGGTGACTTGCTTGGTTCACCCTTGCATGCCATCACTCACAGACCTACAAAAAAAGACATAGGACATATTAATGCTATGGTGCAACACTAAGTAAATGTACATGGAGGAAGAACAACAAAACAAATGCAGACACAATTACCACATATCACATAACACACGTATTAACGTTGGGACATAATTGTTGTTTCACTTAGTGTTTATTTAATAACATGTATATGGCAGATCCCGGTGTTAAGTGGTAACTGGTATGATGTGTTACGTGATAAAGGTAAAAGGAGTATTAGTAGTATGCCCGCAAAAACGTCGAGTGCAATGCAATTGCAATGCAACATTGCATGCAACATGATGATGAGAGCATTACTATGCCTCAAGCGCGCTCGCGCGCACACACACACACATACACACACTGTATCGTTTATATATATATATATATATATACAGGGCGTCCCAAAAAAATGTATACACACTTTAAATAATTATAAAGGCAGTGTTTATTAAAATACATTTCATTTTCAAAATGTAATAGAATCTACAGACATTATTTAATTGTTTTGTCAACGCCTGTTTTCAAACTGACGTCCGTTCTGGTCCAGGCACTGCTGATAACGCGAAGCAATGGAATCGCAAACATCACGAAACATTTCGTTTGGTATTTGTGGGTATTCTCGTTCAATGGCTGCTCTCAATTCAGCGACTGTTGCAGGTTTTATAGCGTAGACTTTGTCCTTTAAGTATCCCCATAAAAAAAAGTCTAGTGGTGTGAGTTCTGGTGAACGCGGAGGGTATTCTACGAAACCCCTTCGTCCAGTCCACATCCACATCGTGCCAAGTACCACTCGCAATACTCCACTCTTCGGTCCGGATCATCTTCATTAATAGCATGGACTAATCTTGGAATGTAACTTTTCCATTGACAGCGCTTCAAAATGCGTTGGACAGACGATTCTGAAATTCCTACCTCACGACTCGCTTGCCGCACAGATTTTCTTGGACTTTGGTGATACGTTTCCAGTACTCTTTCTTGCTTTGTGGGGCTTGTCGATGTCCGTGGTCTTCCGGAACGCTTCTTGTGGACATTCTGAACAGTTCCATCGGCTTCAAACTTATCTCTAATTCGAGTGATGGTAAGTCGCGTGGGTGGATCTGTTTGAAACTCCCTCCTAAACTGTCTTTGCACTTCAACTGCGTTTTCACACTTCCAGTAGCATTTTAGAATGAATTTCCTTTGTTCAAAGCTTAGTCTGACTGACATTATTAATTCTAATGGGTTTAACTTGGAAAGAAAGAAACATCAATTGAGCTATCAGCTGTTAAAGTGTGTATACATTTTTTGGGGACGCCCTGTATGTGCCCTTCATTTCCATCGATGTTTGTTTAAAAGGTGTAAATAAAACACAGTTACAGCGTTCTTACTATTTAATATATATTGAAATACAAAATATGTATATACATTAGGTGCAAAAACAGTGATAATACGAATTATATATATATTTACATAAAAAATATCATAGCAATATAGGAAAATTGCTTTAAACGCAAAAACAGAAATAAATGGTGTTATTAAACATATGTATATTATACGTATCAAAAATAATACAGATAATACAGAAGAATTCTATATACAACAAAATACACAACATATATATATATATATATATATATATATATATATATATATATATATATATGCATCAAAACAAAAACACAACAAAATACACAGCACATGACGCCAGGCTTTTGTACATATCCAAGCTCAACCCTTTCAAACATTATATATATATATATATTATATATATATATATATATATATATATATAGGGTGTCCCATAAGTCTGGAACCATAGGGCAAAATGATAAAAACGGCAATAAAAACGCCGAAGAGACTTTTGGGGACCGTTTGTGAAATGAGTGAGGATAGTAGCGGCTGTGTCATCGTCGGTGGATGTCCTCGGAGGTTCACTGCGTGGTTTATCTCCTATGGATCCCGTTTCCCTGAATTTTGCTACAAGTTTGTCGACACAGCTGTGTTAGCGGCGCTCGGTCCAGATGCAATCTGTTAAATTCCTCAGCGACCTCCCTCTGACTCCGATTTCCTACGAACAGAATTACCTGGATGCGTTCTTCCTTACTCAAAGATATCATGGGCACTTGCATAAACGGAAAAACATGAATTACTTATTTTACCCTACGGTTCCAGACTTATGGGGACACATTGTATATATATATATATATATATATATATATATATATATATATACGGGGCTCCAATAAACCTTAGCCCCCAGCCCATGGCCTAAACCATTAGAGGTACAGTAAAACTAAACATACCTTACAAAAGAGAATTTAATCCTGCATTTAATGAGAAACAATTAAAACTTGGTGTTCCCGCCATTGGTTTCCAAGACAGCCTGAATTCGCTTTGGGTAGCTTGCCAAAAGTGACGTGAATAGATCTTGATCGTTACGCAAATTTGCTAAAACAGTTTCAAAGTGTTGCGTCATTGTACCCTTCGAAAATCGATTTTCTGCAGGTTCTTGAAACAAGAGACATTCAACCTTGTCCTCTATAACTGATCCAATGTGTTCACAGACGTTCAGGTCAGGACAATTTCCTGGCCATTCTTCATTTCCAAAGAAATCGATCTCATGGTTCCGCAACAACTGTTGAGTGGCTAATGCCTTAAAGCAGGGGCCCTTATCGTGCAGAAGTGTGACCTGATCGACATCCATAACATTGTTTGGGTTTCTTAGAAAGGGAATGACATGCTGGGATAGAATAATATCACGAAAATACTGTCCATCCCAACTCTGACCATTTGGCTTCAGCACCCACATGAGCTTCTTTGCAGTGAACAAAACAAACACACCAACACAGTCTGGAGTTTTTAATAATTCGCGATAATGTTCACTGTCATCGATTTCATCTAGTGTTGTGGCCCACACTCGATCATTTTGGTAGTTAGGCCGACGTGTTACGTAAACAAAAAACTCATCAGAGACAGCTAAATGCATGAAATCATCCACATCCCAATCTTCAAGATAATGGGCAAACCACATTCCGTCATCGATGTTAAGTTCAGTTCTTCTTGGCTTTGGAATTTCATGCCAAGGCTTTAAACCTTACCTATGACGGTACAGTCGAATGATCTCACCACTAACGATCTTTCCTCTCAACACTTCCATCTCTCTAGAAAGTTTAGCATAGCTGTTTTTCCGCTTACCCGTACCGCTTTCAATGATGTCCTTTGTTTCCCGAGAGAGTGGCAAATTTGGGGGCCCAGATTTGGTTGTATCCATTTCACATTCATCCAAAGTTTTATTCCAATTTCTTTTGACGAAGTCCTCACTTCTTCGCAACTTTTTGGCAACCCATGAACGTGTTATGAAGGTGGCTCCAGCATCACGAGCTTCCCGAAATGTTATTCTCGTATGCGATCTATCACACGTTGCCTCTCCGAATCACCAATTAATTGAGGAGCCATTATATTATCACTTTATCAGCTAGAGTAATTTTAATACCTGCAATAAATAAAGAATTTTATATATTTTTGTAATCACTAAAAACTATTTCGATATAAGTAAACATGTAAGCTGCAAATGGGGGGGGCCAAGGTTTTTTTGGAACCCCTTATATATATATATACACACGCTGTCACTGTGATATGTATTATGTATGATAATTAGAATATTTTTAACGCATAAATTTAGGAAATAAAACATCACCTTACCTTATTTATTTATACATGAATTCCAATATATTAATTAGGCTATTAATTAGTTCTTTCAGCATATTTTTCCTTGAAGTAAATTAATTTTTAAATGTTAAGCAACTTGGACAATTATTTTCCACCCAACCCACCTTATAAAGTATATAATATGCATATTATTGAAAACAAGATTAAGTTTAAAAAAAAGAGATTCCTTTAAGACTACATTAATTCGTGCGAAGCATGAGGAGCACGACGTCAAAATACTCTATGGTTATTCCGGCGAGAGCATTGCTGGGTTTCGCGGTACAGACGATGTAATGGATTATACTGCAGGATTAAACTGCACTAGAGCACTCATATATCGTGAAGTGAAAGAAGACGCGCTTGCAGAAGAGAAGCAAAGGATCTGGGTTTTGAACCTTGTTGATGATTAGTGTGACAGGAGATATTACGCCATGTTATATCACACCGAGTACGTGTACATTGGGGTTGTGAATGTAAATCTTGTGATTATGGACAGGTTGAAATATTTCTACCGCTCCATCCATGTATATTATGACGAGGTGCGTAGTGAAGTTGTAGCTAAAGGCTTGTGCGAGTTTTTAGTAGAGTTTAGGGACGAGTATAGTTTGTCCAGCAAAGAGAACAAGTACGGACAGATGTTTCTCTCATATAGATCGCCGGAGTGTTAATAAAATGTGCATATTTCGAGAAAGTACAATAGTGAATACTCCTGAACGTAGATGTATGGTACGTATTCCGGGGATTGGGTATGATGAAACATTAAAACCGTTATTACTTCATATATCGGAGATGGAAAAATTCTCTAAACACATACCCAGTATAATGGGGTACAAATAGTCGGATGATCCGCGCAGCGAATATTTCATGTTGGAACAATCTCGTACACGAATCACTAACGCCTGGAATCATTCATGACGCAACCCCGTGTGACTCATATCCACCTCCCTCCACCCCATCCACCGGCACGGCCAATCCGAGTCTAAAAACAACGCGCCGGCTGCTCATAGTCGCCTCAGAGCTTAACCCGTCTGGATGTTCTCATCTTGCAGGATCAGTAGAAAACTATTAAAAGATGGAGCTTCCGTTAAGCAGCATCCTCAACGCAGTATACGATGTATCCGTGTTGAAGCCTGTGCGTGTATTCAGGCGTAATACCGGTGCTGTTAATTATGTACTTGAAACGAAATGTAGACATTCAAACTCTGGTAGACGCAGTATTATTTATTTAAGTGATGAAGAGATGGATAGAATCTTCGTGTTGGTTGAGAAGTGGGGCGCAGACGGTTACAAGATACCTGCAGGTGTAGGCTCAAAAAGAGAGCAGATTAGCGATGCACACTCATACGCCATTATTTGTACGCTATCCGTAAATCGTGATACAAAACAACCCTGCGTTGATATACGGTTGATGTGGAAGAATGCTGCTCCCAATAACACCCTCATACCCACACAAAGCTGCTTCATTCTCGACAGAATGTTTGAGGTCGTCGGCTTCCGTAAACTGAAACCTATATTAGACACCCGCGCTATTGATATACGTTATTTTGACACGGTGCTTGAATACGCTTACACCGTCCTGCTCGATGATTCTACCAAGTGTAAGGCCGAACAAAGCGAGAATGGTTTGGAACTGGATGTGTATTTAGAAGGCACAGATTCCTCGAAATATCATGAACTTTGGTACAAAGGGCTAGAACGGTACAGGGCTGAACTCACCTTCACTGTTCACCCTGAAGAATTATTTCTTTATATAAGACAGTCGTCGGCACGATTTACAAACGTACTTCAATTGCCGATATGAGTTCTGAAGAAGAATTTACAGTTGAAAAGGTCAGCATTGAAAGAATAACCAACCGTTTGGAAAGGAGTGTTTATAAACTTGAATTTAATGGTGATGTTGCAGCAAACGATGTCATCTTTGTGAGCGCTTTTGACTGTATTCTATCCGCGTTTAAAGAGGGTAATAGTTTGTCTCCAAATGTAAAGTGGGTAAAAAAATAGTGTTAAACGAGTTGAAAGCCCTTTATATTGAACATAGACACCCGCATACTTTGAGTGGTGAAATAATGTTAAATCGCATTTATTGTGTAGTCCAGAGCAATGAGGATGTAAGTGTGGACTCGATCACGTGCGAGTTTACTATTTTATTTAAGCATGGTAGAACTTAAAGCATATATTTCCATTTTCGACGCGTATATATATTAAACGTGTATTTTGTTGCAGATAGAAATCTTCTGTACTAACTGCATTATTTTTTGTTTTGATGCATATATATATATATATATATATATATATATAGTCATGCGGGTTGCTTCTACAAAGCTTCAATTTAATATTTAGGAGAAATCCAATGACAAGGAGGAATGTAAATGCCATGAAAAGTCTTCTTTAATGCGCAACGTTTCGAGCAATACGCTCATCATCAGGCTAGATAATAACAATATGAAATTAGAATCAATAAATAAATGTGAACAAGACAAAATAATTTCTATAAAACCTATTCAGTAAAAGCAAATTTTAAAAAGACTAAAAGAAGAGGGTTAAATTCAAAGTTATAAAAATTTACATATAAAATTAACAAGAAATTTAAAAAGCTATTTTTAAATTACATATAGTAAATTTGAAATTAGTACACTGGAATAATTAACACTAATACAATGGAATAATTACACACTAACCTTTCAATGCTGGTTCCGAGGCACGAGTAATTTAAAACAAAACAAAACAGGAAACAAACTATGAGTTGGGCGGTTGGGGAGTTATAAGTTGGGGAGGGGGGATTATAAAAAATTGGGGAGGGGGGAGGGGAGTTAGGGGAGGGGGGATTATAAAAAATTTAGAGGGACAGCTGAGGAATCCACGTTTAGAGAAGGGGTCAATGTTTTATTATAAAGAGATTCCAAAATTCTAAGTGAGTTAGGACAAGAATTACAACCGAGAATTTTAAAATTATCTAAAGTGACATCAGTTTTGCATTTAATACTGTGTTCCCGAATACTAGAGGCTTCTTTTTTATTTAAAATTTTACCTGTTCGGCAACTTATTCCCATATGCGAATAAAATCTAGCCCTGAGGGAGCGCACGGTGCTGCCAATGTAAGTACCAAGGAGACACCTTGGGCAGGTAAATAAATATACAACACCGCTACGCAACGAATCAGGAGTTCGATCCTTCGCTGAGAAAAAGCTACCTAAAGACATTTTGTTAATAAATATAATGCGAAAATCAGTATGATAAAAATTTTTTCTTAACAACTTTGTAAATTTAAGTTTAAATTCTTTATTCATGGGACCCATTTCAGGTACCAAGAAATATTTTATATCTTTAGGCACTGAAATACAGGGAAGTTGAGGGCTATAAACGTTATTTAAGAAAGATCTAATTAGTTTATCTACATACTGAACAGGAAAACTATTATTGGTAAAATATGATCTTAAATTATTAAATTCATCGTTAAGTAAGGTAAAACTAGAGGTCAAATTATATCCTCTGAACAAGAGAGTTTTAATACACGACATCTTATAGTTAAAATCAGTAAAACTAAAGAAATTCATGCCCAAACCAGTAAAAGTGGGTTTCCTGTAAACTGATGTAGTAATAGAATCACCTTTTTTCGAAATTAAAAGATCTAAAAAGGGAAGGGAGCCATTATTCTCAGTTTCCATTGTATAAGTTATATTGGGGTGCAGAGAATTTAAGAAGTTAAAAAATTGTTGCGCTTGTACAGCATTATCAAAAACAGCTATCGATCATCAACGAAGCGTCGATAGAAAATTGGTTTACAATGGGTGGGAGATTGTCTAAAAATTACACTTTCTAAATGAGTCATAAAAAAATCAGCTGATAAAGGTCCGACGGGTGATCCCATCCCAACACCATCAATTTGTTGGTAAACCTTATTATTGAAAGTAAAATAACATTGCTTAAAAACCAATTCTAAAAGTTCCTTAAAATAAGACCTTGAAAAACCATGAAAACTATCAACAGAGCTAAAAACCCTATCTAAAATAATGGCAATAGTTTCTGATACAGGTACATTCGTGAAAAGCGACTTTACATCAAAACTGACAAAAAACTTTTTTGAATCGAAATTCTCACTAAGAAGATCTTTTTGAAATTCATAAGAGTTATTTATAGTATAAGCATTTTTCGCAAAAGGTTACAGGAGACCAACAACAAATTTTGCCAATTGAAAGGTAGGTAAGTTATACGAAGCTAAAATAGGACGGAGAGGTGTTCCAACTTTATGGATTTTAGGCAAACAGTATAATTGAGCAAGATCAGAACCAGATACGAACAACTGAGAGTAAGTATCGTTTTTTATTATCTTTAAAGACTTTAATCGTGACAAAAATCTATTAACTTGGTCTTCCAACCTTAAAATGACTTTATTGACGGGTTCAAGAATTTGTTTGAATTTGCTAACATCACTTAGGATTTCATTAGTTTTATTTATGTAATCAGATTTATTCAAAATAACAACTCCGTTGCCCTTGTCCGGTCTAGTCACAACAATCTCCTGGTTCTTTGCCAAATTCTTAATAACCTGCAAGTCACTCTTCTTAAATATGAAAGATTTAAATTTAAGGTTTCTAAGTTTGTGAAAAAATTCATGAGTTAAATTAGCAAACTGACATTTAAAATTATTGAAATCACCAACATGGGGAACATTTTTCAAGCCATTAAAATTTTTTTCAAAGTAAAGAAAAAACGAAGGCTTATATATTTGAAATAACGGAAGCTTGAATTGCAAGCCAAGTGAGAGTAAAAACTTTTCCCGAGGTGAGAGGGTGTAACTAGAAAAATTCGAAATTACTTTATCAGAATTGAAAAAATTAGGTGAATTCAGACCCAGGGCCTTTAACTTACGTTCATGAGTTTCGGAAATGGTAGAATGAAACTTTTCAAGACCACGTTGTACAAGAGAAATTATTAATAAATAATCCAACAACGAAAGGGTATTTTTAAGAGTAATTGTATGATGCTCAAGCGACTTATTATGCGAGTCTGAAATTTTGATTTTATAATTAATTTCATTATTTAATAAATATTCCAGGGAAGATTGATAAAATTCAGAGTCATATAGATTGTCACGATAAAGTTTAAAGTAAACGAATTTCGGGAAAACCCTGCAGGTACGACACATTTCAAGAAAATAACAGTCGAGTTTTGACTTGAGAAGCTTTCGTGAAGTCTTCCAAACATGGCGATAAGCCCTAAGGCCATCTTGTCCATACCTTGAGTATATATAGTCATGCGGGTTGCTTCTACAAAGCTTCAATTTAATATTTAGGAGAAATCCAATGACAAGGAGGAATGTAAATGCCATGAAAAGTCTTCTTTAATGCGCAACGTTTCGAGCAATAAGCTCATCATCAGGCTAGATAATAACAATATGAAATTAGAATCAATAAATAAATGTGAACAAGACAAAATAATTTCTATAAAACCTATTCAGTAAAAGCAAATTTTAAAAAGACTAAAAGAAGAGGGTTAAATTCAAAGTTATAAAAATTTACATATAAAATTAACAAGAAATTTAAAAAGCTATTTTTAAATTACATATAGTAAATTTGAAATTAGTACACTGGAATAATTAACACTAATACAATGGAATAATTAACACTATGAACCTTTCAATGCTGGTTCCGAGGCACGAGTAATTTAAAACAAAACAAAACAGGAAACAAACTATGAGTTGGGCGGTTGGGGAGTTATAAGTTGGGGAGGGGGATTATAAAAAATTGGGGAGGGGGGAGGGGAGTTAGGGGAGGGGGGATTATAAAAAATTGGGGAGGGGGGAGGGGAGTTAGGGGAGGGGGGATTATAAAAAATTTAGAGGGACAGCTGAGGAATCCACGTTTAGAGAAGGGGTCAATGTTTTAATATAAAGAGATTCCAAAATTCTAAGTGAGTGTAAGCTGTGTATTTTGTTGTATATAAAATTCTTCTGTACTATCTATATTATTTTTGATACGTATAATATACATATGTTAAATAACACCATTTATTCCTGTTTTTGCGTTTAATGCAATTTTCCTATACTGCTATGATGTTTTTTATGTAAATATATATAATTCGTATTATCACTGTTTTTGCACCTAATGTATATACATATTTTGTATTTCTGTATATATTAAATAGTCAGAACGCTGTAGCAAACAAACATCAATGGAAATTAAGGGCATATATATAATATATATATTATATATTATATATATAAACGATAGTGTGTGTGTGTGTGTGCTTGAGGCATAGCGATGCTAGTTTATATGTACGTAAATAACTGTGTACGCCCTGTACGACTGGCTGTGAGGTGAACTGCTGCCGTCTAAGTCTGATGGCTGTGATGCTGAAGACACCATCCATTATGCGATGCTCCATGGTTACGAACGGATGGATCTTCTCTCTCTCCTTGTGTTTAAGCTTCCTACACACCCACACATATATATATATATATATATATATATATAATATATATATTTGTATATATTTTGTGGGACTGAGCAGCTAGATTATGTTACCTTGGGAGTTCACAGATATATATAATTTTTGGGGGGTTGAAGAGAGTGGAGGGGGGTTCAGAAACACTCTTATGATGTTGCATGCAATGTTGCATTGCAATTGAATTGCCCTCGACATTTTTGCGGGCATACTACTGAATTTTGCAGCTAAATACTCAACTATGAAGCTAGTTCTTGGTTGCATGGATTATTATTTGATATTTAAAAGAAAAAAAATTATCATTAAAATTAATCTAGATTGGAATTTAATTAGGTTGTATCCAATCTCCAAGTCTGACAAAATATAACTTATTTACTATAGAATAGAATAGAATAGAATAGAATAACCTTTATTAATAATAATAAAATAAGTACATGTTTTCAATTTACAATGACATGAGTAATTGTGAAGCTCTATTATATATTTCATTTAATTTGGGCCTTAAGCTTTAGGTTTTACTGGGCTCTTATTAAAAATAAGCAGCTAGTTGTTATTAATTAATAATACTAAATAAATAAATAAGCAATTAAGTATTATTAATAGTTAAAACATGTATTACAATATTAAACAATGTTAGTGGACATTAATTCTAGATTTTTGTTAGTATGCCATTATTAATCGGGATTTCAACTTGTTTTTAAACAAATTTACATTCGCATATTTTTTATATCGGCATGCAAGTCATTCCATAGTTTCAATCCAATGAAAATGGGTAGTTTTTGAGATGAAGACAGTCTAAATTGAGGTATAACAAGCTTTGATCTATTTCTGGTCTGATAGGAGTGGATTTCTTAATGAGTTACAAAATATCTATTTACCCATTGCAAATTAATGATTTTGTTCTTACACTTGTAAATAAAAATAAAATGTGCTAGTTTGGTTAAATCGTTGAGCTTTAGTAGGTTTAGCTCTTTAAATAATGCACTAGAGTGATCAAGGAAATCAGCATCAGATAATAACTTATTGCTCGTTTTTGGATGACAAAGATACTATTTAATGCGTTGTTAGCGGAGTTTCCCCAAACAAGGGTGCAGTATGTTAAATAAGGAAGAACAAGAGTATGATAAAGAGTCATTAAAACTTGTTTAGGGACTACATTTCTAAGTTTAAACATTATAGCAACGCTCCTTGAAATCTTTTTCGTGATATAATTTACATGTTCACTCCATTGCAAATTCTTATCTAGCATTACACCAATAAATTTTGTTACAGTACACTCCTTTATGGCGATTTCATTAACATTAAGTTCATCGAGATATACATTTCTTTTATTAGTAAAAATCATGAAATTTGTTTTACTGGTATTTAGGAAGAGTTTATTGGTGGTCAACCATTTCATTACACTGATGAATTCTGAATGAAATATATTCTAAGCTGTATTAACATCTTTGCAAGAAAAAGAGACAGTTGTATCATCTGCAAACATTATGAAGTTCAGTATATCAGATGAACGTGGCAGGTCATTTATATATAATAAAAATAACAGTGGACCCATAACTGAGCCCTGTGGCACACCATGTTTGACAAGCGCTTTAGTTGAGCAAACCTTATTTACTGATACAAAATGATATCTATTGAACAAATAACTTTTAAAGTAATCACTGATTACTCCTCTAAAGCCGTAACAATATCATTTATTAAGTAGAATATTATGGTCTATTACATCAAACGCCTTACTCAAATCCATAAATATCATTTGAAAGATATTTATCTGGCCTTTCTAACGAGACCAGGATTGTGGACATAAGACATATATGGAAGAAGTTAGAAATGAAAACATGTTGCATGGTACGCTAATCGGAAAAGTAACCAAAACACGTACCACATGTACAAAAGTGATGAAACCTTAAAAAAATCTCCACATTGACCTGATCAACATTCAGGTTCTGATTCCTGAATAACTTTGCTACAAAAAATACCAATGGCATAAATTCCCCTTCCAGGTGACACCCACCTCACTGTACGCCTGGTCTATAAAGTTAAATTAATCTGTTACATAAATAAAATATACAGTAATCCCTCGCTTTACGGAAGGGTTACGTTCCGTAAAATCCTTCCGTAAAGCAGATTTCCGTATATCGAATCCTATTTTCCCAAAGACTTCCATTATATATTTGAAGATACGTTCCTACCGAACAAAATCTTAACTCTACGATGTAACACATACACATAATAACGCAACAAACTTTAAAATACTCTGTACATTATTACTGTATATTATATTTGCATAGTACTTAATAATAAAGTGAGAAAAATGGAGGCGTGCGAGGCGACGGGAGGGTAGGAGGGAAGATTGGAGGGAAGGTTGTGGTGAGCACGAGCTGCTAGTATGAGCCATGCCTCTGTAAAATTAGAATAGATTAGATATTTTAATGACTAAGTTAGTGACTTTTTAGACTCAACTTTCCGTTATAACGAATCTTATTTCCGTTATACTGAATTATATTATCTTACTAATGAAAAATTTGTAAATTGAATTTCCGTAAAGCGAAGGAATTTTATGCAAGGGCGAACGCTCGCAAAAGCCCCACCCCCTCACCCACCTATAGAAAAAGAAGAAAGTCAAAATCAAGGTTCAGGGCTTACGAGATGCCTAGACACTCTGAAAGATTGAAGGTTATAGATAGGGGTAATAATGGATTCAGGAAGATTGTTCGAGAGTTGACCGGTTGAGTTGATGAAAGATTGAAAATACCGATTAACCCGAGAGAGTTGGACAGAAAAGGAATGAGAAAGTGTAGAAAGTCTGGTGCTGTGTGCTCTCCTTAAAGGAGGAGGCATGCAGCTAGAGAGTTCAGAAGAGCAATGTCCGTTATAATAGCGACAGTAAAGAGAGAGTGAAGCAACATTACAGAGAAGAGAGAGGGATTGAAGACAGTCAGTAAGAGGGGGGGAATTGATGAGACGAAAAGCCAATGATCCCACCCTGTCAAGTACGGCTGTGTGGGTTGAGCCACCCCATACATGTGAAGCATACGTCATACAGGGACGAACAAGATCCCTGTACAGAGACAACAACTGAGAGGGGATGAAGAAACTGCGGAGGAGGTACAGCACACCTAACCTCTTAGAAGCTCACGAGAAAAGGAAACGCCAAGACTGTTAAGAAAAGAGGGAGGATTGAGTTGTGTGTTGTGGAAGGTAAGGGGATAGTCGTGTGGAAAAATGTGACGAGTAGACAGATGGAGGAACGGAGGTTTTGAGGTACTAAAAGCCACAAGGTTTTCTCAGCCCTAATCAGAGATAGCAGAAAGATCAGAGGTCAGGTGTTCCATAGCCGTCCTACGCGGATTATGGAGTGACCGTTGAGAGCGACGCTTTAGGAAGCGGGTGGAGAAGTGAAGAGTGGAATCATTGGCATAGGAGTGAAGAGGACGTACTTTTAAAAGTTATTAAATTTGTTATCCTTCAGATATTTTGTGATGATCATTATGTCCACTAGTTTTTGAAAGGATCTGTTAGATTAATATAAGTTAGGTTAGGTTATTAAAGTGACACTGAATTTTCCCGTCAGCGATATGTTAGACAAAATTTTCTTCTAAATTTTGACACTTGGCAAACAAATGTACTTCCCTTAAATCTGAATGATCAAATTGTTCGAGGTGTTAAGGTAAATAGCTGTTTTCACTCCTAATATTTTTGCTATAACGATGGTGACATTATTTCCCTTATAGTCAACCGTCTCACTAACACATTTTTGGGGGTTTAGGGGATCCCCAAAAGGAAAACAGTAAATATATGACGAGGAAGCTTCTAAACAGTGGCTGCATCCTCCAGCGCAGGACACGTCAACGCGAAGAGGCGACGTCAAACCAAAACATCAACGCGCTGGTGGCCAAACTTCCTCAAATCTCCGTGCAGCGGGCTGTCTACGGTTGGCCAGACTGGCAGTCGACGGCCTGTTGCGTGGCACGGTCAGAGTGCCGATCGGCTCCCGGGGCCGGACCTATTCTCAGCGTGCTATTTTTTCAATTACAGGGAACAATTGCGTGCTCCCCGAACTACTCTTACTCTCTGGCGACATTAAGACTAATCCAGGCCCCACTACAACTTACACATGTCACCATACACAAAGACATAGACACAATAGCACCATGAGACACATACAGAAGTATAATATTAACATATTACAGTACAACGTAGATGGCCTCACAAACAAAATCATGCAGCTTAGGGAATTCGTACACAAACAAAACATTCACATAGCACTTATACAAGAAACAAAACTAAAACGCACACACAAAACACCCACCATCCCTGACTTCACGGCGATCCGTCAAGATCGTACTGGGGGTAACGGGGGTGGACTCATCACTTACATACGTAAAAGCATTAGCTACACTGATGCTACCCAAAACATTACAAACACAATCCAAGCAGATAACACGATAGAAATACAGGCAGTTAACATTAAAACACGCGCAAAACACAACACCACACTAATCAACATTTACATCCCACCAGATAGTTCACCTCAGGTGCCAGCCAATTACAATCCACAGTTACACAATCTTGCCTCTCTCACTAATGTCATCTTAGGAGGAGACTTCAACGCCAAAGACACTAGCTGGTACCTGCACAACCAAAACAACACCAGAGGCGCCAACATAGCCACACAACTAAACAGCCTCTTCATTCTTAACAATACAGAAGAACATACACACATACCACATCAAGCAGGATACTCAAACTCCTCCCCAGACATAACGTTCTGTTCCCCCTCACTAGCAACACATACACAATGGAGAACAGAAAAACAACTGTCATCAGACCACCTGCCCATCATCATTACAACACATTCTACACTCTGCCCCAACAGCCTTAGGCACACTTACAGAAATTACAAGAAAGCTGATTGGGAACAGTTCAAAATACAGACTGAGGAACAATTCACCACATTAAACAGCACACCCATCATAAACATCGATACAACACTCAAGACATTTAATCAGATTATCAATAATGCAAACAAATACATACCCAAGGGCAACATTAGGAAATACAACCCAAATTACACTAGAGAAATAGCCCACCTCATAAGGCAACGTAACAACCTCAAACATAACACACAAACACCACACACAGAAGCCATAAAGCAGCAGATACAACAGCTCAACACAGAAATAAACAACAAACTCAAAGAAAAACAAACAGAAACATTCAGGGAATTCATAACAACACTAAACCACTCCAAAGATACATACAGGCTATACAAGACTATAAACAGCATTACCCACTCTAACAGCGGCATTCACACCTCACACGCGGCTATCTGTCGCAGCCAAAATAATATCCCAACATACACACAACAAGCTAACATTCTAGTTAATCACTACGCAAAGATAAGTCACTTAAACAGAGACAACAACCAGAAACACGCAGACAAACAAACAGCCAGACACAAGAAAACCTACAGACTCGACACGACCATTACACCCTTCAATACAGACCAGACCACCAAGATCATCAAAAACATTAAAAATTCGAAGGCTACTGGACCAGACAACATATCTAACATACACCTTAAACACTTGGGCCCACAAGGAATACTAGCTCTCACAAATATCAGCACATATTCATACCAACACTGTATTATTCCTGACATATGGAAACAAGGTAAAATTATTACACTACTCAAACCAAACAAAAATCCAACAGAACCAGCTTCCTATAGACCCATTACTTTACTATGCACACCTTCCAAAGTAACAGAAAGACTAATCTTACAAATCACCAACCCACACATACCACTATCGCCTACTCAACATGGATTCAGACCTCACCACTCAACCACGACATTACTCACTAACCTGACGCAGCACATCATGGATGGCATCAACTCTAGAAGACCAGCTCAACGTACACTATTAGCAACAATAGACATTAGTAAAGCATTTGATGCTATCCCACGCTTCCCTCTCATAAACAAAATACTCAACACAAACATGCACAATAACACCAAAAGGTGGCTGAGCAACTATCTCTCAGGAAGATACTCACATGTCACATTTAATGGCGTCATCCAAAAACAAGCTTTTTCCGAACGGGGTCCCTCAAGGCTCTGTTCTCTCACCAACACTCTTCAACTTATACATGCATGACATTCCAACACCCATAGATAACAAGCTTACCTTATCATCATATGCAGATGATATCACTCTAACATCCACCCACAACAACATCGACACCGCTACAAATAACCTACAAACATACATAAACAGTATACAAGACTGGCTCACACACAATAGACTCAAAGTAGCGCCCACAAAATCAACCATCACCTTGCTTACAAGCAACACAAAAGAACACCAGGTAATTCCACAACTTACACTAAACAACATCAACATTCCACACACTCACAGAACCAAAATACTAGGTGTCACATACAACACATCATTATCTTTTGCAAACCACATTCAGGACATTAAAAACAAATGTACGTCAAGACTTAACACGCTTAGGGTACTAACAGGCACAAACTTTGGACACCAGCAGGAAACAACATCACTCATCTACAAACAATATATTCGCTCAGTTATGGACTATGCTAGCCCATGCTGGGCACCCATTATCTCAAACACACACATAAACACCTTACAAACAATACAAAACAACGCACTTCGTATCATTACAGGATGCACTCAAACAACACCAATAGAACACCTGCACACAGAAACAAAAATACTAAAAGTTAGGGAACATTTAGACATGAGGGGAACACAATTCATGGCAGCAGCGACAACTAACCCACAACACCCTTGCCACTACATGTACATTGTACAATCATGCACCAACACCTCGCACCATTAAGGTAACACCAGAGAGACATTATAACCAAATACTCCATTCCATACCACGCCCCACAGACATCACACAGTACAGAAAACACATACACACACACCTAACCCACAAAGCACTGACACGACTCGGTCCGAATGCGGTCCTAGGTGCGAAGCCGCCGCCCATTAACAGGTCAGAGATCAGCCTGAGCAGATCGGATCGAGTTAACTTAGCACGATTCCGATGTGGACATCACCCCAACTTATGGACATATAAACACAGACTAGACAACTCCATAGACGACACCTGCCACCTGTGCCAAGACACACCACAAACAATTGAACACATTATGACGGACTGTACCGCTCTAGCACAACAACGAACACAACACAACATCACGAGTGCGCTGAACCTCTGGTCCACTCCGGAGAGGGCGATCGGTTACCTGCGTGCCGCCGGCTTGCTCGATCAGGGTGGGCTGATCGGCTAAACAACAACAACAACAACCTAATTTTTCTGAAATTTGTAGATGTATTTTCACCAATTTTAAATTCTGAGAAAGTTTATTTTCATTATTATTATTAATAATAAAGTTTACAGTAATTGGAATGTTCATACACAAGTTTTCTTTCTTATCTTTGTTTAATTCATATCTCTTTATAAATAAAAAAAACTTTGCGCGGTTATGAGCAGAGTTGAGCGGAGTAACAAATATCTCTTTCGCTCAGTCACCCGTTATGATTGGCTGAAGCGCGTAAAGTGGGTGTAGCTAATGTCTCTCGTTTAGTCCAGATGAGCGGCGCTAAAGATCACGAAGTCGAAGGCGCGGCTTGTCTATAAGAAAGACAGATCTCTTTGCAGCATTCAATGCCCTGTTAATGAAGTTCATTTCATGACCTAGCTTCGTCTAAAAAGGGTGGAGTGAGGTCACAAATTCTTAATGTGTTTAGGAACACTAAAAGTAATTAAGGTTTGTATTGATGCATACAAAAGAGTAAAGATTGGGACGTGGAATGTAAGAACAATGAACAGACCAGAAAAGTTAGAGAACATCAAACAAGAGATGAATAGGCTGAGCATAGATGTCATGGGGTTGTCAGAAGTCAGATGGCGAGAAGGAGGAGATTTTATTAGTGGAGACGTGAGAATGATTTATTCTGGTGGCGACAGGGCTGAGAGAGGAGTTGCTATTTTACTTAGAGAAAGGATAAGAAACACATCTGTGTCAGATAGAATTATGTGGGTAAGAATGAAAGGCGAAAAAGTAGATACATTTTTCATGCAGGTGTATATGCCAACGAGCGCCCATCCGGAAGAAGAGGTAGAAGAAATGTATGATAGAATAGAGGAAATAATTGAAGCCCATTGAAGAAATACTAACGTAATAATCATGGGGGACTGGAATAGTGTGATTGGAGAGGGGAAAGACGGAAGGGAGGTTGGACCATTCGGATTAGGTAGAAGAAATGAAAGGGGAGAAAATCTAGTAGAATTTTGCAGAAGGCAAGAACTCATGGTGACTAATACTTGGTTCCAAAATCACAAAAGAAGGAGATACACATGGAAAAAACCAGGAGACACTGAAAGATTCGAAATTGACTTTATTTTGGTAAGACTGAGATATAGGAATGCAGTGAAGAACTCGAAAGCTTATCCTGGAGCAGATGCTGACTCCGATCATAACTTGGTGGTAATGGAAAATATGGTGAGGTTGAAGACTCTGAGAAAGAATAAAGTAGAGAAGAAATGGGATGCTGAAAAACTGAAGGGAGAACAAAGGATAGTTTTTGCTAAAAAGGTGAATGAAGAGATAAGGAGGCAAAGAAATGATGGCCACATTCATATGACAAGTGAAGGAAGATGGTGTAGACTGAGGGAAACAATAAAGGAGAGTGCACAGAGATGCTTGACAAAATGGAAGGAAGAAGAATATAGGAGAGTATAAATACAGAAGAAGGGAGACAACGATACAGAGAGTTGAATAACGAACTGAGAAGAGAAACTGATAAAGCAAGAGAGATGTGGCTTGAAGAGTAGTGCAGGGAAATGGAGGAATTAGAAAGGAAAGGAAGAACTGATTTAATGTACCGAAAAGTTAAGGACATAAATAGATGGAGAAGAAGTAGCTTGGGAGTACGAGAAATAGAGGGGAGAAATGGAGAAAAACTGAAAAGACAAGAAGATATAAGGAAGAGATGGATTGAGTATATTGAAGAACTGTATGATAAAGAGAACAAACCTAATAACATCGAAATGGAGGAAGCAGATGAGGTGGAAGTAGATCGTATGGGACCGGACATATTGGAAAGAGAAGCAGAGATGGCTGTAAAAGACCTAAGAAATGACAAGGCCCCAGGACCAGATGATGTACCAGCAGAACTTCTGAGAAGTCTTGAAGGTGATGCTAGAGAGGTGAATGTATTGTGCAGAAACATGTATGAAAGTGGAGACTGGCCTGCTGACTTCATGAGAGTCTCTATAATTACTGTCCCCAAGAAACCGAGAGCCACCTAGTGTTCAGAATTTCGAACCATAAGCTTGGTCAGCCATGCATCAAAAATAATGCTAAGGATACTAACCAGAAGACTAACGAACAGAGCTGAGCAGTACATTGGAGAGGATCAGTTTGGATTTAGGTAAAAATGCGGAACAAGAGAAGCCAGTGGTATTATGAGAATGATGGGAAAGAGAGTGCTGGAACATGATCAGGAAATGTTTGTTTGTTTTATTGACTTTGAAAAAGCTTTTGACAGAGTCCAATGGAGGAAACTAATGGCCAGACTGTGAATGTTAGAGTTGCAGGAGGAGAATCGGAGCCTGGATTGGTTGGGAGAGGGGTCAGGCAAGGATGCTCCCTGTCCCCCGTGTTATTTAACATCCATGTGGAAGCAATGATAATAGAAGCATTCTCAGATGTGGAAGAGGGTATGCAAAAACTATATAGGGCTATGGGTTGATTGCCTGATACCCTCATCCGTTGGAAATTTCCAGCAGACTTCAGTGGAGAGTTAACGACAAAAGCCCTATGTTTTTTCGTTAGAGAGTTATGTTTGTGTAGGTCTTCAAAGGACCTCTTTATATTTAATTGTTTTCGGTAATTCTAGCCTCAGGATTTTAGATGCCTATATGTGAACGAAAAAAAATTTTCCCACCTTATTTTCGCTGGGCTTAGTTTGCTTCAATGTAGGGCGTGACGATCTTCTTCGACGTAGGCCCGTTACGATGGAGCCTACACTGCGAGTTGACACTTTGTAACTAATATAGGCAGTCACGAATTAAATCTGAAGGTATAGGCCTATCCTTTTTATAGTTATTAAGTTTTATATTATAAGGAATTCACTCAGAACTTTAAAGAAGACTTAGTACATCTTCCTTTGCTTAAAGCGTTGCTCTTACTAAGCAGCTCTCAGTTCGCCACTCCTCAAATATATTCTCCGTATTTTTATTATAAATTGCTGATTTGGCAAAGGTCGTTGACTCCTTCTCTCTTGTAATTTACATGAGTTAGCAATGGAAAATTTTGATCAGGCGAAATAACAAATGTTTCTCGTGGTTATGTAGGCCCGACGCCTACATACGGGTTCTAGGTATGTATGGCAATCATTTCATTCCCATTAGGCTATGTCGCCAATCCCGAGGCAATTTTGTATAGATATTTAATTCAATTAATTAATAATTTATATTTAATTATGAAATAAAGGTATCACATACGATACCATGTTGTCAGCGCGTATAGTTTTTCTATATAATGGGAGAGGCCGGAGAAAAATTTGTATGTTATAGATCAAATTTTTTGACAAACTGTGTAAAACATATAAAATAGATTAAAAAGAATGAAGTAGGAATTTAGGAAGAGAAAGGTTACTCAAGACCTATTTAAATATAAAAGTTCAAGAGGCCAACTTCTCAAGTTTAGTTAAAGTTATGTTAATCAGTTTGACTCCCCTTAGGTATAGGAAATTTATGGCATTAAAGTAAAGTTTTTAAGCATTTTAACTTTGCTCAATTTGTGTAAGGTTTATAAGTCGCCAGTTTTAATTTTTTCTTATTAAATTTTTCTGGCTTTCAAAGCAGTCTTTCGTTGAGGCTTGTCTGGTTTAGGCTGAGTTACATCAGGTACACTGAGACTCCTCCCCAATAGTATCCTGATCCATCCTTTGGGGTAATGGTTCTAACTTAGCCCCACACTCCAAAGGATATAGTAATGTGATATCTCTGGTGGTTTCACCAGTTGCTGTTTTCAGTTTTACAACCCTGGTAATTTCGTCTTCACCAGTTTTGAGTTCCAAGACTTTTCTCATTGACCAATGTTGTCTTGGTGTTTTGTAACGTATCAACACAATGTCCCCAATTTTGACTGAATCATTCCAATTTTGTTTTGTTAATTGTTTATGTCTTTCTCTAAGACTTGTTAAGTATTCTTCTCTCCATTTTGTTATAAACTGAGTTTTGATTTGTGTCAAATATTGGTATTTTGTGTTGAGTTCTTTGTGTCCTATTACCCAATCTGGATCCTCTGTACTGTTATGTTCATATTCTGGTAACATGTTTAGTTTGTTTACTGTTTCTCCCTTAATTAGGTGGTTTGGTGTGAGAGGTTCTGGCTCATTAATAACTCCGCCCACATAAGTTAATGGTCTGTTGTTGACAACGTTTTCAATTTCTGACAGAAGAGTCATGAGTTCAAAAAGTTGTAGATGTTTGGTCCCGATAGTCTTTTTATGGCAGTTTTTCACAGTCTGTATGTTTCTTTCCCAAATGGAACCATACCATGGTGTATTAACAGGAATGTACTTCCAGGTTATATTGTGTTTGATTAAATGAGTTTGTACTGTTTCACTGTCACAAATCTGATGAATAATTCTTTCACCAGATTTGAAGTATGTGGCATTGTCTGACCATATAGTTTTGGGTACAGAATTGTGTGCACAAAATCGTCTGAAAGCAGCAATAAAAGCTTTTGCTGTCAGATCTTCTACTATGTCTAGACATATGGCAATTCACCGCTCCAGTGTAGCCAATACCCGTGGTTTCAAATGGCCGAGTAAATGTTACTCGTTCCACAGGTAGGTCTGGAGGGCTTGGGGTCTTAAAGGGTCGTGAATGGATACGTTTACAAGGAATGCATGTGTTTAAAATTTTCTTTGTTTCAGTTCTACCCTTTGGTAGCCAGTAAGTTTTTCTCAGCTCCGTCAGGGTTTGTGGGACCCCATGTGGTGTATTTTGTTGTGGGTATCCCTGATGATGAGATTTGTGAAGTGATTTCTCCTTGGAAGAAGAATTGGGTGCTTAGAGTTGTAAGTCAAAGTTGACTTGTTAAGCCTTCCTTTACACCTTATCAGACCCTCTGTATCCAGGTACAGATTTAGATCCATGACAAGTGAAGGAATCCTTTGTTTAATGTTACTGGACCTAAGATACTTCAACTCCTTGTCAAATTCTGAAGCTTGTATCTGTTTGAGCCAGTATTTTGTTGCAGTTTCTGTTAAGTTAGAAAAGGCTTCTGAGGACAGTGTTTGAGAAGGTAGCTATTGACAAACTTGCAGCAATAGACTGTAATTCTCAAGAGTTTGTTGAGGTCTGAATAAGGTATAGTCAAATATAGGTTTGTCCTCAGTGATCTTTTCAGTTGTTGTAGAGTTGAGTGTGAGGTTAACTACTTTGGCTGGCCAAAGATCCTCACATGTTAGCCATTCGGGCCCTTCATACCAGATTTTATTTGTTTTCAACAGCTTGTAAGAGAGCCCTCTTGTCAAAAAGTCTGCAGGATTCTTTTGTTTTATGTACCTAAATTTGATACCAAGGTTTGTGTTTGCAGTTTTGATTTCTGTTAGTCTGTTTTTCACTATTTTTGCAAGAAGTTGTATCTGTGTTGGTCACCCATGTTAGACAAATTTGACTGTCTGTCCATAAGTAAATGTTGTTATGTCAACTTCTTTATACACTTGTGAAGAAAGTTTGCTGTTTTAACTCCCAATGAGACAGCTAATAATTCAAGTTGTGGTACAGTTTTCTTTTGGTTTAAGGGTGCCACTTTTGCCTTTGAATAAACCAAGTTACTTTCATTTTCACTTGTTAAATAGGCACAACACCCGTAAGCTTGTGTGCTGGCATCTGTAAAAATGTGTAGTGTTTGAGCGATTTCAATCTGTAGCCAGCACATCTTGGTACGTAGATGTCTTGAACTTTGTTCAAGTCTGTGGCAATTTTTTCCAATGAAGTTGGTCTTCCACTGAAAGTGGTTCATCCCAATCAATTTTCTTTTTCCATAAGTCTTGCAAAAGGATTTTGGATCTTATGGTTGCTGGTAAATATAATCCAATGGGGTCAAAAATTTTGGATGATTCTGAAAGCACTTGTCTTTTTGTATTGGCATTTGGATTTAAGTTATAACTCTTTGTGCAAAGAGTGTCATCGTGTTCAGAATTCTGTTTTAAAAACCAAAGCATTCCAAGTGTTTTCGTGTAATTGTTTGGTTCAATGTTCCCATTGTTGTCTTTTGTTATTTGTTCATTTAATTTAGGAGAATTAGAAACCCATTCTCTCAATCCAAAATTTCCTTGCTTCATTATGGGTTGTGACATTTGGTAAATTTCAAGCAATTCCTCTTCAGTTACAGTGGAACCAATGAGGTTATCCACATAAAAGTTTTGTTTTAAAAACTGAACTGTTAAGTCCTCTTGAAATAAGTTTAGGTGGTTTTTAATTGTTAAAGCAAGAATACTTGGAGAGCAATTTGCTCCAAAAATAATTACTTTAAATCTGTAGGTTTTGAAACCTTTGTTAAGGTCATGTGGATCATTCAACCACAAAAACCTGAGATGATTTTTATCATACTCAAGCTTCAAATTTATACAGAGGAATGCTTTTTCTATGTCACTTTGTACTGCATAATTGTCTAAACGGAAGCAAAGGAGAATTTTTACAAGATCTGAGACAAGGTTTGGGCCTTCCATGAGACAATCATTTAAACTAACAGAATTTGTGTCTTTTAAACTACAGTTGTATACTACTCTTAGTTTAGTTGTGGATGAGTCTTCTCTGTAAACCCCTGTGTGTTAAATAATGACAACCTCGTTTTTTAAAGGGTTCATCAGTAACTTCTTCAATGAAGCCCCTTTCTATTTGTTCCTTGAATATGTTGTTGTATTGTTCTAAAAGATTGTCATTTTTTAGTTTTCTGTAATTTTTATACAGATGTGCCTTAGCTACTTTCAAATTGTCCATTATTTCTGGACAAGGTGTTTTCCAAGGCAGCTCCACATAGTATTGATTGTCTCTGTGTTGTAATGTATCCTTAAATTGTTCTGTCATCAATTGGTCTTCATGTGTAATAGTACTGTCCTTTATGCCAACTGATTCTAATAGTCACAACTGCTGTAACCCTTCATCCAATGTGGAATCATTTTCATTCAAATGATGTGGGATTATGACAGTGTTTTTGTAGTTCGAGTTTGTCACATAGTCAGAAATTTGTGACTGTGGTGATTTTGTTTTGCGTAAATTTTGTTCATGTTCTGTGTTTTCTGTGTCAGTAGTAAGATGGTATTTAGTTATGTCACCCAAAGAGCAATACCTGTGGGAGTTTGTATGGCTATTCCATCTCCAATTTTAATGATGCCTCTATGGACCAGATGAAGATAGTCAGCCCCCATGAGCATATGTATATCATCAACTACATCTGCATTAAGGGTTTTATCAGCTATCGTGTATTTTTTGAAGTTGAGCAAAGCTTGTTTTAACCCAGCTATTTGTATTTTTTCTTGTTCTACTTTGTCCACAACAACAACCTTAAGGGTTTCAAATGTTCATCAAGAGTTAAAGTTATATTTGCAGTTTTAAAACTGGCTTGTACTGGGTTTTTATTGATAAATGATGAAATAGAGAGATCTTCATTCCTTGTTGGTTTTGAAGTCCCAATTTTTCTATCAGTTGTTTAGTTACAAATGTTTGTTGTGAGCAGGTATCTAAAAGACACCTAACCTGTACTATTTGTCCCTTTTGTTTTGGATTTCCAAGTTGTGGTTGGTAAAAGAATTTTTGAATTGTGGTTAATGCTAGATGAACTGATATGTCCATTCATAGCATTTGAGTTTGTTTCTGTTTGTTTTGGTTTGATTTGGGTGTTTGTTCATAATGTTTGTCAGTTTTTCCAATGTCTGTGTGTGTATTACACATAGGGGTAACATGGTCAAAACTGTTGCAAAACTTACAATTTATCAAATTTGATTTGCATTTGACTTTTGGTGCCCTGATCCAGTGCATTTTTTGCATAAGTTTAGTTGTTCACAACGTTTTGACCTTGCTGTAAAGTCTTTGTATTTGGGACAATTTGTAGAATAATGTTCACTGCTAAAACAAAATTTGCATGGTGTGGGATTATACTCAAAAGTAGCTACATTAAAGTTTTGCAGAGTAGGAGTCTTTGAGTCTTTTTCTGTCACTTTATTTTCTGCAAATTGAGTTTTGCGGTTGTTTTTGATGTAACTGGTAAGTGTTGAAATCTTTTGTTAGGTTTTTGGTTTTCTGCATTGTTGGTTTTTTCTTGTGCTGTGTTAAATTTTGGGAGTGTGTAACTTGATTTGTAAAGTGCAAGTACAGTTGGGAAATCTTCTCTTAGTTTATTAAGGCTAGGGTATATGTCAGTTGTCCTCTGATGAAATATCTCTTTGACTTTAGAAGGGAGCTTTTCAAAAACAACAGCTTGAATGATCCAAGCTGTTTCTGCAATGTTTAAATTATTGTTTTTAAGTTGTCCCATGAGACATTCAAACTCACAGTAAAAGTCAAAGAGGTCACCATAGTTGTCTTTTGGGGTTCGCATGTTCATTACTTTAAGAGCCAAATCATGTATAATTTCATCCTTATTCATGTAATTTCTGTTAAGTAATTCTATTGCTACAGAATAAGAAGTACCTATGGCTGGTAGTGATTCCACTAATCTTAAGGCTGGGCCTTTCAGATAGTTCACTAAATAACTAAATTTATCAACATCTGTAATGTAGTTTTTATTACCTATAAGGCTATGAAATTTTTCAATAAAAGATTGAAATTTGGCTCTGTCACCCTCAAAAGTGGGTACTGCAAGTGTAGGCAATTTTGATTTTAGTTCATTGCCCTCAGCCACATTGGGAGGGCTAAATGAAGCATTTCTTGTAGCTTCTAAGAAGCTTTCGTTGTGTCTTTTTTTTGCACTCATCAAGTTGGTTTTGAATTTCAGAAATATAGTTGTTAATTTTTGTAATGTAATTTTCATTGTCAAGTAGGAGAGTAGAATACTCATCATCTGTTAGTTCAATTGTGTCATCAATTTCTGTAATTATGTCTTCATCTAGTATGAAATTTCTTGTTTGTAACGAGTAATAGAATTTAATGTTGTTTCAAGATCATATCTTGTAGGTTCCTTTTGTTTGAAATCATTGTACAGTTTGGTGATGACACCTTTACGTGCTGATTTTTTCCTCATTAATTTTTTGTGATTTTGAGATGGTGCCATAGCCCAAGGTCTGTGTTTTTGTTTTCTTGGTCTGGGTTTTTACCCTTTTGTCCAAGTCTTCCATAATTGTTGTTAGTGTTAAAGTTCTGAGTTTAATTTTATGATGTTGAGCAAGTTAAATTACTGTAATAAGTTTTTTATATAACCTGCGCCACAGGTTAAATTAAAAATTACAATGTTTTTAGTTAGGATAGGCCTTGAGTGTAAAGAGTAAGGCCTACTTTAAGAGGTAGGCCTATTATGTAAGGTAAAGTTAGGTGGGCCTACTAAATAGGCCTATTTGTGGCCTACAATAGGCTTATGTTGGGCCTATAAGTTATGTTGTGGGCCTACTAAGTAGGCTTATGTTGTGGGCCTATTTTTATAGGACCTAAAATGAGTTAAGCCTGTGAAATGAACAAGGCTTTGTTTACGGTTAGTGTAAAGGTAAAGGGATCAGTTCCCCAGTTACACGGGCCACCATATGAAAAAACTATATAGGGCTATGGGTTGATTGCCTGATACCCTCATCCGTTGGAAATTTCCAGCAGACTTCAGTGGAGAGTTAACGACAAAAGCCCTATGTTTTTTCGTTAGAGAGTTATGTTTGTGTAGGTCTTCAAAGGACCTCTTTATATTTAATTGTTTTCGGTAATTCTAGCCTCAGGATTTTAGATGCCTATATGTGAACGAAAAAAAATTTTCCCACCTTATTTTCGCTGGGCTTAGTTTGCTTCAATGTAGGGCGTGACGATCTTCTTCGACGTAGGCCCGTTACGATGGAGCCTACACTGCGAGTTGACACTTTGTAACTAATATAGGCAGTCACGAATTAAATCTGAAGGTATAGGCCTATCCTTTTTATAGTTATTAAGTTTTATATTATAAGGAATTCACTCAGAACTTTAAAGAAGACTTAGTACATCTTCCTTTGCTTAAAGCGTTGCTCTTACTAAGCAGCTCTCAGTTCGCCACTCCTCAAATATAATCGCTGTATTTTTATTATAAATTGCTGATTTGGCAAAGGTCGTTGACTCCTTCTCTCTTGTAATTTACATGAGTTAGCAATGGAAAATTTTGATCAGGCGAAATAACAAATGTTTCTCGTGGTTGTGTAGGCCCGACGCCTACATACGGGTTCTAGGTATGTATGGCAATCATTTCATTCCCATTAGGCTATGTCGCCAATCCCGAGGCAATTTTGTATAGATATTTAATTCAATTAATTAATAATTTATATTTAATTATGAAATAAAGGTATCACATACGATACCATGTTGCAAGCGCGTATAGTTTTTCCATAGAGGGAATCAGAGTGGGAGGTAAATTGGTCAAATCTGTAAGGTTTGCAGATGACAAGGCATTTGTTTGTAGTACTGAGGAAGAGTAGGATAGCCGCAAAAAGGTAGAGTGCAGGAATGTTGCAATGTTGCAAGATATAATGTTCAATGTTGCAAAGGGGGTAGGGGTTGGTGTATGCAACACTTCAATGTTGCAAAGGGGTGGGGTATGCAACAACTAAATGTTGCAAAGGGGTGGGGGTATGCAACAACTCAATTTTGCAGAGGGGGTGGGGGGATGCTGCAGGTGCAACAAGGGGTCATGAAACTTGGAGGCGGCGTTATCCCCCAAGAGAAAGACAGGAGAAGGAGAGAAAGGAAGAGAGGTGTTCACCTGGCAGGAGCCAAGTGCATAATAACGCTTCAGCCGAGTGGCCGTCCTCTTATAGACCCCTAACCAGCCAGTTGGCTTAGAAGGCGTAAATGGCTTGTTCAGGTTGAGTTGTCAGATACCACTTTTTATTTTAATTGTTCAGGTATACATTATTGTGGAGAGTTGCCAGATACCATTTTAATTGTTCAGGTATACATTATTAAGTTGCCAGATTGTACCATTTATTTAATTAATTCTTAAAAGTTGGCTTAGAATTCCGCTAGTAGGTTTAGAAGGCGTAACCAGCCATTTGGTGTATTTGTTTACAACCAAAAGAATTAAATAAAACAACATTACATCATTCTGTTTATTATAAATATATAGAAAATAAATATACATTTGAATGATCAATTAAAAATAATAATAGTTTAAGAAATATGAACGAGGAATATGCATATAATCAAAAAATATATCCGTCAATATAACAGTACAGGAGAAATATATATATATATATATACATATGTTAACCCCTCCGTCTATGGCCCTTGGGTGGTTCGGATCGACGGAGGTTCTAGTTAGGAGGCAGCAACGGATATTTCTTCTATAACATTCTAATTCTTTTAGGTCGCCTCTTGTTAAACTCTTGGCTACAGACTCGCCAGACTGTTATGCCAATATCTTCTATGGTGCTTGGGTTGTCTCGTTCTCTCGCTTTATGGGTCGACGATTATTAATTCTTCTCTTGCTATAATACTCTGATACTTTCTCTTGGTACTAAACTTATCGATTTTTTCTTTTATAACTTATCGACTTAACTGACTAAGTTCCTGAAGAGAACAAAGCTCGAAGGAAAAGATAAAAACTTCTTTTACTCTAGTTTACTTCTCAAAATGTACAGGTAGTGCTCTGAATTTACAGGGGTAGAGGTTCGACCTCTTTCGACCATGGCTCAGGCCGGAATCTAAAAAAAGTTATGGAGGCAAGGGGCCTCTGCCCCCTCCTCGCAGCGAGGCTGCTAACAAAGGAGTCGTAGCAGTGACCAAAGCAGAGAGCCGTAATGAAGTGCTATAATGAAGTGACTTAATGAAGTGCTCCGATTTTACAAATACATGTATAATATAAACCTAAATGTTTGGGGGAAGACAGTTGAAGGTTAAGTTTCCCCCTTTTAAACACATGATCAGATGTTTGAAAGATTCCAAATAAAAATTTAAAAAAATAAAAATAAAAACTAATCGTATATTTTTGCCGAATCTTCATTTCTGAAGGCGATATCATTTCGTAATAGTACATAAGTACAAATTAAGTACACGACTGAGTACGTATTAATTTTGGTTCATTACAATTACGATTACAATTATGGATTACTTCACATTCGCTTATGATTGTCCATTACAGTTCTATTAAAGTACATTCTTACATTATAAATTAAATCATTACATTTAATTACAGTTTCATTGAAGTACATTACAAGTTATTATTAATTACAGTTTCATTAAAGTACATTACGTCGTTTACCATTCTTAGTGTTTTTATATATTTATATATGGTTATAATATATGGTTATACTATATGGTTATACTATATGGTTATACTATATGGTTATTATATTTGGTTAGTAGTACAACACAAGTACATGAGACATGACACACATGATATAACATAACGCATGATAAAGTTATAAATTCGAATCGAGCGAAAGGAGACTTTTTTTATCTTTGAAGCGTTCGATTCTGCCAGTTAGCGGAATTTGATAACTTACTAAGCATTTCCGAGTTCAATGCGGGAGGTGATATAATAAAAAATAATAATGAAAAAAATAACACGAGAATGTATTTTTGCGTTTTCGAACGAAGGCATGAAGTTTTGCATTTCATAGATTGACACGAGTAAAAATGAATATTTAATAAAATTTATGTAGGATAATGATCAAGATAAAATATGGACGTATGGGGGCTGGGATGTGGTCGAATAATAGTTATATTTATACTACACAACATATAAATAATGACTTCTATAGAGTGTACAGTTTTTATTATGATGATAAAGAATTTTCATACATTGCATACTAGAGATATAATGAAGGGAAACTAATGACGGGAAAATGTGACGTCATAGTTATTGAATTTGTACGTATAGTACAAATCATTATTAGGAAGATTTACATGAACGAATTAGAGACAAAGAGTGGGTATCAATGACTAAGAAGTACAACTTCGGGTTCCAATCCTGTTACATGCAATGTGTATGCATAATCTAGGGTCGAGGGTGAGATGGAAGACAATCATAATTAATTATAATAAATTCTATAACAATGAAAAATGGAAAATAGATACGACTAAACCACAGAAATGGTAGATCATAGGGTTGTGACACAAACAAAAATAGGAAGCTACAAATAAAATTTTTATCCAAAACTCGCTTAGGCGATTTTGGTTTCTTATGTAAAAATGAATATGGATTATTCATTGTTCATTTTTACAGTGTTTTCCCCTCTAAAATGGTATTAATACAATAATATAATACAATTAATACAATACAATAGAATTGAGAAAATAACATCCAACGAATTCATATTAGATGATGACATTCTTTTTTACAATACAAGTTTTATACAGAACGAGTTCGGGTAGTTGAGTACAATGCAGAGTATCAAATCTTTAAAATGACACTTGCTTACAAAATATAAAAAAATTCAAAGATTAATACTTTAATTTAGACAAACAATTAAGCTAGACAAAGAATGATATTGTTAAATTTTTAGCAAAATTTTATTTTTCTGTGGGGAAAATTACATTCATAATGAATAGGTAAAAGGGAAAAATATAAATTTTAAAGTTCATGGATTTTTCAAGGTTACCATGATAGTACAATTCATAACTCATTTTATTGACTATTGTACGTAAAAATAGAATTACGTAGTGGATGATGTATAGACCTGTGGTCTAGTGTGTATTTGGGTGTATTAGGTGCAAAGTGTGTATCTTACAATTTCGAGGGACAGATTAGCTGAGAGGATTGTTAAATTAACTGAATAAATGCATAAGCAAGATATATTAGAAAGCAAAAATGATTAAGACTAAATAGCATAGTTTGCACTTACACGTAATGAAATAGTTTTATTGTGATATCCAATGATTTTAGCATAAGGTTTGTATATATAGTATATATAGTATATATAGTGTGCATACATGCGTTTTTATTGACTGTTGTAGGTACAAATCGAATTACGTAGTGGATGATGTATAGACCTGCGGTCAAATGTGTATTTATGTTTATTGGGTACAGATTGTAGTGGTTGGTGATACGGTCAAAAGGAGAGAGGGGATTTATAGTTGAATAGTTGAAGTTATACGTCGGTGTGCAGATGTATCTATAAATATTGGTAAGAAGCATCTGTAGATGAGTGAGTCGGTACAATAGTATGTAGAATATGAGAGTAATTTGTTCATCCCGTGAAGAACTAGATCATTAGGGGTCATTGGTGGATTAGGATTATATATTTATATATATATATATTTATAATATATATATATATATATATATATATATATATATACTTTAAGGAACAGATAAAATAACTTAATAAATGCATGAGCGAGAATTTATATATAGTAAGCAATAATTATGATGTATTATGATGATGATGTTTGCATACGAGTTTTAATGCAAAAGTGACTGGAGGGACGGAACGTAAATGAATTCGAATATGTGTCAAAAGTAATAAAATTCAATTAGGATTATAGATTTTACATAATTAATCAGTTACACGTATAAGTAATTAAAAAAACGAACTTAGAGGACCTTACAATTAATGAAAGTAAATCTAGTGGTATTAAAAATTAAATTTTGAAGATGGAATTAAATTCGACTAGTAACATTCCTAGCTATATATGAACTATATAACCATTAACGTTAACCAGAAGTATCGGTACGATAATTGAATTAAGAAAATTAAGAATACAAATTAAAAATATAAATCAATTATGCATTTCAATGAGCTAAACATAATTTTATAATATTCTTAAAAATAAAAGTAAATCGAACCTTAGATGAGTTTCGGCCAAGAATAAAAAAGTTATTGAAATGGAAGGAAAGCATTTCGAACAATCTTTTCTTTTAATAATTTCAGGTAAATTTTACATTCAAAATTATTTTTATATAATAAAAAAAAATATTAAAAAGGTTTAATAATTTTTGCATGTTAAGTAGAAAAATCATACTCTTTCGTTAAATGTTGATAGAATTTGAATTATTTGATATTTTGACACAATTAATTAAATTCGACCAACACAATTACTCAGTATTCATCGAATAAAAAAAAATATAAAAAATATAAAAATTGAAAATAGAAATCAATTATAAACTATAATGAACTAAACATATACTGTAATATAAAAAAAAAAACCTAAATTGAGGTTATGTTCCATCGTACCAAAGAGGAATTAACCATGGTTGAACCATTTCTCTGGTTGACACGGTTCAACTGGGGTTAGTGGTGTTAAAATAAAATAAAAAGACAAAGTTTGGAGTACGACATTCGGGGGAATTGAGTGACTAAGCAGGGGGTATAAGTCTGAAATTGCCAATTACATTTTTTTTTTTTTTAAGATTGCTTGTCACACTACTTTGAGCAAAAATTAAAAGAGTTGAAACAAAACGGAGGGACGGTATGTTCCTCAGCATAGTAATTTAAAAGGAGTCATTGGGACAAGATCGATTAATTAATTATTACACAACTATTATTATCACGTATACATTACAATGATTATCAGTCATTACAAACAATTGTAAAAACTGTTTTGGTTACAAACAATAAAATGTCATTTTACCTATATATTTATATACGCAACAATGGCATGAAAAAGAAAAGACAAATCGGTCCATTTGATTCTTACAACAAAACAAAGAAAGGTTAACTAAAGACGCAACCCGGTCAATTCAGGTTGAATTAAATTCTCTTTTACAACACAAAAAAAAGGTTGAATTAAATTCTTAGATTACATTTTCTTAAATTAAATTCTCTTAACTTACAAAGAAAAAGTTGAATTCAATTGACTGCATTGAAATGACTTGGGACTTGAAACCTGACTTAAGACTCGAAAACTCGACTTGGGACTCGAAAACTCGACTTGGGACTCGAAAACTCGACTTGGGACTCGAAATAAAAATAACTTGGGACTCGAAATAAAAATGACTTGGGACTTAAAACTCTCTGACTTGAAATAAAACTCTCTGACTTGGAATAAAACTCTCTGACTTGGAATAAAACTCTCTGACTTGAACTCTATCAACTATTCTGAAACTGACTTGAACTCTATCAAGTATTCTTGAAACTAACTTGAACTCTATCAAGTATTCTTGAAACTAACTTGAACTCTATCAAGTATTCTTGAAACTAACTTGAACTCTATCAAGTATTCTTGAAACTAACTTGAACTCTATCAAGTATTCTTGAAACTAACTTGAACTCTATCAAGTATTCTGAAACTGTCTGACTTGAACGCTTGTCAAGTATCTTGAAACTTGAACTGTCTAACTTGAACGCTTGTCAAGTATCTTGAAACTTAAACTGTCTAACTTGAACGCTTGTCAAGTATCTTGAAACTTAAACTGTCTAACTTGAACGCTTGTCAAGTATCTTGAAACTTAAACTGTCTAACTTGAACGCTTGTCAAGTATCTTGAAACTTAAACTGTCTAACTTGAACTCTTATCAAGTATTTCTATAAATCTCTGGGGCGGTTGTCCCTTTTGGCGCAACCTTCTAACTTCAAAAACTGACTTCAAAAATGACTTCAAAACTGACTTCAAAATTACTTCAAGTATCTCTCTAAATCTATAAACTCTCTGTAAACTCTCTCTTTCTTAATTTGCAAGTCAATTCAATTCAATAATTTGAAAAAAATTGCAAACAAAAATAAAAAATGTAAACAACATTTCACTCTAATGTACGCGAAGGTACTGTACTATTATGTTTGGTACATAAAATAAAATTATTCTATACTGAATATAATACTGAAATTAACTCTGAAATTAACTCTCTGAAATTAACTCTCTCTGAAATTAATTCTCTCTGAAATTAACTCTCTCTGAAATTAACTCTCTCTGAAATTAACTCTCTCTGAAAATTACTGTTTCACTAAAAAAAAGTGTATCACTGGTGTCTGAAGTGTTCACTGTTTTGTGTTAATTCTGGCTCCATACTAAATATTAACTGTTAATAATGCTGACTTTTCAAATGTTTACAAATTACTTAAAAAGACAAACTCTGTACTTAACAAAATTTTCTATGGGGAAATCCTTGAGACGTGTCCTGAAGACGTCTTGCTGGCTACTTCTTCTTGGATGAAAACTAGGCGTGGAGAACTTGGAGTCGTGACACACCGGTTCAAGGGTGGATGTTACGAACTAGAAGTCGTAACAAGCCGGTCAAATGGTTTTATCCTGATGCAGGGTAATTTCTATCCTGGCCAAAGAGTGGCCACTTGTTAAAATCTTCTTCTTCTTAAAATATTCTTCTTCTTAAAATATTCTTCTTCTTAAAATATTCTTCTTAAAATCTTCTTCTTAAAATCTTCTTAAAATCTTTTTCTTATCCTGTGGCAGGGTCGCCAGACTGTTAACCCCTCCGTCTATGGCCCTTGGGTGGTTCGGATCGACGGGGGTTCTAGTTAGGAGGCAGCAACGGATATTTCTTCTATAACATTCTAATTCTTTTCGGTCGCCTCTTGTTAAACTCTTGGCTACAGACTCGCCAGACTGTTATGCCGATATCTTCTATGGTGCTTGGGTTGTCTCTTTCTCTCGCTTTATGGGTCGATGATTATTAATTCTTCTCTTGCTATAATACTCTGATACTTTCTCTTGGTACTAAACTTATCGATTTTTTCTTTTATAACTTATCGACTTAACTGACTAAGTTCCTGAAGAGAACAAGGCTCGAAAGAAAAGATAAAAACTTCTTTTATTCTAGTTTACTTCTCAAAATGTACAGGTAGTGCTCTGAATTTACAGGGGTAGAGGTTCGACCTCTTTCGACCATGGCTCAGGCCGGAATCTAAAAAAGTTAAGGAGGCAACGGGCCTCTGCCCCCTCCTCGCAGCGAGGTTGCTAACAAAGGAGTCGTAGCAGTGACCGAAGCAGAGAGCCGTAATGAAGTGCTATAATGAAGTGACTTAATGAAGTGCTCCGATTTTACAAATACATGTATAATATAAACCTAAATGTTTGGGGGAAGACAGTTGAAGGTTAAGTTTCCCCCTTTTAAACACATGATCAGATGTTTGAAAGATTCCAAATAAAAATTTAAAAAAATAAAAATAAAAACTAATCGTATATTTTTGCCGAATCTTCATTTCTGAAGGCGATATCATTTCGTAATAGTACATAAGTACAAATTAAGTACACGACTGAGTACGTATTAATTTTGGTTCATTACAATTACGATTACAATTATGGATTACTTCACATTCGCTTATGATTATCCATTACAGTTCTATTAAAGTACATTCTTACATTATAAATTAAATCATTACATTTAATTACAGTTTCATTGAAGTACATTACAAGTTATTATTAATTACAGTTTCATTAAAGTACATTACGTCGTTTACCATTCTTAGTGTTTTTATATATTTATATATGGTTATAATAAGCACACCGGACAAAAAATTAGTCACCCCTCTCAGAATGTACCTAATAACGTGTGACGGCGCCTCTGGCCTTGATAACCGCACGAATCCGGCGAGTTTAGTATGCGGAGGTACGCCTGCTGGTTCAAATTCATCGTCACTGGAACGAGATGGCCCATTTCGTGGTATGAAAAACATCCCCAGAACATCACGGAACCACCTCCAGCCTGAACAACACCTTCGACGCATTCAGGATTAAAGGCTTCATTGGACCTGCGATGTACTCGTCGCCTCCCATCATTGGAGAACAAACAAAAACGGAACTCATCGGACCAAATTACACGTTTCCAATCTGCCGCAGTCCAGTTTTTGTGCCTCTGAGTCCATTTATAACGTGCCAATTTGTGACCTGCTGTTAACAGCGGCCTCTTCCGTGGTACCCTGCTCCAGATGTTCATCGCATGCAGTTCTCGTCGCAATGTCCATTCGGAAATTGGTCGCTGGAGAACCTCATTGGTTTCTTGGAGCAATTGTTCTCTGGTTTGAAAACGATTTGCAGTTACTAGACGAGAAACATGGTGGCGGCTCCTATTGTCGAGAATTGTTTTCCGGCCACAGTTACGCCGTCGATTTTCAGTTGATTGCGAACTACACCACTCTTTGTAAACTCGCTGGACAGTACGCGTTGACACACCAACAAATTGGGCTACTTCAGACATTTTGTGTCCGTGGGCTCTGCCAAACACGATGGCTCCTTTTTGCCACTGAGTAACGTCTGCCTCACGACCCATTTTGCAGACTATATCCAACACACACTTTGTTCTTCACCACCTCACGAAACAGATCTGATCCTGTGTGCTACGTCACCGCTACTTGTCACTTACCAATGCTACATCAGCGCCCTCTGTGTGACCTTGAACTTCCTACTATCGGTGCTAGTAGGGGTGACTAATTTTTTGTCCGGTGTGCTTATATGGTTATACTATATGGTTATACTATATGGTTATACTAGATGGTTATACTATATGGTTATACTATATGATTATTATATTTGGTTAGTAGTACAACACAAGTACATGAGACATGACACACATGATATAACATAACGCATGATAAAGTTATAAATTCGAATCGAGCGAAAGGAGACTTTTTTTATCTTTGAAGCGTTCGATTCTGCAAGTTAGCGGAATTTGATAACTTACTAAGCATTTTCGAGTTCAATGCGGGAGGTGATATAATAAAAAATAATAATGAAAAAAATAATACGAGAACGTATTTTTGCGTTTTCGAACGAAGGCATGAAGTTTTGCATTTCATAGATTGACACGAGTAAAAATGAATATTTAATAAAATTTATATAGGATAATGATCAAGATAAAATATGGACGTATGGGGGCGGGGATATGGTCGAATAATAGTTATATTTATACTACATAACATATAAATAATGACTTCTATAGAGTGTACAGTTTTTATTATGATGATAAAGAATTTTCATACATTGCATACTAGAGATATAATGAAGGGAAACTAATGACGGGAAAATGTGACGTCATAGTTATTGAATTTGTACGTATAGTACAAATCATTATTAGGAAGATTTACATGAACGAATTAGAGACAAAGAGTGGGTATCAATGACTAAGAAGTACAACTTCGGGTTCCAATCCTGTTACATGCAATGTGCATGCATAATCTAGGGTCGAGGGTGAGATGGAAGACAATCATAATTAATTATAAATTCTATAACAATGAAAAATGGAAAATAGATACGACTAAACCACAGAAATGGTAGATCATAGGGTTGTGACACAAACAAAAATAGGAAGCTACAAATAAAATTTTTATCCAAAACTCGCTTAGGCGATTTTGGTTTCTTATGTAAAAATGAATATGGATTATTCATTGTTCATTTTTACACATACACGCAATTATGGAGATATATAGAAAATAAATATACATTGGAATGATCAAAAAACAAAAATAAGAAATAAGAAATAATATAACCATCAACATAGCAGAAATATATACACACAACTAAATAAATAAATTATGCATATAATCAAAAAATATATCCGTCAATATAACTACAGGAGAAATATATATATATATATATATATATATATATATACGCAATTATGGAGATATAGGGTGTCCCAAAAAAAATTATATACTCTTTATAGCATCATATATTTTATAATTTAAAAAAAAAACAAATAATATATTGTTATAGCAATTGCCAATGAAAGGTAAATTAGTAATCTAAGTGATCAAAATGTTATAGCGAGTTGTTTGCATATAAAATTTAATTAACTACGCCAAGTGCTCAAAATGTTCTCCGGCGGCATGAATGCACTTTTGAATGCGTCGACTAACTGATTCGCAGACATGGACTAATGTGGATGCTGTGATGGTCCCGCACTTCTCCCTAATTGCCTCCTTAAGGTGTTCGAGTGTTGCAGGTCTTGTACCATAAACTGCATCCTTCAGGTAGCCCCACGAGTAAAAATCAAGTGGAGTCAAGTCCGGTGAACGTGGAGGATACTCAACGCTTCCTCTTCTTCCTATCCAACGGTTAGGCAACGTTTCATCGAGGTACCTTCTGACATCACAATGATAATGAGGGGGGCTCCATCTTGTTGAAAGTAAAAGTCGTCGTTTCCAAACAACTTCCGAACTGCAGGTATAATTTCTGTCCGCAGCATATCGAAATATCGAAATATGCGGCACCGGTAACTGTCCCATTAAAGAAAAATGGTCCAACCAAACCTCTGGATGATAAACCACACCATGCTGTTAATCCTGGTAAATTAACATGTTTATCCACATAAACGTGTGGATTATCAAGTGGCCAGTACCTGCAGTTGTGTCGATTTACTGTGCCATTCAGCTTGAAGGTAGCTTCATCAGACCACACGATTTTGTTGGCAAACTGTCCGTCTTCGGCTTCCATTGACTGAAACCATTCACAAAATTCGAGTCTGCGATCAGGGTCATCTTCAGTCATGGCGTGTAACAGACTTGGAGTGTAGCTTTTCCATTTTGCCGACTTTAAAATCCGGTGAACACCTGATTTGCTGATTCCGGTCTCACGGGCGCATTGCCTAACTGATTTCTGTGGTGATCGATTAAATTTTTGCAACACTAAAACGGAGTTTTCATCACTCGCACTTGATTTGTGTCGTCCAGATCTTCGCTTGTGCATATCTTGAGCAGATCCCTCTGCCTCAAACTTGTCACGGATGCTTGTAATGGCGAGACGTGTCGGTGGCTTTGTACCAAATTCCAGGATCCATTGCCGCTGGACTTCGGACACATTCTCAAATTTCCAATACCATTTCAGAACACTTTTTCGTTGCTCTAGTGTCAAACGTTTACGCAACATGGGTTCTTTTGCTGAATTGAATAAAGTTGAATGCTGTAGAGTTTGTATCGTGGAATGAGTGCGTAGGCTAAGTCCGAAGCAAGCTAGTGAGTGACTAGACTACGTTCGGTCCATAGGCTTCGCCATTACAAGGCCTTTGCTAAAACAAGGCCAGGCTTAGTCGACGCATTCAAAAGTGCATTCATGCCGCCGGAGAACATTTTGAGCACTTGGAGTAGTTAATTAAATTTTATATGCAAACAACTCGCTATAACATTTTGATCACTTAGATTACTAATTTACCTTTCATTGGCAATTGCTATAACAATATATATTTTTTTTTTTTTTAATTATAAAATATATGATGCTATAAAGAGTATATAGTTTTTTTAGGACACCCTGTATATAGAAAATAAATATACATTGGAATGATCAAAAAACAAAAATAAGAAATAAGAAATAATATAACCATCAACATAGCAGAAATATATACACACAACTAAATAAATAAATTATGCATATAATCAAAACATATATCCTCAATATAACAGTACAGGAGAAATATATATATATATATATATATATATATATATATATATATATATACATACACACACGCAATTATGGAGATATATAAACAATAAATATACATTGGAATGATCAAAAAACAAAAATAAGAAATAAGAAATAATATAACCATCAACATGGCAGAAATATATACACACAACTAAATAAATAAATTATGCATATAATCAAAAAATATATCCGTCAATATAACAGTACAGGAGAAATATATATAATATATATATATACAGTATATATATACATACACGCAATTATGGAGATATATAGAAAATAAATATACATTGGAATGATCAAAAAACAAAAATAAGAAATAAGAAATAATATAACCATCAACATAGCAGAAATATACACACACAACTAAATAAATAACTACATACACATTACCTTCTACCGCGCAAAATAAGAAATCGTATAGCCATCAATATAGCAGAAATATATACACACACACACACACACACACACACAAAATATGTTAAATATACAAATACATTTCACATTTTTTTCAAAATACTAAACTCGCACTTAATCGAGTCTACAATTACATCATTATTGCTCTGCATTACGCAGTATACGCGGTTTATAATATTTCATCGCTTAAAGTATAGGGAAACCTGTACTCGATATGAAGGGCCTTCATATCGTTCAGTACTATTTTTGTTCCCACTTTACAACCGGTTGGTAAGTTATCTTTAAATACGTCTAGAATACAATCAAAAGCACGCACAAAGAGTTCATCGTTAGCCACATTATTAAACACAAGTTTATAAACACGCCTTTCCAATCGAGGGTTTATTTCTACCGACGCGAGCTTTTCAGTCGTGAACTCATCTTTACTCAACATAGCGGCAATTGAAATAATCTTCTAAGTCGTTACGACAACTGCTCGTTATATAAAGAAATAGTTCTTCAGGGTGAACGATGTAGGTGAGCTCAGCCTCTTACCGATCAATTGCTTTGTAACACAGTTCATGATATTTCAAAGTCTAAACTTTTTAAATAAACGTCCAGCTCTAGACCATTCTCACCTTGTTCAGCCCTACACTCGGTAAACCCATCGAGCAGAGCGGTCGGTGTATGCGTATTCAAGTACTGTATCAAAATAAAGCATATCCGTAACACGCGCGTCTAATATAGGTTTCAGCTTGCGGAATCCGACGATTTCAAACATTCTATTATCAGAAGCATTCTTCCACATCAGCCGTATATGAATGCATGGCCGATCGTTATTTATACACAACGTACATACAACGGCGTATGAGGGGGTGTCACTAATGTGCTCTCTTCTTGTACCTACGTTAGCAGGTATTTTATAACGATCTTCACTCCACTTCTCAACTATCACGAAGATACTATTCATCTCCTCGACATTTAAATAAACAACATTCCGTTTATTTGTTTGTCTACATTCCGTTTCCAGTACATAGCTAACGGTACCGGATTTACACCTGAACACGCGCAACGATTTCGTCACGGACACATCGTACGAGGCGTTGAGAATGCTGCTCAAAGGAAGTTCCATCGTATTCGAGGAGCGCACGTCCACTCGGTTCAAGCTCTGAGATAACTATGAGCCGCGTGAGGCACGCAGGTAGGCAGGAACGGTTCGATGGGCGGTTGACTCACCCTGATGATACGTGAATGGGTTTGTTCGAACTCGTATGATCCGTGAGGTGCGAGTCGCACTATAATCTAATGAAACGTGTGCGGCGCTGATCGAATTGTTCTACCTCATTATATTGGGTAGGTGTTTTTTTCCGGTACAAGAATTAATTTTGGTTTTAACGTTTTATCACTACCAGAATACGCACCAGACAGTTTCCCTCAGGATAATTTTCACGAACTAGGCACATTTTATAATGTTTTTTCTCTCCTAAACATCTTCACACTCCGGCGCACTATTTGAGAGGAACATATGCCCATATTTTTCCTTTTTGCCTAGCAAACGATACTCGTCTCTAAAGTCTGCTAAAAACTCAGGCAGAGCACTAGCCACAACTTCACTACGGGCCTCATCATGATGTACATTAATATAGTGATAAAAATACTTAAGATTCTCCATGATGACGAGATTCACATTTTCAGTCGTAGGGTATGAGTAATCGACATGGTGTAACATGACATAATACCGCTTGTCACACAACTCATCCACAAGACTCATTATTTATCCATATCTGCTGCTTCTCTTCTGCACGCGTTGTTTCTTTTACTTCACGGTATATGTGAGACTTTATAAATCTTAGGTCTACAGCATACTTCAATACATCGTCTGTGCAACGAAAGCCTACAACGTCTCACCAGAACAACCATAGAGTATTTGTACATCTTCCTCCTTCGCACGATCTAATGTGGTTTTAAAAGAGGCAAAGGAGAGGGGAATAGGAAGTTTTTCGGTATCCACCACATCTTGAAGCTTTGCAGAATACCATTTCATAAACGTTGAACAAGCAATATTAAAGGTAGCCATTTTCTTCTACGCGGGCGAATACACGTCTGAGCTCAAGGGCTTACTGCGGTCAACTGACTACGCATGGAATCTCAGATAGTAGCATGACTCACGTTGCTGGTCTTACAGTGGGCGGAGCTTAGAACTTTCACCTGGGCACACACACACACACACACACACACACACACACACACAAAGGAGAAAGTGAAACGCTAATTGAAACATGATTTATTTAATAAATGAGATATTCAAGTTATATATATTTACAAATACGTGTAATAAATAAGTTAACAATAGATACATCAAAGATTATATACAAGACATACATATTTACAAACACGTGTGATAAGTAAGTTAACAATAGACGCATCAAAGGTTATGGTATCCAAAGGGTACGGTATCATAGGTACCAGGTAACTGGTAACGTTTCCTATAGGTGTTATGGCACACCTTCGTTCCCCTAAGTTCCTTCACGCCCCACAGTATCTGCGCCCGAAAATTATGGGTGTCTACAGTTAGTTGGGGAGGCCGATCGCTCTCATCGTCAAAACACACTAGATCCTTCAACGATTCAAAGTTGACAACCCGCCGATTCGCATGGTTGAGCGTAATACCCTCTGCCTTCACGATATATTTCATATCCTCCTCCACCCTCACCCGTACCCCATAAGTTTTAGGTCCTGTTGAGACAAAAGAGTCGTCGTATGCGTTGTCCCCATACTCATCCTTGATCTCATCAGTGAGTTCGCCGAGGAACTCCCCAATAGCAGGCATGTATTTACCTTCCCTCTCTGTGAATATCACGCTATCTGTATCGGTATACAATACTCTCCGCCCAAGAGAATGCAATAGACCCCAAAGTTTTATGCGGGCGTAGGCTGTTGTGAAGCTGGCCACAGGTATGTTTGTAACCCTTGAGGTATCTGTGGCCAATTCAGTGTTGTTGTACTTTATTATGTAAGTATTACCTACATTCACGATCTCCATGACCTATTTATCGGGAGCATTGGCATAATCCCAGACTTCACTATAACTTTGTGCCAAATGAATGTTCCCTTTGCCGGTATTCTGTGCAAATTTTCCCCATAGACTGTTTAGACACAACTTTGTACTAAAGCGCTTGCCAGGATTCTTTGCAATTTGGGCGCGATCAAGTTGTATACCTTCGCGTTCGCGGTAACGTTGAATATAGGCAGACTTTTCATCTTCGGTATCAACTCCTCGCGGATACCCTGATGCCTCAACCTTATCCTTCAAAAATGCGTTTATATATGGTGTGAAAAGGTTGGGTAGCTTCTGAAACCTCCACACCTCATGTATCTTCAGTATTCTATACCCATGGCGTACGGCTAGGCCAGCTCTGGACTTGTATATACCTCTGATCTTACGCTGGTGGGGTATATGGTTACAATTACCGTTATTCTCTTCCGCGCACTTCACGCACAGGGAAACATGAGCTTGTGGTCGATAACGACGGGTAAGATTGGCATCCATAAATTGCGGGGGGAGTACGTCTACGAAAGAGAGCCCAAAGTAACGATCATTCAAATTTCTTGAAAATTCATTGATGGAGGGCATTAGGTCCCACCAGTTTCTCAGGAGCGCCCACGGGGTACGGATTGTTCTTCATCACGTATGGGTATAAAGAACAGAAATCGTAGTAATGGAGCTTCACACCCTCCGTAGGTGGAAAGTATAGCCTGAATGGATTTGTACGTCCTCCAAACAAGCTATCACCACATTTGAGAGGATCCAGCACCATTGAACGCTTGATCGTCTTTATTTCCTCACAGTACACCTCGTCTGTCTCCATCCGTGCATCATATTCATGCTCCCACAAGACTTTGTGAGTGAACTGGGACTCTATAAGTTGATCACGGGTGCGGGTTCATGCAAGACAGTCGGCAGGAGATCTACCGTGGATATCTCCAGCGATTCCGCACTCAGGACGGTGGCATTTATGCCACCAGCATCCGTTAAAGGAGTACACAGTCTTCACACCAGTGACACGGTTTTCACTTAACCCATCAACCCAAAAAACACGATCATTAATCTTAATGGGTACTTCACCCGTGTTGCGGGCGTGCTTTATGTATACACCTGTCTGTTGCTGTAGGTGTATGAGCCAGTAAATAGCCTTGTGGTCGTAACTGCGGGGGTTGTTTTGGTGAATAATGGCTAAGGTGGCTTTAGGCATGAAGTTATTCTTGAACACCGTAAAACATAATGACGCGATGGTGGTTGCGACTTGCAGCGGATCGCATTTGAAACGACCTATGTACATCCTTCTAAAGGCCTGGAAACATACTCTAAGCACTCGCACATCATTCACGCAATAACGTTCACATTCATCAGCTATATTATAAAGATTACGTTCATTAAAACTGTTGTAGTATCGATCAAAGTCTTCACGTTCATCTACACTCATACAATCATAGTTAAAATAATGTTTGGGTGGTGGTGGGCCTACGTAGTTTAAAGTCTCGCTAGTGAGGAAAGTGTAAGGGAAATATCCTTTTGAAACTTCAGCTGCTACGCCATCACCTTGGGTAGCTTTGCTAATTTACAAGGTGTGAATAATAAAGTGTCTTTAAATTGTACATTACCTCTTATTTGCATCTGTATTAATTTGTTGCCTCTTTTCAATGGATCACCTGTAAATATCTCAGAGGATTCGTGCTCAAGCAACTCCTTATAAAGGAACTGCGTGTCAAACTTTGCACGTTATGGGCGAGAATATACACAGTCATTTTCTTGAACTTGTCGGCTAACTTGACAATATAGGACACAAATAGTTTCACAGGACTATCGTGGACATTCGTTTTAAAAACGTTTGTCCGTTTACCGCATTTGGGGCACTCGTCACATTCGATCTCCATACATTCATCGCAGATAGTCTGGCTCACAAGTAAATGTGGAATTACCTCTTTGGTTTCAGCATTCGTATATGTTTCTATATCGTAGTATACAGTTATACAGGGTTTTTTTAGGCTTGGCGTCTTTCATATAACATACATGTTTTACTCCATCCGCCTTATATTCCTCCTGGCATGTAGGACAGTGAATTTCGTCACATTTGTGCTTAAATTTTCCCCAATTATCCATTGTGTGAAACATACCACATTCACAGATTCTCATTTTCCTGCACGTGCCAATTGATTTATGGAGATCAAAACAGCTATTATTGAAAAATGTGCGTCTACATACATTACAATCCTCTTCTCAGCTTCAACTACACGGCTTTCACATTTGGAGCTTTTACACTGTTCACATACCATGTGACATTCTTTACAATGTTTCACTATATCATCCGCAAACTCGAGGCCCCTTACACAAATCATGATTCGTCCATATTTTCGACTTTTATCGTAACTCGCGTAAAGGCACCTTATATTACGGATGGGGAGATACGTTGCCCCTGACAGACCTAAGATAAGTAGGGGCCTTGTACGATCTCTCACACAGCTTTTAAAAACATACACAGTCCTACGATGATCATCCAGTCCAAACCCAACTATACGAACATTCATTTTCTGTTCTACCATTCTCAGCTCTTCAGGGCCCATATTACAGTCAAATTCCAGTTCACAGTCTACAGCTAGTTTACGGGCACGTTGCACGACCGTAGGCAGCCAATTTTTTTGAGCCCGTGTATTTTGTACAGTAAACATGCGAGCCAAGACTACTGCTATAAAGCCGCAACCACGATCGACGTTTATATGCTGTCTATAAATAGCTTGAGAATTGAGGTTAAGAGTATACGGTATGGCACTATGACCCGCAACACGGAATACACGATCAATATCTACCGTGAAGTTGTCCATATTGAAGTCTATACTACTTTGAGAGGCCTGCATTATACGTCCTAATATATATTCTACATCTTCAGTCGCCAAACGTCTAAATGGCACTACTACCCAATAATCATCTACATCACCGTCATCTGACCCGAATCCGAAGGACAGACTCGTCCTGACTTCACGCTCGTCGCGGTTCTGAAGAGGAAACTGAACAATACGCTGTACAACCCGGCGTAGCCCGCGCTCAATTCCATTGCTATACATGGCTCTAGGATCGACCCTGACTCTATACCGATTTCTAGTCAAGGCTGGGGTGGGGGCTGCGGAGCGCACCAACTCAAACGTTATATCATCCTTAACAGAACGAGTCACCGCTGTGGAGGATGAACAAGAGTTTATATTGGATGATGTGGGATTGGCTGCGTAAGACGTTGAGGGCCTGGAGTCTATTATTGTAGACTCAACAGAACGGGGGGCAACTGTGGCGGATGAATAAGGGGATATATTGGCGGAAGGTACTGCTGGGGGGCTTGTTGCGTAAGAGGTTGAGGGTTGGGGCTCTATTACAGTACTGGTGGTTGGCTAACAACAGGTGCGTATTTCGGTCGCTTTATACCTGACGTGGGGTTCTCTTCATCATACCTCCGCTTTGAACGTGCTACCGGTATCTCTGGTGAGGGTTCGTCGGCAGGGGAGGATTCTGTGATCACAACTACACTGTCGTCGGGGTCATCCGTAATGTCGATGATGGGGTGCTGTAACTCATCGTCATTCACGGTTCTGTGGGAGAAGAAAACAAAATATAAGGAACAGCACTCAAAATTTGTAATATTTTGTAAATGATCCACTTAGGAGTGTGACGTGTTAGAAATGGACTCTGTAGAAAAATTCAGATTCACGAGCCCATCCACATGTATTATATCTGGACCTACAGGATGTGGTAAAACTGTGTTTATGCTTAAAATCGTTAAAGAAAAGGGAGAGATGTTCTCGAAATTTGTGCATAAAGTTATATGGTGCTATGCGACGTATCAATCAGTGTTGAACGAGTACCAAGATGATATTTTGTTCCACAAAGGTGTATATGGCGTTAATTCGTTAAAGGGAGATGAACATACAGTCATTGTAATTGACGATCTCATGTTGGAGATGGATAAAACGTTTGCCGAGACATTTACAGTATTCCCCACCATCTTAACATAAGCGTGTTCTTCATCAATCAGAATCTATTTTTCAAAAATAGATACATGCGCGATGTGTCGTTAAATACACAATATCTAGTCTTATTCGCACAACGTAGAGATGTATCACAAATTGGGGTATTAGCCAATCAAATGTTCCCGAATCAGCGTAAGGAGTTTTTGGAAGTTTATAAAGAAGCTACAAGCACGCGTTACGGTATTTGCTTTGCGACCTTCATCCGCGAAAACGTTTAGGGTGCTTCTAAGAACGAATATATTTCCAAACGAGCCTGAAACGGTGTATATTCCAGAATGACAAAGAGACTAAAGAAATACCGTGAATTAATAAAAATCTATCATCGACTGCCCCGGGCAATGCAACAGATGTTTTAAAAATATCGACTCCGACTTTTTAAAATGCATCTGTGAAATCTGTCTTAACGTTATAAATTGCAATGTATCAATGAAACCCTCAGAAGGCTCGCCTACGCCGTTACAAGAACATAATACGTGCACTCGCTCGTAAAAGTCAAACTGTAGCGAAGAAAAAAACGAATTATTGTACAAACAGGAGGGTCATTTCTCCCCATCTTATTTTCAGTTTTGGGTCCTTTACTGACTAGATTAATATAATGAAGAAAGTGGTAGTGATTCCACACGAGGTGTACGCTTCACTGCAAAGGAATCCAGACACGGATCTAGATCCCCGTAAAAGCAGACTTAAAAGAATGGAAAGCGAATTGCTAGCCCTATTAAACAGTGAAAAAACACCTGATGAGAAAAGAATCTTATACCAAGAAGCTCTGCAGAAATTTCTTCACGAGTACGAAAATTATAAGAACCCGACAGAGATTCCTGTGGTTATTAGGCACAGCACGGGGGACGATGGACATGGCGACATAGGATCTGTACCGACGATACAGCTGACCAACCAAAAATTAAGGGATCAGCCACACAACATATCGAGTATTAAAAACACCCTCCCACATACATTGAGGAATAAAGGTTTAAGTCTTTATAATCATTGAATGAGGACCCAGCCATACAATGGACCGATACAGGTGAGATCATTGTGGAAGGATCAAAGGTACAGGGGTCGAATATCGTAGACATTGTCCATGATCTGGTGAGAAAGTGGGATAGGCCATCACCATCAGGATGGAAGCATATTAAAGCAAGACTACAACAAATAAATGTCCCTAAAACGTTGATAGGAAATCTGAACAGGTTAAAAGACTTGGAACATGCAACGCATGTGGCACAATTGAAGACGCCGTCACCCCCGGCGGTAACACCTTTGAAGAGGAGAAAGAAGAGGATAAACAACGGTCAACCCTACCCACGTGCCTCTAAAATACGCAAATGGCTAACGTATTAAGTAAACGCTATTATGACATTTCTAACCCAGCCTCCTACGGCGGCGTAGATAGACTGTACAGAAGTGTTTACGGAGTAGGAAAAAAAGATGTTGAAAGATTTTTGCGGGAGCAGGACGCTTATACGCTTCATAAGCCTGTGAGAAAAAGGTTTAAAACAGCCAAGACAACGGCTTCCTCGATTGATTCTATTTGGCAAGCAGATTTAACAGACATGCAAAGATATTCTGTGTATAACGATGGTTACCGTTACATTCTATTCATAATAGATGTATTCTCTAGATATCTGTGGCTAGTTCCTCTGAAAAATAAATCACCTGAAACAGTTGCTAAAGCCACCAAAACGCTAATGTTAAAAGAAAACGGTTCCTGGCTATTTTTGTACGGATATGGGGAAGGAATTTATAGGCCGTGCTTTTCAGAACATGTTGACAGAGTTTGATATCAGCTATTACACTACCAATTCTATACATAAGGCTTCTTTAGCTGAAAGAGTTCAACGTACCATAAAGGAACGCATGCATCGCTATTTTACACATAAAAACACATACAGATTTCTAGACATTCTGGAATCATTGGCATCATCCTACAACCGGTCACACCATCGCACGATTGGGACAACACCTAACGTTCGGGAAATAAATTCGCAAAGGGTTTTGAGCAAGGATGGACACGTGAGATTTTTAAAGTTAGGGCTATGAGACCTAAAGATGAGATAATGATGTATTACGTTGAAGATTTGAATGGGGAAGAAATCCCAGGAGGCTTTTACTGCGAGGAATTGCAGAAAGTGGCATTTAATTTAGGAAAAAATGTATTTAAAATTGAGAAAATTTTAGGAAGCAAAGGTTCAGGAGAGAGAAAAATGTACCTGGTGAAATGGCTAGGGTACCCAGAAAACTTCAACACCTATATAAAAGCTGATGCAATAATAAAGCTGAAATAGTATGCAACATGGCTCCTAACCATTTCTACGTCACACTCCCGTCCTCCTCGTCCCTGTCTGTACACCCTAACAACACACTAGCCAACTTTGTATCAGAGCTCCATGGACCCATTGAATTAGGTCGTGATTCGTATGAGGTGGGGTTATGTGAACTCCAGTTAACCACCAAATTTTTAACTCTTGAAAAAGCACAGGTCATATTTCTGATCCTTAGAAGCACCGATGAATGCGAAAAATTAGGCATAAACTTAGACAGTACTGTACGCTCAACCCTGTGCGGTGAGGGACGGTTCTATAGCATAAATGATTCGTTAGGAATCGGGCATTATGATACAGCCATGGATATTGTGGAGGGTTTAAACAAGAGTCTTGAAAATTCGTATCTGACAAACGATTTACTTTTTGAAATCGTAAACATAGACACGCCCACATGCACATTGAGGTTAAAATCAACGCTTAGTAAAAATATTAGAGATAAAGAGCTGTTCACAATTGCGGCTGAGGGCCGATATAGCGCAGTCTTCCAAAGAGAGACATTTCACGAGGCACAACTGACTTGTCCAGCTTAATGTTTCAATTGAAGATAGAGAAATTTGCTGAAAGCTCTCAGTCCCCAGACATGTGCTATATTTACAGCAATATAGTGGAGCACCAGTTTGTTGGGGATACCCAGGCACGCCTGCTGCGCATTGCCCACATCCCCAACCATAGAGGAAGGAGTTTGAGTATTACATATGACAGACCCCATTATGTGGATGTCGCAACTAATTTAATAACCAATATCTCAATATATATAAGAACGATTGAGGGTGAAAACTTCCCATTCGGTAACGGGAGCTTAACAGTGAAGCTACACTTTCGACGCACTGAGTTATAATGGATAGAAAGCCTTTCACTGTCTATCGAGGGGTGAGATACCAGCGCGGTAGTGGACTTGGATCCATTTTTTCATCCATACTACGTACGGCTGTTCCTTTGCTGAAGAGGGGTGCCAGATACCTCGGCAGGAAAGCGCTACAATCAGGTCTTAACACTGCAGAAGACATATTGGCTGGGGCTAAACCTAAAGAAGTTCTAAAAAAACATTTAAAGCGTACACGGGACGAAATCATCAAAGATACAAAGAGAAAAATGCGTGGTGGCGGGAAGAAGAAGAGGGCTGTCCGGAAGAAGGGGTCACGTGGTATTAAACGTAAAAGGATATCAAAAAAGAAGTGCTGTAAGCGAATCAAACCTATGGTTGACCACCTTTTTGACTGATATAAGCTAAGGACATTGATCTCATGAATCATAGTTTGTTTACTACTTGTCGAGAGAGGAGGCACTATTTCTAACTCGTCATGGCACGCTTCATCCACCCATGTAGTTCACAATCTGTAAATCGGAGCTGTCCCTTTTTGAGATGCCTCCAACTCAAGTTTCTATTGAGCACAGTGACTTTAATACAATTAACCCTTTAAACACAATTAGTTCCCCGAGTGCTCCTATAGAATTCGTGATACCCAGCTCAGGCCCTTACTTTTTTGATCCAAGCTGTGTGCACATGTACGCTAAGCTACGTATAGCCCATTCTGATGGAACGGACTGCGATGACAAACATGCTGTATACCCTGAAACAAACTTTCTGCACTCCATATTCAACCAGTGTGAAGTATATTTAAATCAGGCCAACATATCGTCAGGCACGGGATACTATCATCTACGAGCCTATCTGGAAAATGTCCTCAACTTTTCCAAAGAAGCGAAGGATACCTTTTTAAGTGCCGAGGGATATTATCAAACTAAAGACGAAAGTAGTATAAAGGACAAATTAAAAATTCTAAAAAGATGTACGAGTGTTTTGTACGTCTGCACACAGATTTCACTTTCCAGGAGAAGTTGCTTGTCAACGGGGTGGATATGAAAATAAAGCTCACCCGCACGAGTCCTGAGATCTGCTTAAATCTGGATGCTGATCAAGAAGAGGGAGCAAAGCCCGTTGTGGTTCACATTATGGACACATACCTCCGCATACGGCGAGTGAAATTAAGTTCACCAAAACAACTAGAAATTGAGAAAAATTTACTAAACGCTACAGTGAAATGCTATATTAACAGAGTACAAATCACACTATATACGGTGCCTGCAGGGTTGGCGTCGAAGCAGATAGAAAACATCGCCCTGGGATATCTTCCTAAAAGAATATTAATCGGAATGCAGAACCATGCTTCGGTGAATGGAAAATATAAAAAGAGTGCCTTTAAATTCGAGAATTTCGGACTTAAAAATATAACTCTATATGTTAATGGCATTGCTTTGGGTGGAACATTGGATACGGACTATTCATCAAACGCTGTGTTACCTCTTTGTGCCAGAGCCTATAGTAATCTGACCCATATTGCAAATGATTGTGATGAGCTTGGTAATTGGGTAACGCAGAAAGAATTCATTGATCAATTTAACCTTTATCCGTTTGACATTACACCTGACTTATCTGCTAGCGTAAATACGCATTTAACCCCACAGCAGAGCGGAAACATCTCAGTGCGGCTGGAATTCGCCAAGCCTATAGACGCGCCTATTAGTGTACTAGTATATCTCGAATCGCAAGCCCTAATAGAAGTAGATAGATTTAGGAGCGTTATCACTGACTTTTAAAATGGATGCTAATATACTTCAGAGTAATGCATAGTGAACGAGTCACACGTTCCAAATTTATCGGCGTGTTTGCGAAGAATGAAACATTGAGTTTGCCAAGTACGCGAGAATGCGGTAGTCTTATTGTGAACACAGATGTCATCGGTAATGAAGGGATTCATTGGATCGCTGTCTATTTTAAAAATAGACACCACCTGTACTATTTTGATTCACTCGGTACTCAACCCTGGAGTGACCCTGTTATTGTAAAATTTCTCGCTCAGTTACATATTCCCGAAGTTGTATGGAACCCGTTTCGTATACAAGGATATTTTAGTAATACTTGTGGAATGTACTGCATTTCATTTCTCATGCATATGTCACGTGATAAAGAATTTACAAATTTTTAAAATTTATTCGACCCGTGTCACACTCGACGAAACGATGAAATGGTATGCAGACAGATAAAAATCCGTTTTCCAATTGTGCTTACTCGTTGTATAGCATAATGTTTTTGTTCGTGTGCATATTTGTAACGTTAGTTTGTATATTCTGTAGTTTAAGATGGTTATTGTACTGATTTCTTTCATTTAATAAATTGATGAAAATATATTGTGTCTTCTTCCCCCCCAAAAAGATCGAAAAACTCTTACATTATTTCAATGTGACTTTCATTATGCTGACGCGGTATATCCTCCGTATTCATGACACGAGATTCTTCAAAAGATTGTATAACACGTGTCAAATCCTCATCGGACCTTAAAGGACAAAGAATAATGTTCATATTGAATCTTTTTTAATAAAAACATATACAGAGTATACATATTGTAAGACAGACCCCCATTATGTGAAGATATTTTTGGTTCGCTCAGAGAAGCTCACTTAAGAGGTAATTCCGAATAACATTTATAAAAAAATACATGCAAAAGATTGCCTTAAAAAATTTCGATTTTAGTATAATGGTATATAAATGAAGTATTTGACGAGGTACTACATCCCTCCATATATATGAAATCATCTTTCTGACAGTTTGTGAATAAAAAATAAAAATAAAATTATAGACACATTTCTATGGTAGTCCCTTGCATCGGATTGTAAGGAGCGTCATTGCAAATATCATCAACGGTTTGCGTTGGAAATAATCCATCACGGTCAATCGCGTTAAAAAGATTAATTGCAGTCAATGCTGCAGTGTCACCTTCTTGATACAAATCCGGAAAAGTGTAAAGTTCGTGATCCATGGCGAAGGGATTGTTTATTCACTGGCAGAGGGAATGTTTATTCACTGGCGCGAAAATAGCTACTGTTACTCCCAACTGAAAAATATTTCCTTTTATATGTACAATCACCAAGCTCCGCCCCAAAAGATCAAGAGTTGATGTTCGTAATGATTGGTTGGCAGTGTAGCTGGGTGGAGCTATAATAAGTTTGTGTACCAATCGCAACACCGATATAACGGGTCCATACTTTGGACGACTAATGGCTTCTTTATATTTTCTCCAATAGATTTAATGCTCGTATTACCCCTTGTATTCTCCGTCACGATAATATTTGTATCTATACTTGGTTTTCTCCATTCCATCCCTTTATGCAATATTGTTCACAACAATATTTTATTATTTTGCGTCCATACTAAATTGAGTCTCAATTTTCGGTTGCAAATTATTTGGCAACCATACTAAACACAGCTTTCCAAAGATTCCGGACTTGTGGATTTTTACTTCTCGCATAGATGTGTGAATAAATAACCACCCCGCCAGTGCTGAAGCTTAGTTCGGATTCCACGTTAAACTGTAGGTCTAAGGCAGAGTGAAAAGCTTAACCATTGTTACGATTCGGCGAGGAGTTAGTTATTATTATTATTACTAAAGAGAAAAATCTACATTGTTTTTGTGCATATCACATTTTGCAGCCATACTGTTCCCGGATCAATAATCAAATGATCCTGTTATTTTAAATCCGGATCAATAATCAAATGATCCTGTTATTTTAAATGTTGAAATTATGATGTGAAAGAGTGAGCAATGATTCCCTGACGAGATGTATTTCTGATTCGATTTCCACGTTAAACTGTAGGTCTAATGCCGGAATGAAAAGCTTAATCTTTGCAATTCGGCGAGGAGTTAATTATTATTACTACATAGAAAAATTTGTCTTTGTGCATATCACCCTTATATATATATATATATATATATATATATATATATATATATATATAGTGTATGTGTGTGTGTGTGTGTGTGCGTAATCCTCACTTTCTCTGACAAAAATCTGTGTGTGTGTGTGTGTGTGTGTGTGTGCGTGTGTGTATTAATTTTGAAAAATGTATAATAATAATAATATACCTTTCCATTTTTTATTCATTTATTTCAATAAACTAAGAAGATGATGCCATACAAATTTGCAAGTAAAGAGAAATAATCAACGCATTTAATAAAAACATTTTTTTTTATTTACAAGACAAACGCATGGAAAGCTAGAAGAGGTGGAATTGAGTCTTTGAGAGAGAGAAAGTTCGACCCAAATTCCTTCTCGCCAGTTTGCGGTTTTAAAAGGCCTCGGGCTACTGGAATCAATAATTGGGATCGTATTGTCGAACACTTAGAAGTGCATAATCTGGTCAGAAATACGCAGCACGGTTTTAGGCGAAACAAATCTTGCTTAACTAATCTTTTAGAATTTTTCCAAAGCGTGGTTAACGTTTACGATAGACATCGGGCGGTTGATGTAGTGTATTTAGATTTTCAAAAAGCGTTTGACACCGTGCCGCACAAAAGACTGATTGAAAAAACTAAGGCTCATGGAATCAGGGGTGTAGTAATAAATTGGGTAGAAGAATGGTTGCGAGGCAGGAAACAGAGGGTGGTCGTTGATGGAGCGGAGTCGTGTTGGGCTAATGTAGCGAGTGGCGTTCCTCAGGGTTCTGTATTGGGCCCCTTGCTTTTTCTTATATATATTAACGATTTAGATGTCGGCCTAGTCAGTACAGTTTCAAAGTTTGCGGATGACACGAAGCTGGGTGGTAGGGCGATTAATGACGAAGATAGAGGTAAAATTCAGGAAGATCTGAATAAAATCGTTGATTGGTCAGTCACATGGCAAATGAGATTTAACGTGGATAAGTGCAAAATTTTGCATATAGGTTCGCGTAACGGTAATTTTGTGTATAGTATGTCAGGGAAAGATTTAACAAGCGTAGAGCAGGAAAAAGATTTAGGAATTATAGTCACTGGTGATTTAAAAGTAGCGAAACAAAGTACAGAAGCGGTCAATAAGGCGAACAAAGTGTTAGGGTTTATAGCTCGAAATTTTGAGTACAAATCGCGCGATATTATAGTTCCTCTTTATAAATCATTAGTTAGACCCCATTTGGAGTACGCGGTCCAATTTTGGAATCCGCATATGCGGAAAGATATAGACAAAATCGAAAGAGTTCAAAGACGAGCAACTAAGATGATTCCGTCTCTTAGGTCAAAGTCGTACGAGGATAGGCTTAAAGAGTTAAAATTGACTACACTCGAGACTAGGAGGTTAAGGGGTGATCTAATCCAGGTTTTCAAAATTATGAATGGGTTTGATAACGTAGATAGAGATAGCTTTTTCGAAATATCTCAATATAATAGGACTAGAAATAACGGGTGTAAGTTGACAAGTAGAAGGTTCGAGACAGCAGTTGCGAAAAACTTTTTCACGCATAGAATAGTAAATAGCTGGAATAGTTTGCCGGTAGAAGTAATTAGTAGCACGTCTATAAACATGTTTAAGAATCGATTGGACGCGCATGTTGATAGAAAGGGTATAGTTTAAGGTAGTAAAATTAAGGCTTTGTGGGGATAGATCCCACAGCTCAACACAAGTGTTGTGGGATATAGGGAGGCAGCGTCTTGGGTTAGGGGATACTCTCTTTCCTTACACACCCCATTTAAAGAGATTCCTCTGCCGAGCGGTGCCCCCCATAGTACTGTGAGGTATTGAAAAACTCATGATCTTCACTTGCCCAACAAACACCTTTAAATGGGAGACCCATAATGGGTGCACACACATTTCTACATTACTGTACAGTCTTTACAGCCACACCTACACTTTTCCTCGTATGTGTATATATTGTAATGTATATGGTTGTAAATTTGACTTGGTCCGCAATCGATATGAACCGTGACTTGATGGATACCGTAATGAAATTTACTGGATTCTTTGGATCTGATATATTTGCATGTCCGTTATATAATAGATATAGAGTGTAACATATTTGTGGATAGTAGTCTATTATGACTTGATCCTCTGGATCGAGAGATTCTATCTTTAGTTTTAAATCGATAATTAATTATTTTTAAATTGATAATGTATATGGTTGTAAATTTTGACTTGGTCTGCAATCGATATGGACCGTGACTTGATGGATACCGTAATGAAATTGACTAGATTCTTTGGATCTGATATATTTGCATGTCCGTTATAAATAGATATAGAATGTAACATATTTGTGGATAGTAGTCTATTATGACTTGCTCCTCTGGACCGAAAGATTCTATCTTTAGTTTTAAACCGATAATTAATTATTTTTAAATTGATAATTATTTAGTTTCGTAAAAATTGGTCGTTGCCAATTTACCGGCAGTTTTTAAATAAGTTTCTTATGTTCTTGTGGTTCAGAACCCACGTAAAATTGTAGGTCCCCTCCGCCACCACGGAGGACATACACAATACACGATTACGAACACAGTTAGGTAGACCAGCCATGAGTGGATCCTAGGGTCTTTGTTGGTCTGAAACATTATAACATTATTATAACATTATAACTCTTGGTTACCTGCACCGCTCACTCCTCGTCTGAACACAATGTTAAAACATTATTGTAAGAGTTAGATTCGTTTTAATAACTGAAAGAAAGTAAATAAAACGGCGTTTAAATAATTAATTTCTTATATTGTTAATATTGGTTTTAATAATTGATTCTCTTAAAAGGAGAAAATTGATTTGCTTTAAATTAATATACGTTTGGCATTTTTTCTGATTTTCATTCACATAATATATACACAGAGGTGTGTGTGCGTGTAGATTTGAGAATATGTTAATGGAACGATTTCTTTTGCTAAGCCAATTGTTTAGTGAATTTTTTAATGTTAATATTGTTTTAATTCACTTTAAGGTGAAAATCCGTTTATATATATATATATTAATATATATATATATATAATATATATATATATAAGGAATGACAAAATTAAATTGACACAGTTAATATGATTCTTTCTATATATATATATATATATATATATATATATATATATATAAGGTAAGGAGAAAGTTGTTCAATTGTGTGTGTGTGTATTTCGTCTGAACTATTTATTTTGACGATTGTACGTATTATATTATTTTTGTGCAGTAGAAGATAAATTCTATTTATTTATTAATAAACATTTTCTTTTTGTCAATTTCGATTTTCAAGAGAAAGTCTGTATGCTTTGGTAACGAATTAAAATGGTATCTAGCAACTCACCCTAATAATGTATACCTGTACAATTAAAATAAAAAATGGTATCTGGCAACTCAACCATCATCTATATAAGACCCGCTTGGCTTCGGAGCTGGTAGTTTGATGCGAACTTCGGCCGAATAAAGATCTCTCTCCTTCCCTTCTTAGGTTAAGACTTAGCTTAGTTTCCCTTTGGGGAGTTAGGACATCCCACCTTGTCCCCCCAAAGTCCTCCTCCGTCTATCCTTTCTCTCTTAGGCTAAGGCAACCCCTTTGGGTGGAGGTTATCCTCCCTTCTCCCCCCTTCAGGTGTACCCCTCCCCCTTGGCTCCTAAGCCAACTGGCTGATTAGGAGTCTATAAAACAACGGCCACTCGGCTGAAGTCTTAGTGTGCACTTGGCTCCTGCCAGGTGAACACCTCTCTTCCTTTCACTCCTCCTGTCTTTGTCTTGGGGGATAACGCTGCCTCCAAGTTTCATGACCCCTTGTTGCACCTGCAGCATCCCCCACCCCATTTGCAACATTGAGTTGTTGCAAACCCCCACCCCCTTTGCAACCCCTACCCCCTTTGCAACATTGATCGTCATCTCTTGCAACATTCCTGCACTCTACCTTTTTTCGGCTATACTACTAGGAAGGACTGCAAAGAATGGTCAATAGCTTTACAACAACGGCGGAAGAATTCGGAATGAGAATTAATGAGACCAAGACAAAAGTAATGAAAATTGCAAGAAGGAAAGGAGCACAAATGAACCTAACGAAAGGAAATTGGACCTTAGAAGAAGCTGAGCAGTTTAAATATCTGGGAAGTTTATTAACCAACAATAAGGAAGTAAGATCTAGAATTGGTATGGGTAAGGTAGCTTTTGAGAGACAGAGAAGACTACTTACAGGTAAACTCAACTTGAAGCTGAAGAAAAGGTTAGTAAAAAGCTTGATATGGAGTGTGGTACTCTATGGAGCAGAAATATGAACACTGAAAACAACTGAAAAGAAACTCCTGGAAAGTTCTGAAATGTGGATTTGGAGAAGAATGCTAAAGATAAGCTGGAGGGAACATCAAAGTAATGAGGAAGTAATGCAACAGGTGAGGGAGGAAAGAAGACTCATTAAGGTGATAAGAGAAAGACAGAAGAAATGGATCGGACATGTGTTGAGAGGAGAAGGATTGTTGAAGGAGGTGATAGAGGGTAGATATGAAGGTAGAAGGCCGAGTGGAAGGAAAAGGAAAGCAATGCTGGATGATTTGAAGGGAGGCAGGAGCTATCATGAGATGGAAAGGATAGCTCAGGATATAGCACTTTGGCGGGACACATGAGTTGGACCTGCCTGATAAGCAGAACACGATGGATGGATGGATTGATGCAAATAGTATAGCCGCAAAAGGGGAGAGTGCAGGAATGTTGCAATTTATTACGTAATGGTGCAAAGGGGGTGGGGTGTTGCACAGGGGAATGGGGGTTGTTGCAAAGGGGGCGGGGGTGTTATGCAACATGTTGCAAATGGTGGGTGGGGCGTTGCAAAGGGGGTGTTGCAAACAAACTCCCCCCAAAGGGGGGTGGGGGATGCTGCAGGTGCAACAAGGGGTCATGAAACTTGGAGGCGGCGTTATCCCCCAAGAGAAGGAGAGAAAGGAGGAGAGGTGTTCACCTGGCAGGAGCTAAGTGCATATTAAGACTTCAGCCGAGTAGGCGTTGTCTTATAGGCTCCTAATCAGCCAGTTGGCTGAATCAGCCAGTTGGCTTAGAAGGAGCCAATGGGGGAGGGGTACACCTGAAGGGGAGAGAGAGTAGCGGCCTTTGATTGCTAGGCATGCAACTTGGAGGCGGAGTTCTCCCCCAAGCTACTTTCGTTTACCTAACCTAAGAGGCCTCTGAGGGGTTTTCCCAAAGGGCCAGAAAGAGAAAGGACCAGAGGTCCTTGCTCGGCTGGGAGCCGAGCTTGAATAACTCCGTCATCAGCTTCTCACTCTTTTATAGACCTCTAATCCGGCTGAGTTTCCAGATAGCGCCATGTATTCAGGCTTAGTTGCCAGATAGCAAAAACCATATATTAATCAAAATACCACAATATATTTATATGATGATAGTTAATCAATACAGAATTAATTGTTGGAATTAAGATTCAACTGTTTATTAAATAATTTAAACACGCTCTTTACACAATAAATCACTTAATTCCTATCTTATTATAAATACCGAACAACAGTGGGAAAAACGAAAGGTAAAGAAACCTTGCGAAGAAAGTTGAAATTAACCCAAACACACGCTTGCCCATTCCCCCCAATCTCCTCACCCCATCTGTGTTTATATAAAGGGTGATCCAGAGAAATGGGACCCAAAAGAAACCCCTGTAACTCTTAAAGTATAAGTCCTTTTATAAAATCATACGCATCATTCGAAAGAGGATAGTTACAAGTTTGTACAGGATTGTATAGGTTTTGACAATACAAGACAAGATAAGATACAAAACAAAATAAATGTGTTAGTTAAAACTAACCCTTCAAGATGACTGCATGGACTGTGGAACAGCTGCGTTTCATAACTGAGCAATATTATGAGCATGGAAGAAGTGTAGTTTCAGCTCAAAGATCTTTCAAGACAAATTTTCAGATGTCAAAATCACCTTCTAAGAAAGTAATCCGTCGGTGTGTCAGAAATTTTTCCCTAACTGGCAGCATTGGAAAAAGAAAACCAACTGGAAGAGTGCGCACAGCAAGGATAGACGAGATCATTAACAGAACTCATGAAATTGTACAGGATAATCCTAACATAAGCATCAGACGTGCTTCTCAGCTGTTAGGAGTTGGATATGGAACAACACACCGTATATTCAAGCAAAATTTAATGCTCTTTCCATATAAAATTCAAACAGTGCAACAACTAAACGATGGAGATTTCGCACGAAGACGACAATTCTGTCAATGGATCCAACAGAAGGTAAATGACACCACCAATTTTCTAGCAACTTTGATTATGTCAGACGAAGCCCATTTTCACTTGAATGGAACTGTAAACAAACAAAATTGTCGTTTCTGGGTAACAGAAAATCCATTGAATATTACCGAAGTCCCGTTGCATAGTCAGCGTGTAACTGTTTGGTGTGGTCTTACTGCATCTCAGATCATAAGGCCGTACTTTTTCGAGGATTCCACAGGAAACACGGTCACTGTAAATGGTGATCGCTACGAAAAAATGTTGACCGATTTCCTTATTCCTAAATTAAGAGATCTTTGTCTAGAAAACCACTGGTTCCAACAAGACGGAGCTACCTGCCATACCACGAGGAACTGCATGGCAGTTTTGCATCAAACGTTTCCAGGCGAGTTAATCCCAAGATTTGGAGACGTTGAATGGCCCGCAAGGTCTCCGGATTTTTCTCCCTTAGATTATTATCTCTGGGGATATTTAAAGAGTAGGGTCTACAGAAATAACCCAACGACCTTGCAAGAATTGAAGGCCGCCATCACAAATGAGATACAGGCCATACCACCGCACATTCTTGCAAAAGTGATGCAGAACTTACAAGCGAGAACACTGGAATGCTTGGCAACTAATGGAGCACATTTGAAAGGAGTCATTTTTAAAAAATAAATATTTCATAATAAACTTGTAACTCTACTCTTTCGAGTGATATATAGTTTTTATGAAAGGAATTAAATATTAAGAATATTTGGCTTTTTTTTATGGGTCCCATTTATCTGGATCACCCAGTATATATATAATATAGAAAGAAACATAATAACCGTGTCTATTTAATTTTGTCATTCCTTATATATATATATAAATGGATTTTCACCGAATTAAAACATTAACCAAAACACACGGTCGACCATTCCCCCCAATCTCCTCACCCCATCTGTGTTTGTATATATAAACGAATGAACAACTCGTGCACACTACACACGCACACGCACACGCCTCTGTACATATCATGTGAATGAAAATCAGAAAAAAAATGCCAAACGTATATTAATTTAAACCAAATTAAGCTAAATAATGTAAAACAAATGAATTTTCTCCTTTTAGGAGAATTAATTATTCAATATAAGAAATTAATCATTAAGCGTTGTTTTTCCTTTCACGAGGAAAGGATTTCCGAGAATCTGGTCAACTCGAAACACGCTCGTCCATTCCTCCCAATCTCCTCACCCCATCTGTGTTTGTATACATAAACGAATGAACAACTCGTGCACACACGCACGCACACACACACACACACGCCTCCGTACATATCATGTGAATGAAAATCAGAAAAAAAAATGCGAAACATATATTTTGTCAATCCTTATATATATATATATATATATATATATATATATATATATATATATACAGCGTGTCCCAAAGAAATGTATACCCACTTTGTTCGATAATACCAGCTATGAGGATAATAAATATATTACTTTTATGAAAAATAATAAAGAATTTTCTCCTGAATCTAAATATGTAATTATTTTTATTAAAAATTGAAAAACAAAAAAGTTACAGAGGTTTAAATTATAATTATTATTTTCGAGACTTCATGTGCGATATTTTCTAATATTTTAACCGACTGTTTTGAGATACTTATGTTTAGTGTTGATATTGAAGCATAAATGTTGTAATTATTAGTTAATTCAAAAAATTAACAAATTCCATGGTTAAATGACACTTTATCTAAGATGTTCAAATTGTCGTTAGAAAAGAACAAACGTCGCAGAGTTATAAGATGTTAGATAAGGTTAGAGCAGAACTGTAGTCTTGCCTAATTAGAACTCAACGAAATGGCTAGGCTAAGCTAGGCACTAAACATAAGTATCTCAAAACAGTCGGTTAAAAGGCAGGCCAGGCCATAAAAAAAAATATTAGAAAATATCGCACATGAAGTCTCGAAAATAATAATTCTAATTTAAACATCTGTAACTTTTTGTTCTTCAATTTTTAATAAAAATAATTACATATTTAGATTCAGGAGAAAATTATTTATTAAAAAACATAAACAGTAATATATTTATTAACCTCATAGCTGGTATTATCGAACAAAGTGGGTATACATTAACTTTATTACTATTTTTATTATAAATATCGAATAACAGTGGGAAACTTACGAAGATAGATGAAAATAAACCAAAACACACGGTCGTATTCTCAAATCTACACACACACACACACACACACACACACACACACACACACACGAGGAAAGGATTTCCGAGAATCTGTGCCAAATCGAATCGTTTACCCTGATGCCTTTTTTGACCATAATTTTACCTTTCTTCCACTCAACTTGAACAAAATTGAAAGAAAGAGAGAGAGAGTTTTGTTCATTAATAAATAAAGGAATATGCTTGTATCTTTTGCCAGCAAATTCCATTCACGTAACCTGGCGTCCAATAATTCCGCTCTTGGGCTCTCTCCAAATCATTGGTATGGCAAATGGTATAGATTTGCGGGAACCTTTAATCCAGTGGTGGCCAACCATTTTTTGATGCGTGCCATTTATAGGTTAGGTTTAATTCGGATGCGCCAAAATAAAATTTGTGAAAAAATTACTAATAACTTGTAAGTAAAAATAAAAATATATAATATTTACCTTAAATAGAAATATAATGTGAAAAATATTTACCTTAATTTTTAGTTAACTACATCTTAACTGCTTAAATCTTTGATTTTTAATATTTAGTGTTAGAAGTGAAAATTTAGCACAATTCATACTAGACCTCGATGCGCCACTTCAAAGTACTTGATGCGCCACCTTTGGCGCAATGCGTCGCGGTTGGCCACCACTCAGTGAGTTTAATCCAACCCCTAAGAGTGACGGCACAGGAAATGCATGAGATATGAGGTGCTCAGGATTTGTCTTGGTCGCCTACCTTACATCCAAAATAAAGTTCGCAAGCCTTCTTCGTCTTCCTCTGTGCCATTATGATCAGTTCTCCACATATGTAGCAAAATGTATCTCTGGGATTAATACAGTTTCGATTCATGCTGGCGGAAAATTATTGAAATCACGGAAAACTTTTTGGAATGAAAAACCAATTTTTTCTACTATAAAAATTTTTTAAATTTGAGCAAAACTTGAAAAAAATTTATTTCTTTTTATTAAAAATCTGTTTGTTTAAATAGCTATATTTTTTAATGCAAAAAATACTATTAAATATAGTTAACCTGGAAAAAAGAAAGTAAAATTAAATTAGTACACTTAATTTTAACTAATATTTTGGGAAAAAAATGGAAATATTATTTTCTCGAAAACTATGGGTGATAGAAACATTCTGAAACCATATTTGGAATCAGCATCAAAGGTTCTATAAGAAACACCAAATAGTTTTCAAGAAACAAAAATGTTGTTCCCTAGTGTAATTAACTCTTTCTCGCCGAATTGGAAAGCTTTTCACCGACCTTAGACCTACAGTTTAACGTGGATTCAGAAATACATCTCATCAGGGAATGATTGCTCACTATTTCTTCGAGATAATTAAAGCTCATATACAGAACCTGCATTGTCTATAAGATCTGTGGGAAACTCTGAGTAAATGGAAATATTATTTTCTCGAAAACTATGGGTGATAGAAAACTTCTGAAACCATATTTGGAATCAGCATCAAAATTTCTATAAGAATCACCAAATAGTTTTCAAGAAACAAAAATTTTGTTCCCTAGTGTAATTAACTCTTTCTCGCCGAATTGGAAAGGTTTTCACTCCGCTTTAGACCCACAGTTTAACGTGGAAACCGAATGCTCTTTTCTTTTTTAAAAATATAATTAGGATATATTTATAATTTCTTTATTATAAAATCCTCTCGATTACATTAGTGACTAATGATCCGGGAATAGTGGGGGAAAAATATTGACATGTTAAAGACAGCAAGGAGTAATACGAGCATTAAATCTATTGGAGAAAATATAAAGATGCCATTACTCGTCCGGACCCGTTATAGCGGATTGGTACACAAACTTATCATAGCTCCACCCAGCTACACTGGCAGCCAATCACTACGAACATCTGGCCTTAATCTTTTGGGGCGGACTTGGCGATTGTGCATATAAAAGGGAATATTTTTCAGTTTGGAGTAACAGTAGCTATTTTCGCGTCAGTGAATAATCATTCCCTCTGCCAGTGCATTCCTCCACCAAGGACCACGAACTGTACGTCTCCCCGGATTTGTATGAAGAAGGTGACACTGCAGCATTAACTGCAATTAATCTTTTTAACGCAATTGACCGTGATGAATTATTTCCAACGCAAACCGTTGAAGATATTTGCAGTGACGCTCCTTACAATCCGACGCAAGGGACTACCATAGAAATGTAAGTGTCTATAATTTATTCACAAGAAACATGATTTATATATATGGAGGGTTGTAGTATCTCGTCAAATACTTCATTTAGATACTCACCATTATGCTAAAATCGAAATTTTTTATGGCAATCGTTTCAAATGTTATTTGGATTTACCTCTTATCCCCATTATGCTAAAATCGAAATTTTTTATGGCAATCGTTTTAAATGTTATTTGGATTTACCTCTTAAATGAGTTTCGAACCAAAGATATCTTCACATAATGGGGTCTGTCTGTATACTCTGTATATGTTTTAAAAGAATGAACATTATTCCTTTAAGGTCCGATGAGGATTTGACACGTGTTATACAATCTTTTGAAGAATCTCGTGTCATGAATACGGAGGATATACTGATCAGTCAGCATAATGAATGTCATACCGAAATAATGTAAGTGTTTTTCGATCTTTTTGGGATAAGAAGACAATATATTTTCATAAATTTATTAAATGAAAGAAATCAGTACAATAACCAACTACAGAATATACCGTTACAAATATACACACACGAACAAAAACATTATACTATACAACGAGTACGTACAATTGGAAAACGGATTTTTATCTCTCTGCATACCATTTCATCGTTTCGGCGAGTGTGACACGACACGGGTCAAATAAATTTTAAAAATTTATAAATTCTTTATCACATGACATATGCATGAGAAATGAGACCAGTACATTCCGCAAGAATTACTAAAATATCCTTGTATACGAAACGGGTTCCATACAACTTCGGGAATATGTAACTGAGCGAGAAATTTTACAATAACAGGGTCACTCCAGGGTTGAGTACCGAGTGAATCAAAATAGTACAGGCGCTGTCTATTTTTAAAATAGACAGCGATCCAATGAATCCCTTCATTACCGATGACATCTGTGTTCACAATAAGACTACCGCATTCTCGCGTACTTGGCAAACTCAATGTTTCATTCTTCGCAAACACGCCGATAAATTTGGAACGTGTGACTCGTTCACTATTCATTACTCTCTGAAGTATATTAGCATCCATTTTAAAAGTCAGTGATAACGCTCCTAAATCTATCTACTTCTATTAGGGATTGCGATTCGAGATATACTAGTACACTAATAGGCGCGTCTATAGGCTTGGCGAATTCCAGCAGCACTGAGATGTTTCCGCTCTGCTGTGGGGTTAAATGCGTATTTACGCTAGCAGATAAGTCAGGTGTAATGTCAAACGGATAAAGGTTAAATTGATCAATGAATTCTTCCTGCGTTACCCCATTACGAAGCTCATCACAATCACTTGTAATATGGGTCAGATTACTATAGGCTCTGGCACAAAGAGGTAACAGAGCGTCTGATGAATAGTCCGTACCCATTGTTCCACCCAAAGCAGGGCCATTAACGTATAGAGTTATATTTTTAAGTCCGAAATTCTCGAATTTAAAGGCGCTCTTTTTATATTTTCCATTCACCGAAGCATGGTCCTGCATTCCGATTAATATCCTTTTAAGAAGATTTCCCAGGGCAATGTTTTCTATCTGCTTCGATGCCAACCCTGCAGGAACCGTATATAGTTTGATTTGTACTCTGTTAATAGGATATTTCACTGTAGCGTTTAGTAAATTTTTCTCAATTTCTAGTTGTTTTGGTGAACTTAATTTCACTCGCCGTACGCGGAGGTATGTGTCCATAATGTGAACCACAACGGGCTTTGCACCCTCTTCTTGATCAGCATCCAGATTTAAGCAGATCTCAGGATTCTTGCGGGTGAGCTTTATTTTCATATCCACCCCGTTGACAAGCAACTTCTCCTGGAAAGTGAAATCTGTGTGCAGCCGGCCAAAACACTCGTATATTTTCTTTTTAGAATTTTTAAATTTGTCCTTTATACTACTTCCATCTTTAGTTTGATAATATCCCTCGGCACTTAAAAAGGTATCCTTCTCTTCTTTGGAAAAGTTGAGGACATTTTCCAGATAGGCGCGTAGATGATAGTGCCCCGTGCCTGCCGATATGTTGGTCTGATTTAAATATACGTCACAGTGGTTGAATATGGAGTGCAGAAAGTTTGTTTCAGGGTATACAGCATATTTGTCATCGCAGACCGTTCCATCAGAATGGGCTATACGTAGCTTAGCGTACATGTGCACACAGCTTGGATCAAAAAGTAAGGGCCTGAGCTGGGTATCACGAATTCTATAGGTGCACTCGGGGAACTAATTGTGTTTAAAGGGTTAATTGTAATAAAATCACTGTGCTCAATAGAAACTTGGGTTGGAGGCAGCTCAAAAAGGGACAGCTCCGATTTACAGCATTGTGAACTACATGGGTGGATGAAGCGTGCCATGGCGAGTTAGAAATAGTGCCTCCTCTCTCGACAAGTGGTAAACAAACTATGATTCATAAGATCAATGTCCTTAGCTTATATCAGTCAAAAAAGTGGTCAACCATAGGTTTCATTCGCTTACAGCACTTCTTTTTTGATAGCCTTTTACGTTTAATACCACGTGACCCCTTCTTCCGGGCAGCCCTTTTCTTCTTCTTCCCTCCACCACGCATTTTTCTCTTTGCATCTTTGATGATTTCGTCCCGTGTACGCTTTAAATGTTTTTTTAGAGCTTCTTTAGGTTTAGCCCCGGCCAATATGTCTTCTGCAGTGTTAAGACCTGATTGTAGCGCTTTCCTGCCGAGGTATCTGGCACCCCTCTTCAGCAAAGGAACAGCCGTACGTAGTATGGATGAAAAAATGGATCCAAGTACACTACGGCGCTGGTATCTCACCCCTCGATAGACGGTGAAAGGCTTTCTATCCATTATAACTCAGTGCGTCGAAAGTGTAGCTTCACTGTTAAGCTCCCGTTACTGAATGGCCAACTTTGTAACAGAACTCCACGGGCACATTGAATTGGGTCGTGATTCGTATGAGGTGGGGATATGCGAAATTCAGCTGGACACCATCTTTTTAAATATTGAACATAAAGAAACCGTTTTTACGATTCTTAGAGACATTGACGAGTGTGAAAAAGCTGGGGTAGCTATGGTTGAAACTATACGTATCGCTCGGACTAAGGTTGCACGGTATTACAGTACAGAAGTAAGACTAGGACCGGCTCAATATGGTTCGGTCAAGGATGTTGTGAGAGGCTTAAACGCACCACCACCCAAACATTATTTTAACTATGACTGTATGGATGAACGTGAAGACTTTGATCGATACTACAACAGTTTTAATGAAAGTAACCATTATAATATAGCTGATGAATGTGAGCGTTATTGCGTGAATGATGTGCGCGTGCTTAGAGTATGTTTCCAGCCCTTTAGAAGGATGTACATAGGCCGTTTCAAATGCGATCCGCTGCAAGTCGCAACCACCATCGCGTCATTATGTTTTACGGTGTTCAAGAATAACTTCATGCCTAAAGACACCTTAGCCATTATTCACCGAAACAAACCCCGCAGTTACGGTCACAAGGCTATTTACTGGCTCATACACCTACAGCAACAGACAGGTGTATACATAAAGCACGCCCGCAACACGGATGAAGTACCCATTAAGATTAATGGACGTGTTTTTTGGGTTGATGGGTTAAGTGAAAACCGTGTCACTGGTGTGAAGACTGTGTACTCCTTTAACGGATGCTGGTGGCATGGATGCCCCCGTCCTGAGTGCGGAATCGCCGGAGATATCCACGGTAGATCTCCTGCCGACTGTCTTGCATGGACCCGCACCCGCGATCAACTTATAGGATCACAGTTCACTCACAAAGTCTTGTGGGAGCATGAATATGATGCACGGATGGAGACAGACGAGGTGTACCGTGAGGAAATAAACACGATCAAGCGTTCAATGGTGCTGGATCCTCTCAAATATGGTGATAGCTTGTTTGGAGGACGTACAAATCCATTCAGGCTATACTTTCCACCTACGGAGGGTGTGAAGCTCCATTACTACGATTTCTGTTCCTTATACCCATACGTGATGAAGAACAATCCGTACCCCGTGGGCGCTCCTGAGAAACTGGTGGGACCTAACCTGCCCTTCATCAATGAATTTTCAAAAAATTTGAATGATCGTTACTTTGGGCTATCTTTCGTAGACGTACTCCCCCCACGCAATTTATGGATGCCAATCTTACCTGTCGTTATCGACGACAAGCTCATGTTTCCCCTGTGCGTGAAGTGCGAGGAAGAGGATAACGGCTATTGTAACCATATACCCCACCAGCGTAAGATCAGAGGCGTATATACAAGTCCTGAGCTGGCCCTAGCCGTACGCCATGGTTATAGAATACTGAAGATACATGAGGTGTGGAGGTTTCAGAAGCTACCCAACCTTTTCACACCATATATAAACGCATTTTTGAAGGATAAGGTTGAGGCATCAGGGTATCCGCGAGGAGTTGATACCGAAGATGAAAAGTCTGCCTATATTCAACGTTACCGCGAACGCGAAGGTATACAACTTGATCGTGCCCAAATTGCAAAGAATCCTGGCAAGCGCTTTAGTGCAAAGTTGTGTCTAAACAGTCTATGGGGAAAATTTGCACAGAATACCGGCAAAGGGAACATTCATTTGGCACAAAGTTATAGTGAAGTCTGGGATTATGCCAATGCTCCCGATAAAGAGGTCATGGAGATCGTGAATGTAGGTAATACTTACATAATAAAGTACAACAACACTGAATTGGCCACAGATACCTCAAGGGTTACAAACATACCTGTGGCCAGCTTCACAACAGCCTACGCCCGTATAAAACTTTGGGGTCTATTGCATTCTCTTGGGCGAAGAGTATTGTATGCCGATACAGATAGCGTGATATTCACAGAGAGGGAGGGTGAATACATGCCCGCTATTGGGGAGTTCCTCGGCGAACTCACTGATGAGATCAAGGATGAGTATGGGGACAACGCATACGCCGACTCTTTTTTCTCAACAGGACCTAAAACTTATGGGGTACGGATGAGGTTGGAAGGGGATATGAAATATATCGTGAAGGCAAAGGGTATTACGCTCTACCATGCGAATCGGCGGGTTGTTAACTTTGAATCGTTGAAGGATCTAGTGTGTTTGGACGATGATGATTGCGAACGACCTCCCCAACTAATTGTAGGCACCCACAATTTTCGGGCGCAGAAGCTGGGGGGCGTGAAGGAACTTAGGGGTACGAAGGTGTGCCGTAACACCTATAGGAAACGTTACCATTTACCTGGTATCTATGATACCGTACCCTTTGGATACCATAACGTTTGATGCGTCTATTGTTAACTGACACGTATTTGTCTTATATATAATCTTTGGTGTATCTATTGATTTATTTCACGTATTTGTAAATATATATATAACTTGAATATCTCGTTTATTAAATCGTATTTGTAAATATATATAACTTGAATATCTCGTTTATTAAATAAATCATGTTTCAATTAGCGTTTCACTTTCTCCTTTGTGTTGTGTGTGTGTGTGCGCAGGTGAAAGTTCTAAGCTCCGCCCACTGTAAGATCAGCAACGTGAGTCATGCTACTATCTGGGATTCCCTGCGTGGTCAGTCGACTGCAGTAAGGCCTTGAGATCAGACGTGTATTCGCCAGCGTAGAAGAAAAAAAAGGAGATCAGACGTGTATTTAAATGGCTACCTTTAATATTGCTTGTACAACGTTTATGAAATGGTATTCAGCAAAGTGCCAGGATGTGGTGGATACCGAAAAACTTCCTATTCCCCCCTCCTATGCCTCTTTTAAAACCACATTGGATTGTGCGAAGTTGCAAGATGTACAAATACTCTACGGATGTTCTGGTGAGACCGTTGAAGGCTTTCGTTGCACAGACGATGTGCTGAAGTATGCTGTAGAGCTAAACTTTATAAAGTCTCACATATACCGTGAAGTAAAAGAAACAACGCGGGCAGAAGAGAAGCAGTAGGTATGGATAATGAGTCTTGCGGATGGGTGGTGTGACAAGCGGTATTACGTCATGTTACACCATGTCGATTACTCAACCCTACGACTGAAAATGTGAATCTCGTGATCATGGACAATCTTAAGTATTTTTATCACTATATTAATGTATATCATGATGAAGTTCGTAGTGAGGTTGTGGCTAGTGCCCTGCGTGAGTTTTTAACAGACTTTAGAGACGAGTATCGTTTGATGGGCAGAAAGGAAAAATATGAGCATATGTTCCTCTCAAATAGTGCGCCGGAGTGTGAAGATGTTTAGTAAAACAAATGTGCCTAGTTCGTGAAAATTATCCTGAGGGAAACTGTCTGGTGCGTAGTCTGGCAGTGATAAAACCGAAATTAATTCTTGTAGCGGAAAAACAACTACCCAATATGTACAACAATTCGATTATGGTGCGACTCGCGGATCATACGAGTTCGAACAACCCCATTCACGCATCATCGAGTCAGCCGCCCATTGAACCGTTCCTGCCTACCTGCGTGCCTCACACGGCTCATAGTTATCTCAGAGCTTGAACCGAGTGGACGTGCGCTGCTCGAATACGATGGAACTTCCTTTGAGCAGCATTCTCAACGCCTCGTACGATGTGTCCGTGACGAAATCGTTGCGCGTGTTCAGGCGTAAATCCGGTACTGTTAGCTATGTACTGGAAACGGAATGTAGACAAACAAACAAACGGGTTTATTTAAGTGTCGAGGAGATGAATAGAATCTGCGTGATAGTTGAGAAGTGGAGTGAAGATCGTTATAAAATACCTGCTAACGTAGGTACAAGAAGAGAGCAGATTAGTGACGCACCCTCATACGCCGTTGTATGTACGTTGTATATAAATAACGATCGGCCATGCATTGATATACGGCTGATGTGGAAGAATGCTTCTGATAATAACGCTCTTGTTCCTACGCGAAACCGTTTCATCCTCGACAGAATGTTTGAAATCGTCGGATTCCGCAAGCTGAAACCTATATTAGACGCGCGTGTTACGGATATGCTTTATTTTGATACAGTACTTGAATACGCATACACCGCTCTGCTCGATGGGTTTACCGAGTGTAGGGCTGAACAAGGTGAGAATGGTCTAGAGCTGGACGTTTATTTAAAAAGTTTAGACTCTTTGAAATACCATGAACTTTGGTACAAAGCAATTGATCGGAACAAGGCTGAGCTCACCTACACCGTTCACCCTGAAGAACTATTTCTTTATATAACGCGCAGTTGTCGTAACGATTTAGAAGATTATTTCAATTGCCGCTATGTTCAGTGAACTCTTTGTGTGTGCTTTTGATTGTATTCTAGACGTATTTAAAGATGACTTACCAACCGGTTGTAAAGTGGGAACAAAAATAGTACTGAACGATATGAAAGCCCTTCATATCGAATACAGGTTTCCCTATACTTTAAGCGGTGAAATATTATTAAACCGCATATACTGCGTAATGCACACCAATAATGATGTAATTGTAAACTCGATTAAGTGCGAGTTTAGTATTTTGAAAAAAAAAGAAGTGAAATGTATTTATATATTTGTGTGATATTTCTCCTGTACTGTTATATTGAAGGATTATATGCATATTCCTCATTTCTATTATTATTGAAATGTATATTTATTTCTATATATCTCCATAATTGTGTGTGTGTGTGTGTATATATTTTTGATTATATGCATATTCCTCATTTCTATTATTATTGAAATGTATATTTATTTTCTATATATCTCCATAATTGTGTGTGTGTGTGTGTATATATATTTCTCCTGTACTGTTATATTGACGGATTATATGCATATTCCTCATTTCTATTATTATTGAAATGTATATTTATTTTCTATATATTTATAATAAACAGAATCATGCAATGTTGTTTTACTTAATTCTTCTGGTTAATTATAACATGTTACGCCTTCTAAACCTACTAGCGGAATTCTAAACCAACTTTTAAGAAAATAAATGGTACAATCTGGCAACTGTGTACCTGAGCAATGGTATCTGGCAACTCTCCATCAGTGCAAATACGTGTGTTTTGAGTTGTCGCAGATTGTCGGTATCTCTTTCTTCGTGTGTGTGTGTATGTGTGTGTGTGTGTGTGTGTGTGTGTGTGTGTGTGTAGATTTGAGAATATGCTAATGGAACGAAATCTTTTAATTGTTTAGTGAAACAACTTACCATAATAATGCTAAAAAGTGGTATCTGGCAACTCTAGCCATTTACGCCTTCTAAGCCAACTGGCTGATTAGGAGCCTATAATAATGTATACAATGGTATCTGGCAACTCAGTCTTCGATTAGAATTAATTAATTAAATATATAGCACAAACTGGCAACTCAGCCTGAATACATGGCGCTATCTGGTAACTCAAGCCATTTACGCCTTCTAAGCCAACTGGCTGATTAGGAGTCTATAATAATGTATACAATGGTATCTGGCAATAATAATGCTAAAAAGTGGTATCTCGCAACTCTAGCCATTTACGCCTTCTAAGCCAACTGGCTGATTAGGAGCCTATAATAATGTATACAATGGTATCTGGCAACTCAGTCTTCGATTAGAATTAATTAATTAAATATATAGCACAAACTGGCAACTCAGCCTGAATACATGGCGCTATCTGGTAACTCAAGCCATTTACGCCTTCTAAGCCAACTGGCTGATTAGGAGCCTATAAGACAACGCCTACTCGGCTGAAGTCTTAATATGCACTTGGCTCCTGCCAGGTGAACACCTCTCCTCCTTTCTCTCCTCCTTTCTCTCCTTTCTCTTGGGGGATAACGCCGCCTCCAAGTGTCATGACCCCTTGTTGCACCTGCAGCATCCCCCAACCCCCTTTGGGTGATTTTTTGCAACCCCCCTTTGCGACAACCCCCACCCCCTTTGCAACATTACGTAATACATTGCAACATTCCTGCACTCTCCCCTTTTTCGGCTATACTACTGATGCATGATATGACAAAAGATGTATGTATGTATGTATGTATGTATGTAGGCCTATGTAATGAGTCTGTCTTTTTTCATTTAAAAGCAGATTTCTGATTAAAATTGCTGCTAATAAAAATGTCAAAAGGGTTAAGACAGCTTTAGTTCTAATTCGTATATACAAATTTTGTTGTGGGCAAAAAATTGTTGGGAAATCGGTTTACCCTCGACATAAGGCACATAAAAAACTTTACTTTCTAAACTTCCATTAACAGCTTAGATTCAAAGCTGACTTTTTTTTTTCAGCTCTGATGACTAATTATAATGTTCGCGGTTACTTAACTTCCTTCGTAACGTCAAAGGTCATGTGACCGAGGGGGCCTACAAAATTATGTGAGATCTGAATCATCTAAGGGTCGCTATATCATCTGAATGCGGTGAACGGTCATCCACCCAATTACTTAACGTCGCTTAACCTCTCTGATCGAATGGGAAGCGGTATTACGACATTGCCACAACGTAGCCAGTGCCGATGGATATTTTGGTTGAAATCAGTGAAGTAGTGCATCAACTAATTATTTCAGCTCCATCAGTGAATTTTTTCTTAACAAAGACAGGGGCTTCTAGTGGCTGTTCCTGTCGTTGTAAAGAAAAAATTATTTCACCTCGAGTGTATAGCGCACTTCGGACATGGCGTACCTGTCCAATAGCATGGTTTTTCTTTTTGTTCCTCGATAGACTGAGCGTTGTTTGAAGACTTCTTCGGATAGTATACTACTTCCAGATTTATTTCTAGAAACCATTTGCTCACCGTCTCGCGTAAATTGGACATGTGATACTCACCAGGTAAGGGACTATAATAATAGAAAGAACGAAGAGTAAATTTAACTCGTTTACTGCTATCTTCTTTTTCTATTCTGTCCGGACAGTTTCACTAAAAGCAGAAAGAAATGTACGTTCTGAAAAATAATCTCTCTTGTGGGCATACTGTATATGACATTACCTTATAATCGAGGGTCGGTTACTTACTTACTTTGCATTACTTTGTGTGAGTTCGAACAACGGTTCAGGATCGACCTCATTTGTGTGATTTGGTGAAGGAGGGAATTGCTGTCTGTTCTCCTTCTGCCCTCGTAGCCAGCCACGCATGGCTGGTCAGGGACTTTGCACAGGAATCTGTCCAGCTGGTTCTTGAAGTTATTCAAGTCGGTGTGCTGGAGAGTCCTTACTTTTTTCGGTAGGGTTTTATATATATATATATATATATTAGGGTGGGCCTCAAACACGAATTTTTTATTTTTACTGCTCCCACCCGATAAAGTAGTTCCACTTCATAAAAAAATTATTTTGGCAAAGTTTTTACCAGATCCGATAATATTTAGGGGTGGCTGTCAAACTTTAAATTTTGAACGAAATCCTTAAAATGGGCAAAATCTGCAGCATCTAAATTTGCTGGCCACTTGTGGTACCTATCTGAGGAAATGGTGGGATTGGCACTGTTTGATGCTTCTGTATCAGTAGACACAAAAAGATTAATTGTAAAGGGAATTAATGAGACAGAAGGCAGCCTAAAATGTCCTAAACGTGTGAGCCTTCGTCAAGATCATCTCCCAACATTGGATTCCTTGAGCACGAGAAACTCTTTCAAGCTTATACGGGCCCTCAATATCAATACTGCATTTATGCAAAAAGACCCGTCAACGTGGGACTCAGATGATGAGTTTCAAGAGGCTCTTCGGAAAGTTGAAAACATCAAGGTCGTGAACGACAATGCCGAGCGCGGGATTGCACTTATCCAGGATTATAGTGGAAAACACACTAAGAATGAAGAACAACTTCAATACCTATTGAAAGTCGTGGAGCAACACAGGAAGAAATATCCTGAACCTACTCAGAAGATCTTAAACAGTGAGCTACAGTGAGTGGTCTTGCCAGCCATGACGATTCAAAATAGTACGTCATCAGTGTTATGTATGACGCTTATAATTTAAAATATATATGCAAAATAAAAATCTTTTAACTACACATTATATCAGTGGTTCCCAAGTGGTGATCCCTGGATCCCTGGGGGCCAACTGAGATTGTTCAGGGGGTCAATAGAAAACCCCCGCCTTGCAGTTTTGTGGTAACTTCAAGCTTCGACAGCCACCTCTAATTATTATCCGATCGAGCTCAAATTGAAGCAGAATTATTTTCTTATTAAGTGGAACAACTTTATTGGGTGGGAGCATGTAAATTACCAAAAAAAAAATATCGCCTCTATAATGGAGAACCACCCTAATAATATATATATATACCATATATATATATATATATATATATATATATATATACAGGGTGGCGCAAAAGTCGCGTATCATAGGAATTTTCAGTGTTGAATATAATATATTTTTTTCTTTTAGTTAGGGGATGACCGCGAAATTAACAATAGACAAGAGGGTGAACTTGGTTTTAATGCATGGAATACCAGGTACAACAAATCGATGAATCAGTACAGAATTTAAATTCTGTATCGATACATCGATTTGTTGTACCTGGTATTCCATACATTAAAACCAAGTTCACCCTCTCGTCTATTGTTAATTTCGCAGCCGTCCCCAACCTAAAAGAAAAAAAATATATATATATTATGGTCAACACTGAAAAATCCTATGATGCGCGACTTTTGCGCCACCATATATATATATCCGTATATTTGGGAACCAGCTTTTCCTTTAAACATGTTTGGTTGAATAATCGACCGTAGTTTTTATTTATTAATTTATTATTCGTTTTCTCAATTTTCCGTATGACATTTTTCAATAATGCTGGTAAATTATAAATAATATTTCCAAAATTTTCCGACGTTTCGCTCTGTCGTCGAGCATCTTCAGGGAATTCGTTTGGAGCCATCTATATATATATATATATATATATATATACAGGGTGGGCCGTAAGTTTCCATACATAGGAAAAATAAAAAAAAATTTATGGACAACCATTTTTATTTATATAATATGCTCTACATGGTTGCCATTGTTTTGAAAACACATTTCAATACGTGTTCCCCACTGTTGATGAACACGCATTAGCACAGTTGACGTTATGCTTGTAATGGCGTTGGTGATACGTTCCTTTAGATGATTTATGTCTCGTATCTTTTCCTGATACACCATGGCCTTCAAGTGCCCCCAAAGATAGAAATCAAGGGGGGTGAGATCTGGGGATCTGGGAGGCCACTCCACAGGACCACGCCGACCAATCCAAGCATCCGGAAACTGCTGATCCAAATACCGACGCACGTGAAGACCATAATGAGGTGGAGCTCCATCTTGCTGGAAGTAAACTGGGAAGTTACCTTCCTCGTTTAGCAGGGATGGGAAAATCTCTTCTTGCAACATGTTAAGATACCTTTCGGCATTAAGATTTCCACTGACAAAAATTGGTCCAATAATTCTGTCACCCCATATCCCGGCCCACACCATCACTTTACTGGCACCTTGCATCTTCGTCGGACTCAGCCAGTTAGGGTTAGCATTACTCCAATAACGTATGTTTTGCCGATTAACCTCTCCATTGACGTAAAAATTTGCTTCATCAGTAAACAAGATCTTACGTCAAACGCATATTCTTAGGGTATCTGAAACATAAAAACAAACGTTTAATTTTTCCTATGTATGGAAACTTACGGCCCACCCTGTATATATATATATATATATATATATATATATATATATATATTAGGGTGGTCCTCAAAAAATAATTTTTTATTTTTACTGCTCCCACCCGATAAAGTAGTTCCACTTCATAAAAAAATTATTTTGGCAAAGTTTTTACCAGATCCGATAATATTTAGGGGTGGCTGTCAAACTTTAAATTTTGAACGAAATCCTTAAAATGGGCAAAATCTGCAGCATCTAAATTTCCCTTTTTGACCACCCTCAATGTTAACCACCCATTGATGGGAGGGGAGAAAGTATTTTGCTGGGAACGGGACTGGTTGTTATATAACTTATATTTACCCTACATTATTATGTAAGCGTTACTGTAGTCACTACAGTAACGCTTACATAATAATGTAGGGTAAATATATATAATAACCAGTCCCGTTCCCAGCAAAATACTTTCTCCCCTCCTATCAATGGGTGGTTAACATTTGGGGACAGATGAGGTATTACAACACCCCTTGTAGCACGAAATCTTTAGGTGATAGAGTAAAACCTAATTAAAGCAGAATTAAATAGCTCCTAGCTCTTGGACAAGCATATTGCTTGTTTATGAAAGAATAAAAAAATAACTGAAAGAAACAAAATATATTTACCTTCTTTACTTGCAAACATTTCAGGACTTATTCCAAAGACTTAAGACAACGAAGGTAGATCTGACTAATGACGACTAAACCGGTGCTTCTTTGATGTTTTCTTATGCTGTGCGTTAGGCTGATCTCGTTGCAGACACTAGCAGTAATCCGCCATCATATTTGTATGCCATCTTCCTTGATATCTTCTTCCCATGGTTTTGATGTCCTGGTGAAATCGTTCCCCTTGCTCCTCACTGACATCTCCGAGATTTTCGGAAAAACGGTCAAGATGCGAAAATAAGAAGTGAACTTTCAGGCTCATGTTGCAGCCTCAGGCGCAAAACTTTTTAAGCATATTTTCCACCAGTCTTTCATAATTTTGGCTTTTGTAGTTTCCCAAGAAGTTTTCAACAACATCTTTGAAACCAAGCCATGCTTCTTTTTCTTTATTGGTTATTGTGTTCAGGAAATGATCGTCTTTCAATAACTTTCTAATCTGAGGACCTATAAAAACACCTTCCTTTATTTTCTCGTAGCTAATCTTTGGATATTTTGAACAAATGTACTTGAAACACTCACCTTCTCTATTCAATGCTTTGACATACTGCTTCATCAAGCCTAACTTAATGTGCAAGGGTGGTAGGAGGATTTTATTTTGTTCAACTAGATGTTCATGTAAAATGTTCTTTGATCCTGGGGTAAGATTCTCTCTAGAAGGCCAAGTTTTCCTCTTCCAGTGCTGGTCACGTGCTCGACTATCCCATTCGCAGATGAAACATGGCATCTTAGTGTATCCTGATTGCTGCCCAAGTAACATGCAAAGGACTTTGAGATCCTCACACAATATCCATCTGTGATTTTGGTACTGAATTTTTTCCAGAAGCAGTTTCATGTTATCATAGGTCTCTTTTAAATGAGTAGAATGGGCCACTGGGATTGATGCATATTTGTTACCGTTGTGCAGTAACACTCCTTTTAGACTGGTTTTAGAGGAATATATAAACAACCTCCAGTCACTGGTTTGGTATTCGATGCCTAGCTTGCACACTAATCCTGTGATGTCCTTGCAAAATACCAAGGGACCATCTTCTTCGAAAAAAGGCACGAAGTCTTTCTCACGATTTCTGTACCAAGCGAAGTATGTGTCGGATGCCAATAAATTGTTCTCCTGCAATCTAGACCCCAAAAGTTCTGCAGAGTCCTTAGGTAGATTCAAATCCCTGACTAAGTCATTTAGTTCGGCTTGGGTTAATGGTTTAGGATCTCGGTCAGCTGTTGGCTGTTCATAAACATCATCATTGTCTGGATTTGGAGCTGAATCAGAATCTGAATTGTATTGATCCAGACTCTCGGGTGGGCGGGGAATAGGAACTTCTGGACCATGGGGTACCGGCCTTATTGCAGATGGAAGACTTGGGTATTGAATACTCTCTTTATTCTTTGCATTATAACCTTTAACATTGCAAGAACAGAAGTAGCAGTCGTCGGTATGGTTTCTAGGCTCGCGCCATACCATAGGGATCCCAAATTGAAAACTTTTCTTTTTACCTTTGCTCCAATTCCTTAGTGCCACAACACACGTAAGACAAACCTTGTGTGGAGCCCAACTTTTGTCTTGATCTCCTAATTTAATTCCAAAATAAGCATGATAAGCTCTCTTAATGAAGGTCGTTACATTTGTCTTTTGTTTTACAACAACATACCGACCACAAATATAACAAAATATGTCTGGACTATGGGTATATCCTCTAGAAGCCATTTTTAAAATTTTAAAGACGTAATGTTGGAATTATCTATCTGAAAAATATGAAAAAACGAAATTAATTAAAGATAAAAAAGGTAAAAAATTACAAAACGCCCCAAAATTGTTTTGCTAATAACTTTAAAACTGTGGGTGATAGAAAAAAACTGGTAGCATTTTTTAATTCAGCGCAGCGAACTGCTTCAGAATCACAACTCAAAATAAAGAAATCGATTTTCATGCAGACCGGTGTAATCTATAATAATAAAAGGACGCAGTTACAACATTAAACTTCACACACATATTGATTAGGTCCCGAGTTGTGCACCTGGGTGTTAATAAATTAAATAATTAATTTTAAAAAATTAAATGACGTCATCAAGTCGTGATATTTTCGTTAGCTTTAACGAAAATATCACGACTTAACCTAACCTATCGTCAAGGGCGTACAATTAACCTAACCGGGCATTCAATTAACCTACCCGGGCATTCAATTAATCTAATCGGGCATTCATTCAGTTGACCTAACCGGGCATTTCAGAATAATACACTTTAGTTTAAAGAATATCATATACGCTTTAAGATTCCAAAATCCCTGAAAGTTTTAATATGATTAATTGAATGCCCAGTTAGGTCAACTGTACACCCTTGACGATTGGCTAGGTTAAGTCATGATACTTTCGTTCGTTTTGACAGTAAACTAACGGAAATATCACAACTTAACCTAACTAATCGTCTAGGGTGTACAGTTGACCTAACCGGGCATTCAATTAACCTAATTAGTTGGTAGAGTCTCTTTCAATATGTATATGTAAATACAAACATTTTTTTCGATAAATATTAACTCTTTTTAAACTAAAGCTCTGTAAAGATACTTGTCTGAATTATTTAAAAAAAAAAAAATTTAAACTGAAAATTTTGACAAAAATTCTATAGAAAACGGATTCTACGTTCACTGAACTGTACATGGTGTAAACAACCAATTAGAAGGCAGAACAGTGAAGCGAGACTGAAGCGGAAAACGCTATTGGTTGAGACCCGATTTGACCGTTATGAATTATAAAATTCCAAATTTCTCTCAAAGATTTTTCGGTAATATTTAATTACTTTAATTTTTATTTTTAATAATTAATGTTTTTTTTTTTAATTAGATTAAATTCTCTTTACGATACATGCTTCACTTACGTTTTAATGATCATAATTCATTTGATGTTTAGAACTTAAAATGTTTCAATTACTTTTTCAATTTTGTAAATATTTTATTTATTACTTTTTATTTTAGACATTTTCAGCCAATTTTTAACCAATTCTCTATATTAATTTGACTCCATTTCCTTTTAGGAAACTATTGAATATTATGGTTTTTATGAATCTTCCTAGATTTTTCTCTCTATCTTTTATATGGAAGCTAAAAAACAAAACAGTATTATTATTATTACTAGTACAGTTCCCGCCGCTTCGCTGACGGTCAGACAGGCTAAACTACAAAAAAAGAACCCAGCCGTGAAAATTTTGAGCTTCACATTGTCAACATTTCTGAATCTGGTATCTCCCAAAACCTCCTCACCCCCATTCATACAACTTGGGGGCTAACCCCCTCCCCTATTACCCCCACCCCTCCCCATTACCCCACCCATCCCCCATTACCCCCACCCTTCCCCCATTGCTAAACTACAGAAAAGAACACAGTCATAAAAATCTTGAGCTTCACATTGCCGCCCGTAATACAATTTCTGAATTATTTTTACAATTTCTGAATTTTTTTCTCACAATTTTTTCTCACAATTTCTGAAAGTGTGACGGACAGACGGACAGACAGACAGACGGACAGCTCTCTTATTATAATATATAGATTATATCACTTGAGCCTACCTTCATTTGCTTTGTTCACTCTCGTATGTTCATTCTTGTATGTAAATAATTTCATACAAACGATTTGGAACATAAATTTTTAACCAACTGAGCCCTTCACATTTACTTTAAACTCGCGAGTAACTTAGATTTTTTATGCAACTTCACAAATATGAAGTTCGAAATTTTGATGGTTGTGGTATTTTGTAAATTTGTCGACTGACTGGTTTTTCTGCATTTCAAAAAGTATAGGAAATTTTGTAAAGGCGTTGAGGGAGAACAAATTAATCTGTAGATTTTGCCATGTTTCACCATCTCTGTTTTTCAGTCGAGATGTTTATGCGTTAAAATCAGTTTTCCCAACCTTTTCTGGCTCAAGCTCTCCATCAATCCTATCTGTTCTTCTTTCGCGGCATTCCGGAGGATTTTAATCTTCACTGTTCACCATTTAGTCCCTTCAACACCGTATAACTTCAAACTGAGCCTATACAATTTCTGTATGTACTCGTACGTAACTAAACCAAGAATACTTTGTTTCATTTGAAAGTTCAGTAACTTTTCAATTTTCAATTTATTTTTTAATTCTTCAGGAAATTTCGCGGTAACCATGTTGGGAAACACTGGTCTAAATATTCACATAACAGTGAAAATAACAAAAACCACCAAGTTTTTTCACAGCTTACTTTAGTTCCTCGATAACGATACCTCTTCGAATTTCCACCTTCAAACATCTGCTGTATATTCATTTTACAAAAGTTTGCTGTAATTTACTCGTGTAGAAAACCTTCACTAACTTTGTTATATTCTTTACTAACTTTAAACAAAGTTAAACTGTCACACCTAAAAGAAAAAGTACTTTCTCAGACATCACAACTATGTGTGGAACGATTGCCTTCCAAAACAGATCGAATTTTTAAAAGTACTGGGTGATCCAGATAAATGGGACCCATAAAAAAAAGCCAAATATTCTTAATATTTAATTCCTTTCATAAAAACTATATATCATTCGAAAGAGTAGAGTTACAAGTTTATTATGAAATATTTATTTTTTTAAAATGACTCCTTTCAAATGTGCTCCATTAGTTGCCAAGCATTCCAGTGTTCTCGCTTGTAAGTTCTGCATCACTTTTGCAAGAGTGTGCGGTGGTATGGCCTGTATCTCATTTGTGATGGCGGCCTTCAATTCTTGCAAGGTCGTTGGGTTATTTCTGTAGACCCTACTCTTTAAATATCCCCAGAGATAATAATCTAAGGGAGAAAAATCCGGAGACCTTGCGGGCCATTCAACGTCTCCAAATCTTGAGATTAACTCGCCTGGAAACGTTTGATGCAAAACTGCCGCCATGCAGTTCCTCGTGGTATGGCAGGTAGCTCCGTCTTGTTGGAACCAGTGGTTTTCTAGACAAAGATCTCTTAATTTAGGAATAAGGAAATCGGTCAACATTTTTTCGTAGCGATCACCATTTACAGTGACCGTGTTTCCGGTGGAATCCTCGAAAAAGTACGGCCTTATGATCTGAGATGCAGTAAGACCACACCAAACAGTTACACGCTGACTATGCAACGGGACTTCGGTAATATTCAATGGATTTTCTGTTGCCCAGAAACGACAATTTTGTTTGTTTACAGTTCCATTCAAGTGAAAATGGGCTTCGTGACATAATCAAAGTTGCTAGAAAATTGGTGGTGTCATTTACCTTCTGTTGGATCCATTGACAGAATTGTCGTCTTCGTGCGAAATCTCCATCGTTTAGTTGTTGCACTGTTTGAATTTTATATGGAAAGAGCATTAAATTTTGCTTGAATATAAGGTGTGTTGTTCCATATCCAACTCCTAACAGCTGAGAAGCACGTCTGATGCTTATGTTAGGATTATCCTGTACAATTTCATGAGTTCTGTTAATGATCTCGTCTATCCTTGCTGTGCGCACTCTTCCAGTTGGTTTTCTTTTTCCAATGCTGCCAGTTAGGGAAAAATTTCTGACACACCGACGGATTACTTTCTTAGAAGGTGATTTTGACATCTCAAAATTTGTCTTGAAAGATCTTTGAGCTGAAACTACACTTCTTCCATGCTCATAATATTGCTCAGTTATGAAACGCAGCTGTTCCACAGTCCATGCAGTCATCTTGAAGGGTTAGTTTTAACTAACACTTTTATTTTGTTTTGTATCTTATCTTGTCTTGTATTGTCAAAACCTATACAATCCTGTACAAACTTGTAACTATCCTCTTTCGAATGATGCGTATGATTTTATAAAAGGACTTATACTTTAAGAGTTACAGGGGTTTCTTTTGGGTCCCATTTCTCTGGATCACCCTTTATTTTGATCTTCTAACCAAATAAGGGAAAATCATTATCGCTCTCCATTTTCCAAGCATTTTCCTTCCATTCATCTCACATTTTATATTAATTTTATTTTTTTATGTACTATAAGAAAATGAGGAAGTGAAATGAGTATATAAGTAAGGAAAAATGACAAAAACGTGTTGAAAATGAGTCTGAAAGCAAAATTGAGTAAATTGTTTTTGAACAACGAAAATTAGACTGTAAATTGTAAATGAGTTTTGCACAAAACGAATGCTCATTGTAAATCTCAAAACTAATAATTGTTAATCCAAATCATTAAACTTCAAATACGAGTAAATGAATGTAATTAAAAATGGGTCATTTTCACGAAAGGAAATGAATGTCAGAAAATGAATTCGTATAGTAATGAAAATGAAAACAAATGGAGTATTATAAAACTCATACCATGCAAGTACTAAAAAAAAAAAAATCAACCCTCATAATAACCCATTAAAAATGCGTCCGTTAAACGTACCTTTTAAAGCGCATCATCACGCGCGAGGGTCTGTGATGAACGAGGAAAAGTGATGGAAAAAAGTGGTGATAAAAAAAGAAAGGACCGCATGGTGCATGCATGCGGTAGCGCTCGTCGTTGCATGACAGACAGGCATTGTGGCGGGAAGGGCGGAGGGGAGAAAAACGAACCCTCTATTCGTAGACATAAAATAAAGCTCGTTCGTAGACATGGAATGATCAAAGACTTAAAAACCATGACGCGGTCATGGAATGAAACAGAGAGAGATGAAATAATCACTTTCTCCCCGAAGATAATGAGCAATAATTAAAACATTGAACAAAAATCATTATGCACCAACTAATAACTAACAACACAACATGAATGTACAATATCTATCTATCTATCTATCTATCTATCAATCATACTTATTTACCTAATCTATCTTCTACTTATCTGTCTGTGTATTTGCCTATCTTCTTTTCTGTATGTCTATCTATATTTAGAAATATTTATGTGTTTCTTTTATTATTACTAGTTTTAATTACTTTAATAAAAGAAAATTGTATCAGAATTTATTAGCCGGGTTAGGTTAGAATAGAAAGGGATGACAAATTGGGTTAGATTAAGTTAGGCTTGGTTAAATTAGGTTAAGTTAGGTCTGGTTAAGATGTGTTAGATTAGGTATAAGTCTGTTTAAGTTAGGCTAATTCTATTTTTGATACTAGAGTGAAATATTTCAGTAAATTTGATACGTAAAAGTTAACAAAAGTGACAACCTTTTTTTCAGATATATCAAATATCCAACTTCAAAATTATTTACTTATCAAATAAATATTACAATATTACAATTTCTATTATGTTGCAATGATACAATGAGCAATTGTGGCAATTCGACTATTTATTTTACTTAATTTGGACCTTAAGCTTTTATATATATATATATATATATATATATATTATATATATATATATATACTGTATAAATGAGACGAAGTAAGCAAGGGATTTCCAAACACCATATATCAATTGTCAACCAGAAATTTTGCTTTCAATTATAGGGAAACATGCCTTATTTGAGAAGTGTCATATTTTTCATATTATTAAAGAATTAATAGTTTTTAAAACTAAAAACGTATATAACAAAGAACTGCTATAAATACGACTTGGTTTTTGGTAAAACTTTGAGTTTGGCAATTTATAAGGGATTATAAAATATAATTTACATGTAAATCTGTAATTAGAATTTGTGCAAATTTGAAGTTTATCCTACAGTCGACTTCTGATATATATATATATATATATATATATATATATATATATATATATATATAAATAATGGTGCTTGTCTATTTATCTTGTAGCTGTTAACCGTGTATCTCACCCTTTACAGTAAAAGTAGTTAAATATACACATTTGTTTCTGTACTAATAGTTTGCTCGTGCGTTCCGCCAAACCTTGTTGTAACTTTGAATTAGGCTAATAGGGAGCCTCCCTCTTTTTAATTTGACCCCTCTCCCCCTTACCTCCTCCCCTCGAAATAAGTTCCTGTTAAAACACTCCTCGTTCGTCTCTAAGAATAAAAAATCTCATGAGTTAATATAACTCTGTGTTTTTATTTAGTTTTATTTTCTCTATCCCCTCTTATGATAACCCCTCACCCTCATTTTTTTACGTCTTCCCTCTATTATAGTGCCAACCTCCATCCAACCCCTTAGATCTTAATAAACTGTAAAAGATATTTTCTAAAGTTTTTTCGTGTCCGTATTAGTCATCCCTTTAACGAGAATTAAAAATAGTTTATTATTTAAAGGTTTTTTCATAATGTTTTTAGTCTGTTCTGCATCTGATTAGTTCAGTCGCAGCTTAAGGGATTACCAATGTTTTTCCCCTTACTCCGATCGAGGGGAGAAGGCGTGTCTGCGTTATAGGTCTATTTCAGGTCCCGTATCTCTTCCTCCCCTCTTCGCTCATCGCGTGCGAGGGGAAAACGAGAGATAGTAGAGAGAGAGAGAGAGAGAGAGAGAGAGAGAGAGAGAGAGGACTTATGAATGAAAGAATAACACAAAACTAAAACGATACAAATGTTTGAAGACAGCAGGTGCGCTCAATCTGAAAAATAGAAAACCTGAAAAATCACATCCAAACAACGAACGATGCTTCTACACAAATAAAAGGAGGAGAGAGAGAGAGAGAGAGAGAGAGAGAGAGAGAGAGAGAGAGAGAATCCAAGATTCATATAACAATTCTATGATGAGAGAAATCTAAATAGCCATTTGTGAACTTGGAATAATTTCATATCTCAACCTCTTTTATACTTTTTATACTTCAGCTATGAAAAGTTCTTATTTGTACAACTCTGCAATACAGTTCGATAAACACACCCTTAGTATACTCACACACACACACACACACACACACACACACACACACTCATACATATACATATACAATGAAAGACAATAGCTTCATTTATGCATGACGTTTACCTGAAATAAAAATGGTGAACTTTTAACTTTTGCCCCTCATCGTCATAAAAGGATTGACCAAAGAAGTTTAGTCGCCCAGTACTTAAATTAATTAGAGGGATGAAATAAATTTGGGGTTAAATTAGGGACTGTGGCTCATTCCGTTAATTTCCTCGGTTCCTACCCTTATAAATGTGATCAGATAAGGGAAGTTAGCATCTGGATTTCAGGGAACAGTCCGTGGGGTGTGGGGAATTGAGGGGTTGTACGGAAATGGCACGCAATATGTTTTAGAAAGAGGGTGGGTAAATATTTTCGTGTATAATTGTGTCAAAGGCCTGTTTATCTATGTCTGCATGACATAATGGACTATTTAATATTTAGGAAATACTCCATTTTATGTACAAAATTATTTTCATCTTTTATTAATAATTGGGAATGTTTTTATTCAGTGAATTTCACAGATGGGATCAATCAAATTATAATTAATTATAGTTTCAGTTTTTGCAACATGCTTACACAACTTTTGAAATAGGTATTTTTTTTAGGTCATGAAATAAATTGATTTTAATGAATAGATGTTAAATGTTCTTCGTATAATATCTGCATGGAATATATATATATATATATATATATATATATATATGCAGAGGTCAAGCCAGGAACTCTATCCTACATCAGGACAGGTCTATAAGTGAGACCACCAGATTGACCTACGTTTGAAGAGAAACAGTCACACGGAACGTTTACAAAGTTACAAGGTATAATATAACCTTGGTTTTGCTTCCGCCCGAATTGTTAATTCTGACAAAGGTCAAGCTTGTCACTCCAACTTAGACCTACAGTTTAACGTGAAGTCCGAACCACGCCCCACCAGCAGCCAGCGTCTTAACGACTAGGCAGGCTACTTAGGATACCCATTTATCTACCAACCAATTTCTTTATTGTGTGGAAGGATGAACAGTTGGGTTTTACTACGCTCCGCCTGCCGTCACCGGATCTCGATCCCGGGGCCGATGGATTCGTAGTCAGCGACGCTATCCACTACACCACCGAGGCGCATATATATATATACAGGGTGGCCAATAAAATGGCACCAATTTTGAGAAGTGATATCTCAATAACCATTGCAGCTAGGGACTTAAAAAAACAACAATATGAAAGATAATTCTTTTCTCTTTAAATACTTATTCTATGGCTTGATGGTTATAAGCCCATATAATGCCCAAAATTGGCTTCCAAAAAAAATATACAAAAAAAGTTGCGCATTTATATTTATTCCTTTTATTTTTTCTAATTAATTATCTTCTAATTTACGGTCTTTAAACGAAGTTCTGTGGTTTTAAGTTAAACCTAATTTTCAATAAATGGCTCAATCTGCCCTCCATTATGGTCAACCACAGCCTGTAATCTCCCCCTCCATTTTGAAATTGCCTTTGAGATCGTCACTTGTGAGAGATTTTCACATGCAGCCTGAATTCGTTCACGAAGATGGTTCACATCACGGATTTTCTGACCATGGTAGACTTCTCTCTCTAAGGCAGACCACACAAAGTAGTCAATGGGGTTTAGATCTGGGCTGCATGGTGGCCAATTATTTGGTTCGATAAAACCAGGACAATTATTATTGAGAAATGTTATTGTTTCCTTGGCTGTATGAGATGGGGCTCCATCTTGCATGAACACAAAATCAGTGCTCGTCTCCTTGATCTCTGACAACATTGGAGACAAAATGTCATTACAGTAGTAAATTGAGTTAATTTTAACGCTTCGCTGAATAAAAATGATGGCTGTTTTGTTCTCAGATGACGCTGCAAGGGAAACCATTATCGAATCTGAAAAGTGTTTTTTTTCACGCAAAAGTCGTTTTGGGTCAACATGAGTTTTTGGCGCCACTGCTGCACGAACCCGATCATTTTGGGTATTTCGTGGTGTTTCGACCGTAAATCGTTTCTCATCAGAAAACCAAATTTTTTTCACAGACTCATTTGACCGAAATCTTCGCAATAGATTTTTACATCGATGGAAACGTCTTTCTTTCACAGGCTCCGATAAAGCAGTAACCTTCATCCTCTTAAATGTTTTCAACCCAAGATCTTTTCGAATTATTCGCTGTACTGATGAACGTGAAATCCCGGTTTCTTTCGCAACTTCACGTTCACTTTTACTTGTTCCCGGTTGTTCCTCTTGACTTAAAACCATTTCATTTACTTTTTCAATGTTTTCTGGCGTTCTAATACTTTTTGGTCGACCACTTCCCGGACGCCGTTGACTGCTGCCGGTTTCTTTAAGTTTTTGCAAAAAATGTGCCACAGTTCTTTTTTTCCAATTTCTATTTGGAAATTCGTAAAGGATTCTGTTTAATGAATATCCTTTTTCTTCACGTAGTGCTTGTATAATGTTCTTATCAGATTCTCTCAATCCCATCTTGAGGAGTCTGGAATAGAAAAATTTCATTTAAAATTAGGATCAAGGAATAAATATAAATGCGCAACCTTTTTTTTTGTATATTTTTTTTGGAAGCCAATTTTGGGCATTATATTGGCTTATAACCATCAAGCCATAGAATAGGTATTTAAAGAAAAAGAATTATCTTTCATTTGGTTGTTTTTTTAAGTCCCTAGCTGCAATGGTTATTGAGATATCACTTCTCAAAATTGGTGCCATTTTTTTGGGGCCACCCTCTATATATATATATATACATACACACACATACATATATATATATATATATACAGGGTGTCCATAAATTATCTTCACAAATTCAACTGAAATTGAATTGAATTTGTAATGATTATTTTTTGGACACCCTGTATATATATATATATATATATCCTTTTCCGTAAATATGTCTTGGTTTCATATCCATCTTTTTTTTACCCGTATAATAATTATCTTTTTTGTCTTTCTGCCCCTTCATTTCCCCTCTCTTGCTCATCTTCCCCTTTTTCCCTTTCTCCCCACCTACCACCACCACCACCTCCTCGTCCACGCAATTGACGCGTTATTTTGGCAAAGAAAAAAAGCGAAGCATTTCCGAAAAAGCGTTTGACAAAAATGAGTCGAAGTCAGAACGACATTGACAAATTGAAAAGCAAACCTCTCTTCTTTTCTTAACTTTTGATCATGTGTCTTTGGTGAACTTTTTAAAACTGAAATGCAAAACAGTCGTCAATAGTTTCACGCTTTTAAAACGTTTATTTACAAATAGAAATGTGTTTAGATTTTAAATTTAGGTTGTTGTTGTTGCTGTTGTTGTTATAAGGATACGATAAATCTATGGTCACGTATATAGTTACCAATTTCTAATGGCCAATTATTTAGCCAGTTTGATGCGTAAATCGGTACTATAGTGAATGATGATAATTTCTGTTAATTGATAGTTAATGATAAATGCTTTGGCTGAGGTCACCAAATCTTTTAGATCAAAGAATGTTATTAATTAAGTTATTAATTAGGTTGATTGATAGAATGAGTTTCTTATTTTATTACACAAAATAAACGATTTATGAATGAGACAGAAATATGTTGTTTACAGTTGCAATAATGCGTACAATTGAAATAATGCTTTCAATATATAATAATGGCTTGACATTTAATAACGCGCGAGGTAATGATTAGGTTTTATATAAAGTTAGGTGAATGACACCGGGCCCAAGTGGGGGCTGCACAAATGGTGCTTACATGGCGAATGTTTTCGGAGGGAGAGATAAAGAAGCCGCGAAGGTGGCGTGGAATGCTTGAGGGAGTCCTTGTAACGAGGTTGAGAGGTGATGCCTTATTCCCGCTCTGTGACGTCATCCTAGTCATGCTTGTGTGACGTCATCTTGGTCGTGTTTGTGTTAACGGAAATATCGCTAATTGTGTTGATGGAATATTGCTAAGGTGTTTGCAAACGTCTCTGCTACTTCAGTTGGTCACTACATGTATTATCGTCTATGGGCCGCTCATTAGTGAGGTTAAGCGACTTTGAGTCTTTTCAATCGGTAGATGGGTGATCGTTCTCTGCATTCAGTGATGTAGCGACCCATGGTTCGGATATCATCACTTAAAGCTGTGGGTTCCCTCCGTACCGTTTCCGTCCAACTCTCTGACGCGAAGGTTAATCAGTATTCTCAGTTTTTTATCTACTCAACCGGTCAGCTCTGGAACAACTTTCCTTAGTCTATCTTTCCCCCTGCGTATGAACTTCAATCTTTCAAACGTAGAGAGTTCTCCAAGCATATCGAACACTCTGGACCTTAAATTCTCTTCTCTTCTTCTCCTTCTATTGGGGAGGGACGTTTTTCCGGGCATTCGCGCTTAGCCCCTCCTTCCTACATAAAAAAAATTACCTTTGCTGTTACGAATGAGGTTAAACAACCCCAACCATTACCATTATTATCGTGTGTCATCACGTATCGCTAGCGTCCGTAACTCATTGGGCAACACAGTTTCTCTACAAGCGAAATGAAGACAATGAGGTTCGATTCCCAGTGGTGCTGTTAATAATGATCCGAAAATTAGCGCAATGGGCTACATTCGTCTGTTCTGAGTGCTGTGCCAGTTTCTGGCCAACAAGCATTTTTCATCAGATATAATTATGGGTGGGCTAGATAGCTGTTGGGACGCTGATTCCAAATCTGTTTTCGGTTTTCCTCTAGCACGTCTAGTTTTTGAGATGAGACTGATCATAATATATATAATAAATATAATATATATATATATATAATATAATACTATATAAAATATATATAATGTGCATATAACTATATATAATATAGTCTGGAACCATAGGGCAAAATGATAAAAACGGCAATAAAAACGCCGAAGAGACTTTTGGGGACTGTTTGTGAAATGAGCGAGGATGGTAGCGGCTGTGTCATCGTCGGTGGATTTCCTCGGAGGTCCACTGCGTGGTTTATCTTCTATGGACCCCGTTTCCCTGAACTTTACTACAAGTTTGCCGACACAGCTGTGTGTTATCGGCGCGCGGTCCGGATGCAATCTGTTAAATTCCTTAGCGACCTCCCTTTGACTCCGATTTCCTACGAGCAGAATTACCTGGATGCGTTCTTCCTTACTCAAAGACAACATGGGCTTTTGCATAACCTGAAAAACATGAATTACTTATTTTTCCCTATGGTTCCAGATTTACGGGACACCCTGTATATATGCAATATACTGTATAATATGCGTCATTTACACATGTAGCAGAGTATTTTGTCGTTGGAGCTTAGGCGTAGGTTTTTACTTTATCGCTTCTGTACCCTTCGGCCGATCTTGACTACACACCTGACGAAGAGCAATCGGAGCTTACCCAAAACGAGTTGAATGACTTCATTAGAGACCTAGTCCTCTCCAAAGAGAAATCAGAACTTCTCTCCTCGAGACTCAAGCAGAAACACTTACTTGAGAAGAACGTCCGAGTGTGTCACTATCGAAAACGAAACCATGATTTGACGACATTCTTTACAGTAGACGGTCCGCTCTGCTATTGCTATGATATCAATGGACTCTTCGAGAACTTGTCACAGGTACACACACCATCTGAGTGGTGCCTCTTCATTGATTCCTCACAGCAAAGCTTGAAAGCGGTACTCCTGCATAACTGAAACTTAAAGCCGTCTATCCCGATCGCCCACTCCATTCATCTAAAGGAGACGTACGATAACATGAACATACTACTCGAAGCAATATAATACAGCACTCATCAATGGAATATCTGTGGTGATCTCAAAGTCATTGGCATGTTAATGGACATGCAAGGAGGGTTCACAAAATACTATTTTTTCCTATGCCTATGGGACAGCCGTGCTACCGCGGATCATTACATCAGACGTGACTGGCATCAAAGAAGCACATACGAGCCAGGAACGGGCAGTGTCAAGTGTGTTTCTTTAGTTGATCCAAAGAAGATTTTCCTGCCACCTCTCCACATTAAGCTCGGCCAGGAGCGGCTCGTCGGTAGGCACTGCGGAACTGCAGCACCCCCATGATCTTATGATTATATTTAAATATTTAAAATAGCCTCTCTGATTGTTTTTTTTCAATGAACTTTGAGTTTTTAAATCAGATTATATCCTTTTTTCCTTAAACTATTTCAATGCCGAACGAATGAATCACGAAAGTAGCTTCAGCCTTCCCGTGGAACTGCGTACTTAACAGTTCCAGATTTTGTTCGAAACGCTTGAAACCTCGGTGGCGGACGTACGAAGAGCGAGTCAGTATCGCGGGTTTAAGAGGATCCAAAGCACTGTGGACAGAGCAGTGCCGATTTGTTTGTTTGACGTGGTAGTTGTGTTGCTGTATCGTTTGCTAATTCGAAATTTAATTTCAGAATTGCATTTATCAATGATTCGTTATCATTTATTTTTTGTCTTGAGATTGAAGTTAATTATATAATAATTGGATTATTTACAATATATAGCTTTCATTTCTTAGAATATTTTTTCGCTCAGAATAAAAACAGAAGAATGGAATTTGTTTATAAATAAAATTTTTGGCAAATTCGAAATTACCCGTTAAGCGTAAGTACCCTATAATTGATTTTATGATACTATTTTACTTATTTTTATGACTGAGTAGTGAGTAGTTATCTATTTATCTATTCGACTTTCTCTCTCTCATATATATATATATATATATATATATATATATATATATATATATATATATAATCGACACAATTGTTCACAATTTCTGAGGCAGCATCCCCATAACTGAAAGTCACGAAACGCCACTGAGCTCGGCTTAATGAAATTTTTGTGAAAACGATGGGTAAGTCGAATTCGAGAGGGTTTCGATACCTTGTTGAAAAATTTGCAAACATCAGTGCCACGTAATTGAAGGAGGGAATCTTTGTGGGACCGGAAATCAGGGAGGTTCTGCAGGATGAAGTCGTTGAAGAAAGCCTCAATGCCTTAGAACTAAAAGCATGGCAGGCTTTCAAGTGGATTTGTAGAAACTTCTTGGGTTACCCAAGTCTCCCGTATACAAAGATGGAGTTCAGAAACTGCTGGATGCATATCAAGAAATGGGCTGTCGCATGTCCTTGAAAATACATTTTTTACATTCGCATCTAGATTTCTTTCCCGAAAACCTTGGCGCGGTGAGTGACGAACAGGGGGAACACTTCCATCAAGACATCCCGACAATGGAAAATCGCTACCAAGGTTTCTGGAGCGAAAGTATGCTGGCAGACTACTGCTGGATGTTTTACCGCGACGATCTGGACAAGGTTTACCAAAGAAAATCGTACTCGTAACGTTTTTAGGTTGGTGTACGCTTCTTTTTATGAATAATGTTGTACTTTCACGATAAATTGTGCTGAAAATAACACCAGTCATATTTCGATAACTAGATATGCCAGAGGAAAATCGAAAACAGATTTGGAATCAGCGTATAAAACTGGTCTAGAAAAGTGTGTATACCTCTTTGATGATAGAAAAAGTTCGATTTTGTCGACCAGTGTTATTTATCATCATGTATCATTGTGCGTTACCGTGTATCGTTGTGTATCATCATCATCATCATCATCATCACCAGGTTAAAAGATCAGTTAGGAATGCTAAGCGTAATTTAGAGATACTTATAGCTGCGGATAGTAAACATAATCCAAAAACGTTTTTTGAATACGTCAATAATCGTAAGCCGATAAAAGATAACATAGGCCCTTTAGTGGATGTTAACAGCGCTTTGGCTTCTGAAGCTCAGGCGATGGCGGGTATTTTCAATAACTTTTTAGCGACAGTTTTTACCGTAGAAGACGTAAATAATGTCGCCGACGTGGACGATATCGTTCCATTTAGTAGCGAGACTACTTTGGATGAAATAGCTGTTTACGAGGGTGAGATTGCGCATTATATCGATAGGCTAAAAGTTAGCAAGGCTCCAGGCCCTGACGCTTTTTATCCCAGACATTTGAAAGATTTGAAAGACGTTATCGTAGGCCCCTTAACGAAGATTTTTAATCAGTCACTCGAAACGGGGATTATTCCTGAAGACTTCAAATTAGCTAACGTCACGCCTATTTTTAAAAAAGGCGACCGCACAGTAGCTAGCAATTATAGGCCCATTAGCTTAACGTCAACTGTCGGTAAACTTTTGGAATCCGTAGTTAGGGATCGTATCATCGATCACTTAGAAAGTAGAGATTTGATTAATAGTAGTCAGCATGGGTTTCGACGCCATAGATCTTCTTTAACTAATTTGTAAGAATTTTTTAACGAAACAGTGCGTGAATACGATAGGCATAGAGCGGCTGACGTTATTTATTTAGATTTTAAAAAGGCGTTCGATATAGTTCCGCATAGAAGATTAATTGCGAAGGTTAAAGCGCACGGTATACGCGGTCAGGTAGCTAACTGGTTAGAGGAATGGCTTCGTGCTAGGCGACAGAGGGTCGTTGTTAATGGTAGTGAATCGAGGTGGTTGGATGTAGGTAGCGGTGTCCCACAGGGTTCAGTGTTAGGCCCATTGCTATTCGTAATTTACATTAACGTCATAGATGTAGGATTGCCTAGTAACGTGTCAAAATTCGCGGACGATACTAAAATAGGCGGTAAGGTTGTTAACGAGGACGATAGAAATAGGCTCCAAGACGATGTAAATAGGATTATGGAGTGGACGGATAAGTGGCAGATACAATTTAACGTAGACAAATGTAAAGTTTGGCATATAGTTTCTCGTAACAATAATTACACGTACACGATGGATGATAGAGAGTTAGCGAGCGTTGACGAGGAAGTAGATTTAGGCGTACGTGTATCTAAGGATTTAAAAGTTAGGAACCAGTGCCTGGAGTCTTGCGCAAAAGCTAATAGGATGTTAGGCTTCATAGCGCGTAATTTCGAATTTAAATCGAAGGATGCCAGCAATAAAATTAAAAAAAATAGACTAACACGAACGTCGATGTAGCTCGTAGAGTAAACTAACCCACTTTTTGTTATACTCTACCTACTTTTTTTTTAATCCTCTCCTTACTTGCATGTCTGTAGTTTGCATGGTATGACAGTGAGTTAAGACTGTGTTTGCATGGTTTATAAGCGTTCTTATTTTACTTCTTTTCATCTTTCACCCCTCTCCTATTCTCTTCGACTATTTTTCCGACTTGTCGGCAGTGGCCGGCGGATGATGATGGGGAGTCTTTCTTTCTCTTTTTCTGAATGAATGTTAACCCACGAATGATAGGTTTTGCTACTTACTTAACCCCTTATTCTCCTCTTTTAATCCCCTTCTCTTTCCTTTCTCTCGGGCTAACCTTAGAGTGGATCTTAGGGTTTTTGTTAGCCTTAGCTTCTGTAGATCTGTAGATCATATATCTGTTCGCTTGGTTTATTAATTTGTTTATCATTATTTCAAGTGTTATTTTCGTTGTTTATTTCGATTTGAGTTTTGTATAGATTTTTCAAGAGAAGAAATTGTCACGATTAATTTTGTAGTTTCGGAAAAAAGTTCGCCTAGAAACAAAATTTCAAAAACCATAAAAAAGTTACTAATCAGTAATGACTGGGTTTCGTTTTTTAAATTTTATTGTTGTCACAAAAATAATAAAGTATCCAAAGGAAAAGAATAAAATAATCTGTTATACTTTTCAGACATTTTGTGTTCTAAGCTCACTTTTCTGAAACGGCACCATTTATTAACGTAGTTAAAGTAGGAAAACTATTTATGTAATTTAGGCTTGGACTTATGACTTTTAAAGTTTTACACGTATGTACAGAGAATTCTAAAATTATCAAAATATTTGAATAAATGAAAGAGAGTGATGGAGTTTTTGGAACAAGAAAAAAGTTTCCAAAACTAAGGTTTTAATTAAAAAAAAATCTGATAACCTTGAACTTTTGTGCTCTTCTGGCCATTGGCGTTTCCTCTTGTGGAATGTTCCTCGCTCTCATTGTTATAATGGCGGCATCATTTTTCTTGAAATGAAATCTTTCATTTGTAGCAATCTACATGCGGTTCCGTCACCGTGTGTCAAAGCTTTCGTGAATTAGTGGATAAACAGCGAAATAAATGTATGTCGAAAATGAGTGATCATAATGGCTTTGATCTGATCGTAATGAATATCTGAACTGTAGCATCCTCTAGGAAAGAGTGACTATCCATCCTCATTTCCTAGCTTGCATAAATCATGTGTTAACCTTCCAGCGTAATCGGTGCTAAGAAGTCGAAACTTCCCATTCCTCGTTTTCAATCACCGCTGAAGTCAGCTGTGGTGAATCTTTTACCCCATTTAAAAGCCATCGAGCGACTCACAGCATTAGTTTCGTAAGCTGCTTTCATCCTATTATATAGGCCTTTGTGTTGCTTGACTTTTGTAAATGCAAATTCACATGTATACTGTATATAATTTGTAGCAGAGCACAGTCATGTACAGGTTGGGGTCACAAAAGTATTACGTCACAGGTTAAATAGTGTAGTTTCTTAATATTTTGTTTTAGTTAGTATATTTTTTAAGGTTTACGAAGAGTGAGTTGCAGAAAGAAGCAAACTAAAGTATCTAATTTTTGTATTGTATTCTAGATACGATATTCTTTATTTGTAGCCTTTAGCTACCGTATATTAAAAAATATAAACATAGTATTTTTTACTATGAAAATTGAATGCACCTCTTTTACATAAAAATTTCAACTAATGTTTTATTTATATTTACAAGGATAAAATATATTTAAATATAAAAGTGTTTACTCCCATTTATTCAAATGCTTTTATCGAATTTATTTCCTTTCATTTGCCACAATTAATACTTCAACGCCGGAATTTTTTGTAGAGTTAAGTTACAAATGCGTGTACGTGAAACGTTACAAATTTGTTCCAGTCGTTCATAAAAGATTAAGCATAAAGTACGTCTGAATCATCACTGCAGGGTGGCCCAAAAATCCCTATCTATTTTGCTGAAATAATGATATTTCTATTTTATTTTATGCAGGCCATAGATGATGATGGATATACAAGAACGTGTGATGGTAGGAACACTACGTATCCACAAGAAGAAGTGCAAAGAAATTCGAGAGAAATTCGAAAGAAGATTTAAAAAAACCAGGACCTACAAAGTAATTCGCGAGCTGGTCAATAAATTAAAAGAAAAGGATCTGTTCATGATGAGGCAAGATCTGGACATCCAGGTACATCTCAAGAAAATGTCGAATTGGTAAGAGATACCTTTGAAACAAATCCAGGAATGTCAACTCGCGCAGCATCACGTAGAGTCGTAGACTGAGCACACCAGAAACGACTGTTCTAAGGATTTTGAAATCAACATTAAAAAAGTAAAGTTACCATATTAACGTGCTATAGGAGTTACACGAAGATTATCCAAGACGAACCGCCATGGCACAGAATTGATTGAAAAAATTCATACCGGAAACTTATTAAACCACATTCTCTTCAGCGATGAGGCGACATTTCACACATGCGAAAAGGTTAATCGACATAATTGTCGTATCTGGGCTAATGAAAAACCAACCAAGTTTTATCAATGGAAGAGAAATTCGGAGCAAGTGTAGTTTACGTCCCCCTGTGGTGCCTAGTGTAGTTTGTGTTCCCCAACTTTGTCCTTGTATACCTAATCAAATAAAACGTTAAAACTAACGAAAATATCACGACATAACCTAACCAATCGTCAATTTATATATATATATAATTTAGTGGTGGACCGGATATCCGCATCCGCATCATTTTTTACATCCGCATCCGCACTTCTGACTGCGGATGTTATGCGGATATTACTCTAATAAATTATGCAATTTACAATTAAATTAGCTTATAAAGTAACTTATAACGCCCAGTCATGCACATTTCATGTAAATTATTAATTATTAATGAACAAAAAAATATATAACTCCCCCCCAAATATATAACTCCAACTCCCCCCCTGAAGATGGGGTGGAAACGCAGCATGCAGGGGTAGCGGTCAACCCCCCTCCCGTTCAGGAAAGGACTCCTGCTCCCGATCTCACAATGAGGAACAGGGACGGTTCAATGCCGAGAGTCGAGGCATTATTGCCCTCTCCCCTGCCTCCCACTGCAGAGGAGAGGTGTTCGATTACGCCTCGCTCGGTTCGTAGTTCTCCCCCTCCCACCGAAGAAGGAGAGGCACGCGCGGCCGTCAGGGTATAAACACCACTAACAGACCCTCACCAAGCCACAGAGTAAGGGAGGGGCCTCCTATCCCCCAAAGGTTGTGCCACCCATCCCCCAGGCAGGCGAACCCTGCCGCAGGGAGATCGAGGGAGCAGGACGGGTGGGTAACTGTTAATAGGCGCCAGTCCCAAAGGTCTCCTCAACCGGTCTCCGCGGCGAGGCCACCGATAGAGAATCTCACCCTAGTTGTGTCGCGAATTCAGCTCTCGAACGAGGCAAGCGATATTCGACACATGATAGAAGAAATCATTGGTGAACACAGTAGTGATAGTTAATAAACTAAACACGAAATCTCCGTATTATAACTCTTTTAAAGTAATAATTAAAGGTGTAAATGTGCAATTCAACCCGTATAATATGAGTCAATGGCCCGACGGTATTATTGTTAAGGAGTTTATTCACTTTTCCAGGAGATTTGATAGCAGGCATAATAATAATAATAATAATAATAATAATAATAGGCGCCCTAACGGTAATGCCTGAAAGTTGTACTGTGTATAATAATAATAATCTTACTAATAATAAATTTTCTATCAGTCATGGCGGATAACTTGTTGAAAATAGTCTCATATAATGTAAGGTCAGTGAGGAATTCAACTGTAGATGTTCATAAAATCTGCGACAGTGCAGATTTGATACTCCTGCAGGAGCACTTGCTACCTAAGCAAGAGCTAAAATTCCTCTCTACCATCCATGATGACTTTATGTACCATGCGTCATCAGCAGTAGACTTGTCAGATGAATTAATGTACGGTAGGCCTTTTGGTGGTGTTGCTTTCTTATTAAGGAAAAATTTGTCAAAACATATAAGATTTTTAACAAGCGATAACGTAAGGTTGTTAGGCATTGAATTACAAGTGAACAATGATTGCATATTAATTGTAAACTGCTATTTACCATACAACAACGGCAGTAATCTAGATGAATACATTGATTTGCTGTACAAAATTAAGTCATTATCAGATAACCCCAAATATTCTCATGTATAATAATGGGGGACTTTAACGCACATGTGAACTCGGAATTCTTTGGAGAATTGGGTAACATGTGCGAGTCGGCCAATTTAAGTATAAGTGATGTAGATGTATTAGGGGTTGCCACTGGTAATTTTACATACGTTAGCGATATGAGAGGTACCACCAGGTGGATTGATCAGTGTCTCACTAGTAATAATCTAAAGGATCGAATTGTTAGAGTTCATATTTTGCATGATTTCCTTCTTTCTGAACATAGACCATTACAAATATTAATTAACGTTACCAATTTATGCGCAACACGACTTAACAAAAACTCAATAGGTAAGAATAATCGCGTCGATTGGTCCAATGTTAATATGCAGCAGAGAATAGAATACAAAGACAGAACATGTCACCTCTTTAATAATTTTGAAGTTTTGCACCTTGGCTGTAATAATCCTTGCTCAAATGATTCTCACTGTAAACTCATAGATAGGTATTATAGTAAGATAATATCCCTGTTAAGAGAAGCAGGAAGCCCCTTGATTAAATCTTACAACTATCATACTAAGGTTATTCCTGGATGGAATGATTTTATTGCCCCCCTGAAGAGGGAATAGAAAGACGCCTACGATTTGTGGTGCTTTCATGGTAGACTCAGATTAGGACCAGTATACATAAATATGTGTAGAAGTCGGGGTCAGTATAAGGCGGCCATAAGGCGATGTAAACAGGAAGAAGAGTCTATTCGAGTATCAAAAGCCTGTGAAGCTCGCATAAATAACGATAATAACAAATTTTGGAAATTTGTTAAGAATCAAACGGGTGTCAAAAATGTCCTCCCTCCGACAATCGATGGGGTGTCGGGGGAGGATGAAATTGCAAAGCTGTGGAAAAACCACTACTCTAACATTCTTAATAGTGTGAGTAGGGATAATCTTAAGATAGATTGCAGCGAAACGATTGTGGGAGGGACAAGGGAAAATATTTTTATATCATTTTCTGGAGTAAAGAGGTTAATTAAAGAGTTAAAGACTGGTTCTGCGTCAGGGGTAGATGACTTATCGAATGAGCACTTAAAATATGCAAATGACGTAGTATGTCTGCATATATCATTGCTCCTATCAGCCATGCTTGCTCATAGCTATATCCCTGCAGAGTTCATGAGGGTATATATCTTGCCCCTGGTCAAAAATAAGTATGGAGACATTCTGTCCAGCAATAATTACAGGCCTATTGCTGTCGCTTCCTGCTTCTCGAAACTACTAGAAAAACTCTTGTTACTCCGATTAAATGATTTCCTATGGACATCTAATCAGTTTGGCTTTAAAAGTCCCACTCAACTGACCTGTGTATCTATGTACTTAAAGAAACAATATCTAAATACATTGACAGTAATTCAACCATTTATAGCTGTTTCCTTGATATAAGTAAGGCATATGATAGGGTGAACCACAATATTTTATTTGCAAAACTAGAAGACAGGAAGGTTCCCATGTACATATTAAATTTATTGAAATTTTGGTATTCCCACCAATCTTTCACTGTTAGGTGGGGCAATGTACTATCCGAGTGTTTTGGCTCCTCTTGCGGGGTGAGACAAGGCTCCTTGCTCTCCCCTATGCTGTTTAATGTGTATATTGATGGATTAATTGCTTCACTTAATGAGGCAACAGTAGGATGTATAGATAACACAAGGATAAATAACTTAGTTTATGCCGATGATATGGTGTTAATAAGTCCCTCTGTTAAAGGTCTGGATCGGCTACTAAATGTCTGCGAAGTGTATTCGCAGAAACATGATATTCTTTTTAATGTTACAAAAACTAAGGTTATGCAATTTCATCCTAAAAGCTGTAATCAGCCAGCTCATATAAGGTTTAAAATGAATGGTGAAGTAATTGAGGAAGTACAAGAGTTTAAGTATTTGGGTCAAACTATTACCAGCTCCTTGAGTGATGACTCGGATATAAGAAAACAATCTCGAAGCCTGTGTGCTAAAGCGAATATGACCATAAGGAACTTTCGTTTCTGTACAAGTGAAGCTAAAGACACACTCTTTCGTACTTTCTGCAGTAATATATACGGTCAGCAACTCTGGGTGAATTATAAAAAAGGTTCTGGCAGAACCCTAAATTTGCTGTACAACAGGTCTTTTAGACTCTTACATAAATTACCCCCGAGATGCTCAGCTTCGCAAATGTTTGCTACCCGCAATGTTCCGAGCTTCCCGGAGGTAACAAGACGTGCTCAACACAGTCTAATGCAAAGAATTAAAAAATCAACCAACCCGATCATCCAAGCTATCCATGAGTCCTGCCATTTATCCTCTAAGCTATGGACTTCTTGGTACGAAAACGTCTGTCTGTAGCTCCACTTAACTTCGACAGTGCAGTATTATTTCTTTTCAATTGTATATATTTTTATCCTTAGTGTATGAACTGTCATTGTATTAATAATATTTGTCATATGGACTATAGTCTGCCAATAAACCTTTTCATTTCATTTTCATTTCATTTCATTTCATTTTTCATTTCATTTCATATAAACCTCAAAATATAAATACCTGGTAACACAGAAAATTGAATGAAACTTGTTTCGTTGAATTTTCTGTGGCTGAAACTCTTGAGAAAGTTATTATTTTTACCATAATGAAAACATTAATATTAATTTTAATTCTTATGCATTGCCTGCCATAATAGTAATATCACGAAATTTGAAAAATTGTATCATATATTCATAATTCTATATTATATTCATAGATTAACTAAATATCCGCATCCGCATCTGCGGATATTGAAATTAAAAATCCGCATCCGCATCCGCAGATGTTGAAAAACTGACATCCGGTCCACCACTATATAAATATATATATATGTGTACACAACAACTATAGTGGATGTAATTTCCCAGAAGAGTTCCTTGTTCCATGCACGATCTGTATTTAACATATAAGTGTCTCAGGGAACAATTCTGAGTTGTTGTATATTAAACGGACGTGTTATGTGCCTTGAAAAGTAGACGCTCAATGTCCCGATTGAGGTTTAAGTTTTGTTTTTTTGGCTAAAAATACAACAGTTACCCCTTTTTCTTTGATGTATTCAATCCAACGTGAATGCAACGAGTTTCTTGCGTATATTAAGGTTCTGAATGTAGTAGGCTTGGTGTAAGCTGTAAACCCTAGATCCTGTCCCAAAGCTGGATCCTCTCTGCTTTGCAGATAGCTGGTGAGGGAAGCTATTTTTGGGGGCCTCTTTGCGAGTAACCCGGTGCCCACGTTGGGTTTTCCATCATAAAAAAGAAAAAACTATAGTATTTGTCATTTATCATTACTTATTCAAACTATAGTGGATGTAATTTCCAGAAGAGTTCCTTGTTCCATGCACGGTCTGTGTTTAACATATATATATATATATATATATATATATATATATATATATATATATATATATATACTGTATATATATATATATATATAATATATATATATATATATATATATATACATATATATATATATATATATAAGCAAACAACCACAGGGAAAAAGAAAAAGAAACCCGAAATCTGAGCGCTTTCGTGATATATTTACATCTCCAGGGAAAAGAAAGCTATTTCTTTCTTTTCCCTGAAGATGTGAATATATCACGAAAGCGCTCAGATTTCGTGTTCTTTTTTTTTTTTTCCCTGTGGTTGTTTGCTTATTAATAAGATCACGTGTTATTCTGTGATTTTTCTGCATATATATATATAAATGTAAAAATGAACAATGAATAATCAATATTCATTTTTACATAAGAACCAAAATCGCTTAAACGCGAGTTTGGATAAAAATTTTATTTGTAGCTTTCTATTTTCGTTTGTGTCACAACCCTACGATCTACCATTTCTATGGTTTAGTCGTATCCATTTTTCCATTTTTCATTTGTTATAGAATTTATTATAATTAATTATGATTGTCTTGCATCTCACCCTCGACCCTAGATTATGCATACACATTGCATATAACAGGATTGGAACCCGTAGTTGTACATCTTAGTCATTAATACCCACTCTTTGTCTTTAATTCGTTCTTTTAATCTTCCTAATAATGATTTGTACTATACGTACAAATTCAATAACTATGACGTCACATTTTCCCGTCATTAATTTCCCTTCATCATATCTCTAGTATTCAATGTATGAAAATTCTTTAACATCAAAATAAAAACTGTACACTCTATAGAAGTCATTATTTATATGTTATGTAGTATAAATATAACTATTATTCGACCATGTCCCAGCTCCCATACGTCCATATCTTATCTTGACCATTATCCTATGTCAACTTTATTAAATATTCATTTTTGCTTGTGAAATGAAAAACTTTATGCATTCGTTCGAAAACGCGCAAATACGTTCTCGTATTATTTTTTATTATTTTTTTTCAAGTGCGTTCACCCCTCACAAGATATTCATAAATGCTTAGGTAAGTGATCGAATTCGCTAATCACAGCAAAATCGAACGCTTCTAACATAAATATCTCCTATCGCTCTGATTCAAATTTATAACATATTATAACATAATATAACATATTATGTTGTATATAAATACATACCGTATGTGCCCATGTACTTTGTATTATATTTCTAACATCTTAATTGTCTATTAATATGAAACACTATAAAACAAAACAAAGTTATAGTAACTGTTTAATTATAATTAACTGTAATACTTTAATTTAATATAATGTAATGTACTTTAATGAAACTGTACTTAATGATGTAATGTACTAAATGATGTAGTCAATGTACTTTAATGGAATTGTAGTTAACGATAATAAATGAATTAATTGGTAATTATAATCATAATTATACTAGACCAAAATTACAATGTACTCAATGTCCGACCCGACATTATGTCGCCATAAGGAATGTAGACTTGGCGATATTGTTATTATTTTTTTATTATTATTATTTTTCCGTTGGGATAAATTTTGATGTGCTTTCTACTTTGCCAAATAATTGATGACTTGTTCTTTTTAAAAATTTCTTAATCATTTTTAGATTTAGCTTAATAATGAATCCTGAGTAACTTTTGCCATGTCATGTTTTGTATACATTCTCTCTTCGTTATAAAAGATGAAGTCATTTCTTGTCTAAGCATTTAATTGTAAATCTTAAACCTTTAATTTTTACTCATATGCATATTTTAGTGTAAAGATGTATAGTTCAATTTCCACTTTTAGTTAACTTGGCAGATCATGATAACATCAGATCTGAAAATACGCAATTTAAGATAAAAATATGGCTTCATCTTCAAATATCTTGTTTATTCGTTTAAACCTTACCACAGCTAAAAGATTTACTTTATTTTCAAATATTGTGCAAAAATAATGCAGCCGCTTCAACATTTAATAATGATGATGTTAGTAGAATCGGGGTATGTTTATTCTGATTCCAACTACGAGGCTGAGCATTACCTGTAACAGTTTAGGAGTAAAACACAGTAAGAAAAAGTCTTTATCTTCTCCTTCGAGCCATGCTCTCTTCAGAAAACTTAGTCATTAGAATCTCCCGATAAGTTACAAGAAGAATCGGGGAGAAACCTCAAAGAATTTAATAAGCCTCTCAGAATCCTCCGAGCCGCTAAAGAACTCGGTGAGTAGTATAGAAGAAACTACTGCAAGTAACTGGTCCGTTGCTGCCTTAGACGGAGGGGTTAACATATATATATATATATTAGTGATGGATCGAATAACCGCAACCGCAACCGCAACCGCACTACAACCGCACAAAAATTCACAACCGCAACCGTAACCGCAACCGCCGTTCCATAAGTGCGGTTGCAGTTGTAAAAGCTTAGTTAATTTTAATTTTAGGTTAATTAGAAATATTTCTTTTTTTAAAAAGAAAATGATGGGTCTCCTTATGCGTGCTTAAACGTGACGTCATACGGCTGCCGTAGTAAAATTGGTTTAAACTGCGCTCTAAGTTATTACTCTGTGAGCTCCATGAAGTAACATTTATTTTTATTTAATTTTCTTCAAACTAAAATCGCCTTTAGTACAATAGTCAATAAAGCTCTTCAGTGGAGCGGGAACGTTGTACGATGAGAGGCGTTGCCGCTTGAAAGGTGAAAATGCAGCAAAAATATTATTCTTGAAATTCACACTGCCTGTCATTAAGTTTGACATCAGTTTTTCAAATGAATAATAATCCATAACTTTCCAATGGGTGGAGGCTGGGGAAAGTGGTAGGTGGGATGAACAGTGCGATGGGTCCTCGTCCCTCATCCTGGTAACACACTTAGTGCAAAATATGGTTTTAATTAATTTGACCTATTCTTTCATAATAGCTATATAAGTTTAGAATATACTTCATTTAAATAGTATTTATTTAGTAAATACCTTATGTTGAACACAAGTTTTGCAACACACAAATAGCGGTAGCGGTGTATTGCAAAACTTGTGTTCAACATAAGGTATTTACTAAATAAATACTATTTAGTATATATTATGTACCAAGTGTGGCTAAATCGCACTATAGTGGCTAAATCCAGTTAATAATTACGCATTTTTCCTAGTATATGATAACCGCAACCGCAACCGCGGTTGGAAAAAATTCGACAACCGCAAACACAACCGCAACCGCGGTTGTGAAAAACCGACCACTCGATCCATCACTAATATATATACATATATATCAGTGGCGTGCGGTGATTTTTCGTCAAGGGGAAGCAATTCAAGCAAAAACAACAAAGATTATATAAAATAAAAATAAAACTTTAAAATACTCGTATATAATAAAAACAAAACACATATAATCATCTACTTACTTTACTTATAGGTTAATTCTATTCTTCTTTCTTTTTTATTAAATATATCTATTATTTCTTCGTAAAAGGCATCGGTTTTCATATCCTTAAGAAGCTTTTTCTCAATTGAGATTAAAGCTAAACTTGCAAGCCTTTCTTCCGCTTGCGCATTTCTAGCGTAGTTATGTATTCGCTTTAAATGAGAGAATGACAGCAGACAGCACATATAAGTTGCCAGATATTTCAAGAAAATTAACTATAAGATCTGGACAGCGAAATCTAAATTGCTTCCTTTTTGACATAGGGAAGGATAAAATAACGATAAATATATATTCTTTTTCGCTTAACATGGCCATGGAATTTTTTAGTAGAAAAACTATATATGAAACTTGTTGTATTCAATAAATACTACATTATTAAACATTAAATGAGTTTTTAGAATGGAAAGAAACAATTTGTAACAGTAAAAAAAAAGCGAAAGTCATTGGGAAAAAGGATGTATTTCGTCAATTGTTGTCCAACTCGAGATTTTTTGCGTCGGCTTTCTTAAAGGTTCTTGCACGAACGGCAACCAATGTAAATACTATGTATCCACCTGATTACCAATCAAATGCTATAAATAGTATAATAAAATGATTTTGTACAAATTATTAACACATATTGAACTGTTTAAACTTTAAAGTATAATACAGCATTTTCTTCTTTCTTTGAATAGGGAAGCATTGCTTCCCTTGCTTCCATGGACAGCACGCCACTGATATATATATATATATATATATATGCACTGAGAGGTTCTTCAGACCGTATACTATCATATGGTAATGGATGAATTGCAGAAACGCCAATGTTCGTATGGTCGAAAGTCCCGCGAAAAATAATGCGTTATCTCTGTCCGAAGGTCGCATAACTTTCAACGCGTTTTCTGATGATTAAAAAAAATGGCGCTTGTGCTACGTTTGCTTCGGAAGGCCTCAATTTTATATATATATATATATATATATATATATATATATACTGTATATATATATTGACGATTGGTTAGGTTAAGTCGTAATATGTTCGTTTTATTTGATGGATTCATTTAAAATATGTATCCTAAAGATCTTAGTGTAGTTTACGTTCTATAACTTTGGTCTAGTGTAGTTTGTGTCCCCTTTTGCGTCAAAGGGACGTAAATTACACTTGTTCCAGAAATTCTCCTAAAGTTAATGTCTGCTAAAGTTAATGTCTGGTTGGGTATGACAACATCGAAGATTTACGACCTTTTTTCTTTGCAGAAGCTACGGTAACAGAGCCAATTTATCTTGACATGCTTCAATAGTTTCTTGACCCCATCTTCGTTCATATGGCATTCTCGACACTGTTGTCTTTCAACAAGATGGAGCTCCATTTCACTATGCAAACATCGTTCAGGCGTACCTTGATGAGCTCTGACTAAATCAGTGGATTGGACGTTGTGGAAACAGACTCTGGACAGAACCTATTTCTGGATTTAACACATTAGACTTCTTTGCGTGGGTCTTTATAAAGTCTGAGGTTTACAAAACAAGAGTTACAGACCTGCAGGATCTGCGAACCCGCATTATCGCGGCAGTCTCTAAAATAACCCCAGAGATGCTTGAGAATGTTTTCCGCAATGCAGTGGACAGATTTGAGATTTGCAGAGACACTGATGCTGCTCACGTCGAATCTTAAACCTAAGTTTGATAGATAAATATACATCTAATTATGTTATTACATTTTTGTCTTCAAATACTATTATTTCAGCAAAATAGATAAGGACTTTTGGACCATCCTGTATATAACACCTGGTTGCACGTTCATTATGAAATCGGACAAAGACCTCTTCACTCGCTCTAGAAAAAGTTGGGAAGGCTTCTAAAGATTCGTCGTATCTCGAACGACTGATCTCTTCGTAATTTCCTTGCCAAATTGTCTCGTGTTTCAGGTTAATTTAGGACTTATTCAGATAATGGGAAATAGAATTACATAATGTTAATTGGATGAATTAGACCCAGAGCCTTTCAATTACAGTAATTTTGCTAGAGATCCAAGGAAAGAATGGCAAGGAAAATCGCGACCCAGGTGTTGGGATCGTAAAATGGGATTTATTAATGAATATAAAATAACAATTCATACTGTATAAATGTAAGTTAGGTTCAATAGGTAGATTGTAAAAGGTAGGAAATAGGCCTATTCTAAATTTAAACAAGAGTACATAACATGAACCACGAAGCCAGAACAACAGGTTCATTCTTGCTTATACATGTAAATGAGGTTAGCCAATTAAGCATAAGTTTGTTTGTCATGTGATACCCACCTCTAGACTTGCCCAGTCATGTTCTTAAAGACAAATTAGTTTTCAAATAATACCAGATCTATGTAAGTAAGAGATTTAGTATCAGAAAATAGACCAATAAAGTTAGTTAAATACTGTAGAATAGGTGGAAAATTTAAAAAACTATCGAAATCATGTATTAATTTCTGTCTCTTAAGTTGTAGGTGCAATAATAAATAAACTGAAGATCAGGTATAAAGCGCGAATGGAACAATGAAGTTTGCTCGATGAAAAAGGCAGAGACGACAGAGCGAGAGAGTTGGGTCAAGAGTCAGACAGAGTCGTTGTAAGCGGTTTGTCCATCTTAAAATCGTTTTGCTCTCCCTTGTTAATTTTATTTAAATTTCTCTATTCGAACCCGTGGGAAGTAAGGCATATATTTAAAATTAGCTTAATTCAGTAAATTCAATGCATTAAACCCTAGGGCTACCGACGAGAGAATATTCTTTCCGAGCCTTAGGCATTTTATTCATATCACGCGCGAGGCTACATCGTTTTTGAAGGCCCACTTGATTTTCGGTCAAGGCTTAACCTTGTCTTTGAATTACAGTATATAACGTAAGTATAAAGTTAAAGTAATCTGTGAACATAGGATTAAAAGTATAAAAATTTTGGTGTTTCATAATAGAACAATTTTTATTACTGGTCGAAATTAAATTCATGAGAACGGATCGATAAAAAAACATTAATTTACTTAGTTGTGGTTTAGAGGAAAAGTTGAACTAATAGTTAAAACATCATTGGTCACATTACCATCCTGAGTCTGGGTGTGTTGTAGTCACACACCAGCCCATGGACGGGAAAAAAGGAAGGACGTTTCATCATGACCTGGACCGCAACAACAACTTCCCGAACCCCGAACCCTTTACAGGGACTCATCGATCCTCATTAGGTAAAACTCTACTTAGGCTTACGATGCCTAATAGAGTGGCATACAGTCCTGTTTCATTCTTTCGCCACCCCTCTTTCATCCTTTTGGGCTGAAAACCAGCTGTCACAGGAGTAACAAACGAAGTTATAGGCTCTTCTTTATTTTACAAAAATTCAAATAAAATACTCACTGGCAAAATAATGTTTTCTAAAAACATAAATCTTGTTAGAAATCAGCACTTTTGAAGTCGAAGCACATCGCAAGTCGTTTTCTGGCTGCAAACGATTGCGTTTTTTTCGTCCTGATGTCGACGAGAACTGAATCTTGACTCGCGCAAGTAAGTTGATCCGAATGGAAGTAGGACCTTCAAGGCTTCCTTGCTGACAATTGGGTACTCACTCCTGATGCCAACCCAAGACTGAGTAAGAGGTACAGCTTGGAATTTCTCAAGAAGAGCTTGATCAGCCTGAAGATCGATGGTTCCTTCTTGCAATCCGGATGGCTCATCAGGAAGACGAACTGGATCCACTTCAAAGGGGTTCCTTATTCAACTTTGTGAAGAGAGGTCAGGTAAATATTTGTCTAAATGTGAACGCAGCACTTTCAGGTGGCCCAGGAAAGGAATGCACAAGTCTGCCCAAACGAGCTTCTCATTGTCTTCGTGGTAGAGAACACTGAAAATTTCCCCTGCTTCATCGTACATGAACATGTTCAGTTGATTCACATGGCTGAATACATCAGCAAGGTAACACAGCTTTGCAGTCCACACGGCGTCTTTGGAGCGGTCGGACAGTTCATGCCTCTTTTCCGATATAAAGATAGAACTTCAGTTCAGAGACAACACGCGGGTTACGGAGTGAAAAAGGAAATTTTCACATACTGAAATGAAGTCTGCATACATGTTCTTGAACAGTTGCATGTTCAGTGGGACCACCTTTACAAAGTTGACAATGTTCCCAACATTAGACAACACCTTCCCCAGTTCAAGTTGTACTGTACATCTTTTGAATCAAAAACCTACCCATGGATCATCCACTGAACAATTATGACATCTAAGTACATTGCCATCCTTCACCAGAGCGGGGAAACCACTCTTACTTCTTAACATCGACGGAGCACCATTATTTCGGACTGCAACGCAACTGGAACACAAGACACCTTCATTCGTAAGAAACTCGTGTACTTCCTAATAAATGTCCTCACTTCTGCAATGCGTTAGTAAGGCTTTCCAAAGAGGAAGTCCTCCGTGAGATCTTCTCCAATGTCTGTCATTCTATCCAGCTGAAGAGCAAAGAACTTACTTTTTTTTAATGTTTCCATAGTTTGCGCTTTGATGTCTGATAACACGTCCTGAATTTTTCTTGCACCAGTGTCGGTGGATAATGACATATACTCGAGTTTCTTTTTTTGTTTTTGCTGCATATTATCTCATACATTTCTATTGCTGCCGGTTTAACAAAATCTTCTCCAGCAGTATGTGGCTTTTTGCTCTTAGCTATTAGCCAGGACACACGAAGGGAAATAATCGTAGCATTTGCGAATGGGTGAGACATTTGCTGGTTTTAGAGTTCAGCTTCTGATTCTTGATCCGTTCCTCATGCCAAGCAAAGAAGAACTTGTTAACTAATGTCGGATGCTGCATTTCCAAATGGCGTCGCAGTTTGCTCTACTTCAAAGCTTCAGTGGCCAGCACTTTTCCACACATAACACACTTGGTTTCTCAACACCACCTTTGTCCACTATGCTTGTGAACCTGTGAACTCCAACTCCAAGTAGTTCGTGCTGTTCGATCGTCTTTTAGCCATTTGTCTTTAAAATCGCATCACTGTAGAGGATCTAATAACTTGAAAGACAAGGATTTTTCTTCAAATAATTCAGAGAGAGATGTGTGGAGAGATAGGCAGTGAGAGAAATAGAGGATGGACACAACAAAAGAATACCGTTGTGTCGTAAGTAAGACAGGAGAGGGAAAATGACCAGGAGCGACTGAGCGGAAGATAGATTGAAGAGAAGTAATTTGTACAAAACTAATTCAAGTATGCGAGTATAGGACAATTTCTAGGAAAACCTCACAACCTACTAGAAATAGGCTCGCTACCCAAGCTGCTGAGGTGGCGACTTCATACTTGAGAATCACTGTCCTAATAGGGTGGGAATGTTAACCTTATCTTACCAAACCCATCTCTCCAGCTATCTAAGTTATTTGTGGTGTTTGAGTGGTTCTTTCTCGGGAAGTTGTGTTAAGTGCCCGGGATTGCCTCCTGTCTTCTCACTTCGATTAAGAGGCACCCCCTCGTTCTACGCTGAAGAGGTAAAGCAGAGTCGAGCAGTGGGACCCGCCTACTGTGGGCCTGAGCTCCGCTGCGCCATCTATTTATACTTGGTGGTTATACTTACAGAAGGTGGGGCGGGTACCCATTAATTTTTACTTTATCAAACTATATTTGTATGTACCTGAACTATTTTTTCATGTATTTTATATGAACGCCTTAGTAATAAGATTAAACCATTAGTTATGAATAACCTGGGAAATATGCACCCTTCTTCAAGTTACAGTCCTATTATGTCATTTTTGTATTAATTAAGGTAGAGTAAGCTCGCATCAAAGATAAAATCATTTAATTTTTAAAGTTAGATAATGAGACAGTAGGCACAACTTTTCTCACTTAACCGTTCTACTCATACCGTTAGGTAAATATTCTCAATTACGAGAAGTTGAATTAAGAGAACAAAGCCAAGTAGAATGGGTGCAAAAATGGGTCGAGTAGTGGAAGGGGGTGTCGGAAAAGAGGTGTTAGCAAGGTGGTAGGGGTAGGAAGGGTAAGGAAAGAAGGAGGGGAGAGGGATGGCACTGGCACTGAATGTAAGTGGGTGAGGGACGGCACTAAAAATGAACTCTTTAAATCCCTTTTAATTATTTTAATTTGACAAGGGAGCCATTAGTGTTTTTAATCCGTTAATGGCTTTTTAATCCCAAAACCTAAAAGAAAGAAAGGGAACTATAAAAATTGTGTTTACATTTAGGTATATAAAATTATTTAAGGATTTTATATACCTGTATATACTAATATATTTATATATAAATGTAAATTATAGAGTGATAAATAAAATATGACGTTTAGAGGCCACCCAACATTTCTCATCGTCGTTGACGTACTTTCATCCGCCCAAAATCAACAACCCCTTAAAACCCACAATTCCACAACTGTAGTAATTAATTTCTTTAAGGGCCCATTCCTTCATTATTATAATTCTTTATTTACTTTACTTTCTATTCATTTCTCTTCTATCATTAATCATTCTCTTTACACTCTTTTCACTCGCTTTCTCTGTGCTTTATAAATACGGGTAGCATGACCGAAGTTGAGGCGCCATTATAATTTGAACAAGGCGAGGAGGACGGGGGGGGATTAGTTATACTCTGATTACATTTTCTGACTTTTATTTATACCGAAAACACTTAGTTAAACGGGGTAATGCGAGGGGGGAATTTACGTTGACATTTTAGTCGGAGAGAGATACGAAATACTATTATAAATTCACAACATCTTAACACAAAAAAAACACCTTAAACCCAAGGCCATCCGATGACTGCCGAGCATTCCTAAGCAGCCTTTAGCCTGTGTTGAGGCGTTGGTAACTCGTATTTCTATATTTTTTTATAAACAAACCATTATTTATCGTAATTACATTTATTAAATATTATTATCTTCTTTATTAATTTCTTATAACCAAAACATTCTAATTTTTAATTTGACATTACTACACTCGCATCACCACCTCGAAAATAAGTTTTTCACTAGGAAAACTTATTAATATCGTTTAACAAATTTATTTATTTATTCAACAAAGTTATTTATTTAGCTTTTTTTTTAAACAAGTTCACAATTAGGATAGACAAGAAATAATTTCAATGACAAATTCCACACATTAGGTATTTTGTATGATTTCAAAAAATCGAAAAAACAAACAAACTAATATTCACAACATCTGCATAACAATAATATTTCACACTAATCAATTTACAATCTGTAACGCATCTGTGACATGGAAAATAACGGATAATTTTCTTAACACTGGTTACACAAATTTCAAGTTCACGATCTATTCCAGCGATTCCTCATCAAAAATCGCTTTACATTCGAAACAAATATTTGTATAGTTATACAGTTACTATTTGGGCAACACAGAAAAAATAAGAAAACGTTTATATAAAATACTGACCAGAGAGCACATACTATTTCACAAAATACAAAACAATTATGGGTAATAATCGTACCGTTTCACTTATAATTTCATTACATAATAATCAGTACATTAATAGCTGGATGTTGTTTAGATCACCATCCGCAAGCTGACAATGGACTTCTTCAATTTTCAATCGCAGCTCTCCTGCTCACTTCGCTAGAATGCAAGGGGTTGCATCACCATGCAACAGGTCAGCACGCTTGAGGTTGGTTCCTCTCTCTCTCCAAATGGCGAAAAAAAAAACAAGAGAGACGTCCAATTCTAAGAGGATCAAGGGGGGAGATATACTGAAAGTGGAACCACGCACCGGAATTGGACGAAATTTGCAATTCTAGAAGTCGACGAAGAAACTCAACTCTCTCATCTCAACTTTTGTCTGTGAACGCTGCTCTTCCTACGTCCAGCTGAGGGACTCTCTTACTGGCAATAATCAAACGATCACATCGCCGTAGGCGGTTTCACAATGAACCTACTGTATGTCTGTATGGACAGTAAAACCTTAGACACTCGTTTAAACTCTCGTGGTTTGCCTACCTAGTGCTAAAACACATATTTAGCGAAGCATCGAGCAGCTTGACCAGCTACTGCCCGAAAAATACCAGTAGACCATCTTCGACCGAAACTCTCCTGTGCCAAGTCCCTGCACATTTGGTTTCTCCTCTCTCACTCTTCTCTCTTCTCTTCCGAAACTCCTGCGCCAAGTCCCTGCGCATTCGGTTTCTCTTCTCTTCTCTCTCTCTCTCATCGGTGATCGATCACCTATCGGGTCAACTAAACTCAATGGATGGAGCTCGGATCCAACTTAGTTGCTTCCAAATCGAGCCTCTCGAAATTTTGACAAAAAAATATCAAAGTTTATACTGCTACTGATTATCACTTTTTCATATTTAATTTACCGAATTTTCTCGACACTTCACTTCGAAACAATAACTATAATAATTTGCTCTGGCCAAATTTACGGAAAACTATGACAAATCCCTCAAAATTTCGCAAACATTTAATCACGCCTATGGCAGTTACATCGGAGAAGATAATAAAAAAAATCATCAAATGCAACAAAACAAAACTGCACAGTAGAAGTATAAACGCGCCCCTACATAGTAACCTTTATTATAATTTAAAAAATATTATTATTAAACCTACCTTCAGAAATTACATCAACGCATTTAAATACAAAAGCAAAAATGAAACCCAGAAACTTCATGTCATCAATTCTCGAAAATCACGAACCCTCTTACACTTTGGGGGAAGCACACATAGATACCACAAAAACGTTACTGGCCATCTAAACGGCTCCATCTCCGGTTAACACTCTAGCTAAAGTTTCAACTGCATTAGTAAACCCAAGTGAAGTTTAAAAAATAACAATTTTCCAAAACAGAATCATTAAATATAAAAAAATTTAAATATTAATACCGAAAATTAATTTAATACATTAATTCCAACCTAAAACGCTAAATTTCATAGGAGGAAAACTCTTAATTCACAAATTACATCTGAGAGACAACTCGCTCCTGCAACACAAAACCCAGTATGGTTTGTAAATCACAAGAATTCCAGGAATTTATCGTTTTCAAGTGAAACTACAAATTTACATCGTTATTCTAAATAAGAACAGATACTATGAACCTAAAAATACAACGCAACCTACTATGTAAACAAAACAAAAATTAAAACAAATCACTGCATAATGAAGAGTGTTCGCTTTGTTTGTAAACGAGCCGCTATAAAAATATTCGTAAACGAATTTTACTGCAGTACATCGGGAAACAATTTTTGTAACATTTTCTATACAAACGCGCGAACGAAAAAAACAAATTTTCATTTTTAATACCAAAATAAAACGTTAAACAAAAAAAAAAACACTCCCTAACACAATAAAATCTAATTTCAGAATAAAAAAAATTAAACAGCCCAAGTATACAAAACATCACTCGGAATTTATCTTGAAAATGAGAGAAAGAAAAAAATAGACAACAATAATCAACCCACCTATATATATAAGCATTAATGAATATATGAAAAAAAATTCAAAAACAGAAATTAATTTATCTAAAGAATTTATGAAAACAATTTCTCTATTTCAATTTCAATTTTTATATTTTTCTTACAAATTTGCTTACTTTGAAGTTTCACACAATTTATATACGGCAAGCATAAACTTAAACAGTCTGAATTTGACCTAGTATAAATTAGTGTCTTTAACGATTATTTTTCGACTTTAACTTAAAAATTAACTTAAACTATAAGGCGAAAACTACAAAGCGATCTTTAAAATTATACACCTCTGATGTTCGTGTGTCTAAAGGATTTACAGGCAACACATCCAGTCAAAGAATAATCTTAAAAACTCCTACTAAATCTGGAAATTTTTTACGTGTTCATTCTTTTACTATTCGCTACTATATGCATATTATATACACCTAGAAATGCGGTACCTATACGCTGAAACATTTTAAACCTTACCGTATAAAAATGCATGTCACAATCTATTTAAAGAACTAAAATAATTTAATTCATATAAGTAAGTGTAAAAATTATTTACTAATCATTATTATTATTATCATCACAATTATTACTAATTCCGAAATGTAAACACCAAAAAAAAAACTGTAAACACAAAATAGGTAGGCTTTTAGACGTAAAAAAAAATGGAAGGAAAGAAAAAAGAATGAGTCACCGGACAGCAATTATCAATTTTGAAATTTTTCTCTCCGACCGATCGAAACGAATTCTAAAGAAAAAACGGAGTGAGGAAGGAAACAAACGACTCCGAATTACATTTCAGACCCGAACTGAGTCGGAACAGCGTCCGACTCCATGGAAACAAAAATGTGAGTCGAAACGATTTTAAAACAGTCGAGACTCCAACGAGAAGAGAAAAAAAAAATTTGACCGCGAAAATTACGAGGACGCTACGAGGATTTCGAAAGCGAGCCGCCATTTTGAATTACAGTTCCAATGAATTGTTAAGTAATGGAAATCGAAATCAGTCTTTCCTTGTGAAGAGACGTGTTTTATCGAGTGTCCAGTGTTATCAATTGAATAAGTGGTTTTCGTTGGTGTTTTAAAAAAAAATAGTGTTCGGTGCATTCTTAACTAAAGTACTTCGTGCTACTAATCATTCATTAACGAATATATTTCATTTATTGACGTTATTCAGTACTATATTATTTGATCAAACCAAGGCAAGGCTACTGCACGTGGCTTGCCTTTTTGTTTTTCAAATCTATCAGAAAACGTGGTCATAAGCTTCATTTTTTCTTCCTTCGAGAGGTTAGGTAGAGTGTGGTCACACACCGTGTGAAAAAAAGGAAAAAAGTCGGGTCGAATCGCGGACAGATAAGTATTATAAATACTCTTCATTTACAGATCTTTTATCGGTAGCTTAATTCTATATTCATTTAGTATAAATCTGTTACAAGAACCTGTTTCTGTTTCAAGAACGCGGTAGACCTACATTGTAATTTATTAATTTCCAAACGCTCGTTTTTTTTTGTTTTTTTTTTAATTAAAAACATGGCACCCCCGTCAAGTACTTGCAGTTGCTGTGAAGGGAAATTTGCCGCTTACGCGTTTACAATGGTTAATAATAATGAACAGTTAGTTTGCAGGTGGTGCTCAAGCATGGAAGTGCTGAGGAATGAGTTAGAACGTGAGAAGGAGTCAAGAGTAAGGCTTGAAGAAAGCGTGATACTCCTGACGGCAAAATTAGAATCCTTGAGACTCCAGTTACGACCCCTCCTGCCTCAGTTTCTACTAATAATATAAATAGTATTAATAGCCTTCTCTCTTCCCCTAGTTCCCAACCCTTCGTTCGAGTGCGTAATGGAGCCCCATTGAGAAAACCTAAGACATTTCTACCAGTAATAACAAACAATAAGTTTTCTGTTTTAGGTTTCGATGATGCTGATGAACCGGAAATGCGACTCGTTGGCGATTCCATTGTTCGAGGGCAGCTCGAGGAATTCTGTGGGAGAAACCCTCGTCGTATGCGCCGTTACTGCTACCCTGGTGCAAGGGTGGAGGATATAACTAATAGTGTTGACAATTTACATACGGTACCTCGGAGGACACAACGTATGTTATTCATGTCGGTACTAATAACGTTTTAAATTCTAGATCGGAAGAACTGCTGGCTAGGTACAGGGACTTACTAGAGCGATTAAAGGAAAAAAACTAATAAGATTGTTTTAACAGGTATACTTCCTCGAATTATCCAACGTAACGATTTCTACAGCAAGGCGACCTATATTAACAGTAACCTAAAGTCTCTTTGCCAACAGGAAGGAGTGCATTTTGCGAATTTTTGTAACAGTTTCTACGGCAGGAGGGACTCGTTCCTCGGAGATGGACTTCATCTTAATGACGTTGGAGCTGCGCGTTTAGGAAGACTATTTCATAATACTGTCTCTTCTTTTCAGGCTGCCGTAACTCGAACGGTCCCAGCGTAAATTCCACAAATTTCCCCTGCGCTCGCGGTGTCGCAATTACAAACAATTTGAAGGTTTTATCATTAAATGCTCGTAGCCTACGAAATAAAAGAAACGAATTTTTTTCCTTAATTGCTTGTAAAGACTATAATATAATTGCGATAAATGAATCGTGGTGGCTAGCACTGAAACTCGTGACTATGTAGGGGAGTATCAAGTTAAAGGTTATAGACTTTTTGTTAAAGACAGAATAGGTAGGCGGGGAGGCGGTGTTATGTTGTATATCAAAGATAATATTGCGAACGTTATAGAACTAAAGCACACAATTCCAAACCGATAGATTCGACTATAGCAGAACTTAAATTGAACGATTTCAAACTCTTGTTGCGGTTATATATAGCCCCCTAATCAAACAGCTGATACGGACGAAGCGTTATATCGTGAACTAAAGACAATAATCGGTAGTGAGCAGGCTTTAGTTATGGGTGACTTTAATTGCGCCAACGTGAATTACGATACAATGCAGGGAGACGCGGAAGGTAATCGTTTAGTTAATTTTCTCGAGGATAGCTTTCTTATTCAAAAGGTTGGGGAATCTACGAGGTTGGACAGTATTTTAGATTTAGTAATAACTACGGATGATAGGCTAATTACTGATCTTCAAGTAATATAACCGTTAAGCAATAGTGATCACAATATGATAGAGTTTGTCCTCTCAGTAAGTCACTCGAAACCAACAAACCCGACTAAAATTCTAACTTCCAGCACGCAGACTTTAGTAAATTTAGAAATAAATTGTCACACGTCAATTGGCAAAACGTAATGGGGAACTCCAACGCAAAACTAATGTGGGAATCGTTCGAAACAGTATTTAAGACTATAAATGAGGAATGTGTACGTCGTACAAAATTAAGCGTGCGACAGTAAACAACAAGCCCTTGTGGTTTACTTCTAGAGTAGGAGACATTATAAAGAGTAGAGACAGGGCTTATAGGCTACATAAGTGCGATAAAGACAATTTGTGGTTACGAAACAACTACATATCTCTAAGGCGTGAAGCGAAAAGTGTAATAAAAAGTCCAAGCGCGAATTTCAAATCTCCATAGCTCGTGACGGTAAAAAAAAAACAAGCGATTCTTTCAATACGTCAACAATAGAAACCAGTAAAAAGTGTCTTGGGGCCGTTGAAAAATGTTAACGGAGATCTAGTTTCTGAAAACAAGGAAATGGCTACCTTGCTAAACGAATTTTTTACGTTAGTTTTTACGACAGAAGATGTAACGAATATCCCTACGGTCATAGACATAATACCTTTTGATAATGGTAATATTTTGGATAATATTGTGGTTAGTAAAGAGAAGGTAATGCGCTATATTGATAAAATGAAAACGCGTAAATCACCGGGGCCGGATTCCATATATCCCATACAACTAAAAGAATTAAAAGATAGCATTGTTGTGCCGCTAACAAAGATTTTTAATGCGTCTATTTCTGAGTGGTGTGTACCAGATAATTTCAAGTTAGCAAATGTAACACCTATCTTTAAGAAAGGCGATAAATGTGCGGCGGGAAATTATAGGGCGGTCAGTTTAAGTCTGTTGTAGGTAAGCTACTGGAATCAATAATTAGGGATCGTATAGTCGAACACTTAGAATTGCATAAACTAGTTAGAAATACGCAGGACGGTTTTAGGCGAAACAAATCTTGCTTAACTAATTTTTTAGAATTTTTTCAAAGCGTGGTTGACGTTTACGACAGTCATCGGGCGGTTGATGTAGTGTATTTAGATTTTCAAAAAGCGTTTGACACCGTTCTGCACAAAAGACTCATTGAAAAACTAAGGCTCATGGAATCAGGGGTGTAGTAATAAATTGGCTAGAAGAGTGGTTACGAGGTAGGAAACAGGGTGGTCGTTGATGGACCGGAGGCGTGTTGGGCTAATGTAGCGAGTGGCGTTCCTCAGGATTCTGTATTGGGCCCCTTGCTTTTTCTTATATATATTAACGATTTAGATGTCGGCCTAGTCAGTACAGTTTCAAAGTTTGCGGATGAAACAAAGCTGGGTGGTAGGGCGATTAATGACGAAGATAGAGATAAAATCCAGGAAGATCTGAAAAAAATCGTTGATTGGTCAGTCACATGGCAAATGAGATTTAACGTTGATAAGTGCAAAATTTTGCATGTAGGTTCGCGTAACGGTAATTTTGCGTATAGTATGCCAGGGAAAGATTTAACAAGCGTAGAGCAGGAAAAAAATTTAGGAGTTATAGTCACTGGTGATTTAAAAGTAGCGAAACAAAGTACAGCAGCGGTCAATAAGGCTAACAAGTTTAGGTTTTATAGCACGAAATTTTGAACACAAATCGCGTGATATTATAGTTCCTCTTTATAAATCATAGTTAGACCCAATTTGGAGTACGCGGTCCAATTTTGGAATCCGCATATGCGCAAAGATATAGACAAAATTGAAAGAGTTCAAAGACGAGCAACTAAGATGATTCCGTCGCTTAGGTCAAATTTGTACGAGGATAGGCTTAATGAGTTAAAATTGACTACACTCGAGACTAGGAGGCTAAGGGGTGATCTAATCCAGGTTTTCAAAATTATGAATGGGTTCGATAACGTAGATAGAGATAGCATTTTCGAAATATCTCAATATAATAGGACTAAAAATAACGGTCTTAAGTTGATAAGTAGAAGGTTCGAGACAGCAGTTGCCAAAAACATTTTTACGCATAGAATAGTAAATAGCTGGAATAGTTTGCCTGTAGAAGTAATTAGTAACACGTCTATAAACATGCTTAAAAGTCGATTAGACGCATATGTTGATAGATTGGGTATAGTTTAAGGTAGTAAAATTAAGGCTTTGTGGTGAGAGATCCCACCGCTCAACACAAGTGTTGTGGGATATAGGGAGGCAACATCTTGGGTTAGGGGATACTCTCTGTCCTTACACACCCCACTTAAAGAGATTCCTCGGCCGAGCGGTGCCCCCCATAGTACTGTGAGGTATTGAAAAACTCATGATCTTCACTTGCCCCACAAACACCTTGAAATGGGAGACCCAAAATGGGTGCACACACATTTCTACATTACTGTACAGTCTTTACAGCCACACCTACACTTTTCCTCCTAAGTATATATATTGTAATGTATATGGTTGTAAATTTTGACTTGGTCCGCAATCGATATGGACCGTGACTTATTTTTGGTTGGCAAGGTACTAGTATTGATGGATACCGTAATGAAATTGACTGGATTCTTTGGATCTGATAGATTTGCATGTCGGTTATAAATAGATATAGAGTGTAACATATTTGTGGACAGTAGTCTATTATGACTTGATCCTCTGGATCCAGCGATTCTATCTTTAGTTTTAATTCGATAATTAATTAGTTTTAAATTGATAATTATTTAGTTTTGTAAAAATTGGTCGTTGCCAATGTACAGGCAGTTTTTACATAAATTTCTTATGTTCTTGTGGTTCGGAACCCACGTAAAATTGTAGGTCCCCTCCGCCACCACGGAGGACATACACAATACACAATGACGAACACAGTTAGGTAGACCAGCCATGATTGGATCCTAGGGTCTTTGTTGGTCTGAAACATTATAACATTATAACAATGCATTTTACATTTAAATTATCGAAACAATATTTAATGCAATAATACGGGTAGCAACAATTTTGACCGAAATATAAGGCACGTGGGAAAGCCCCGTAAGTAAATGTAATTAGGGCCGCCGCTTGCCACCTAAATGTAGTAAATATGCCGTTTTAACTTTCTTATTTGCGTTTTTATAATACTTTGCTCTTTTTTATTCAATTTTCTTCTATCATTAATCATTCTCTTTACACTCTTTTCATTCGCTTTAGTTGTACTTTAAAAACGGGTAGCATGACTGAGGTTGAGGTGCCATTATAATTTGAACAAGGCGAGAATGACGGGGGATTACAGTAGTTATCCTCTGATTACACTTTACTGACTTTTATTTATACCGAAAACACTTAGTTAAACGGGGTAATGCGAGGGGGAAATTTACGTTAACAGTTTAGTCGGAGAGAGATATGAAATACTATTCTAAATTCACAACAACATCTTAACAAAAAAAAACACCTTCTTAAACCCAAGGCCGTCCGATGAATGCCGGGCATTCCTACGCACTTTAGCCTGTGTTCAGGCGTTGCTAACTCGTATTTCTCTATTTTTTTATAAACAAACCATTATTTATCGTAATTACATTTATTAAATATTATTATCTTCTTTATTAATTTCTTATAACCAAAACATTCTAATTTTTAATTTGACATTACTACACTCGCATCACCACCTCGAAAATAAGTTTTTCACTAGGAAAACTTATTAATATCGTTTAACAAATTTATTTATTTATTCAACAAAGTTATTTATTTAGCTTTTTTTTTTTAACAAGTTCACAATTAGGATAAACAAGAAATAATTTCAATGACAAATTCCACACATTAGGTGTTTTGTATGATTTCAAAAAATCGAAAAAACAAACAAACTAATATTCACAACATCTGCATAACAATAATATTTCACACTAATCAATTTACAATCTGTAACGCATCTGTGACATGGAAAATAACGGATAATTTTCTTAACACTGGTTACACAAATTTCAAGTTCACGATCTATTCCAGCGATTCCTCATCAAAAATCGCTTTACATTCGAAACAAATATTTGTATAGTTATACAGTTACTATCTGGGCAACACATAAAAAATAAGAAAACGTTTATAAATACTGACCAGAGAGCACATACTATTTCACGAAATACAAAACAATTATGGGTAATAATCGTACCGTTTCACTTATAATTTCATTACATAATAATCAGTACATTAATAGCTGGATGTTGTTTAGATCACCATCCGCAAGCTGACAATGGACTTCTTCAATTTTCAATCGCAGCTCTCCTGCTCACTTCGCTAGAATGCAAGGGGTTGCATCACCATGCAACAGGTCAGCACGCTTGAGGTTGGTTCCTCTCTCTCTCCAAATGGCGAAAAAAAAAACAAGAGAGACGTCCAATTCTAAGAGGATCAAGGGGGGAGATATACTGAAAGTGGAACCACGCACCGGAATTGGACGAAATTTGCAATTCTAGAAGTCGACGAAGAAACTCAACTCTCTCATCTCAACTTTTGTCTGTGAACGCTGCTCTTCCTAGGTCCAGCTGAGGGACTCCTTTACTGGCAATAATCAAACGATCACATCGCCGTAGGCGGTTTCACAATGAACCTACTGTATGTCTGTATGGACAGTAAAACCTTAGACACTCGTTTAAACTCTCGTAGTTTGCCTACCTATTGCTAAAAAAATATTTAGCGAAGCATCGAGCAGCTTGACCAGCTACTGCCCGAAAAATACCAGTAGACCATCTTCGACCGAAACTGTCTTGTGCCAAGTCCCTGCACATTCGGTTTCTCCTCTCTCACTCTTCTCTCTTCTCTTCCGAAACTCCTGCGCCAAGTCCCTGCGCATTCGGTTTCTCTTCTCTCTCTCTCTCTCATCGGTGATCGATCACCTATCGGGTCAACTAAACTGAATGGATGGAGCTCGGATCCAACTTAGTTGCTTCCAAATCGAGCCTCTCGAAATTTTGACAAAAAAATATCAAAGTTTATACTGCTACTGATTATCACTTTTTCATATTTAATTTACCGAATTTTCTCGACACTTCACTTCGAAACAATAACTATAATAATTTGCTCTGGCCAAATTTACGGAAAACTATGACAAATCCCTCAAAATTTCGCAAACATTTAATCACGCCTATGGCAGTTACATCGGAGAAGATAATAAAAAAAATCATCAAATGCAACAAAACAAACTGCACAGTAGAAGTATAAACGCGCCCCTACATAGTAACCTTTATTATAATTTAAAAAATATTATTATTAAACCTACCTTCAGAAATTACATCAACGCATTTAAATACAAAAGACAAAAATGAAACCCAGAAACTTCATGTCATCAATTCTCGAAAATCACGAACCCTCTTACACTTTGGGGGAAGCACACATAGATACCACAAAAACGTTACTGGCCATCTAAACGGCTCCATCTCCGGTTAACACTCTAGCTAAAGTTTCAACTGCATTAGTAAACCCAAGTGAAGTTTAAAAAATAACAATTTTCCAAAACAGAATCATTAAATATAAAAAAATTTAAATATTAATACCGAAAATTAATTTAATACATTAATTCCAACCTAAAACGCTAAATTTCATAGGAGGAAAACTCTTAATTCACAAATTACATCTGAGAGACAACTCGCTCCTGCAACACAAAACCCAGTATGGTTTGTAAATCACAAGAATTCCAGGAATTTATCGTTTTCAAGTGAAACTACAAATTTACATCGTTATTCTAAATAAGAACAGATACTATGAACCTAAAAATACAACGCAACCTACTATGTAAACAAAACAAAAATTAAAACAAATCACTGCATAATGAAGAGTGTTCGCTTTGTTTGTAAACGAGCCGCTATAAAAATATTCGTAAACGAATTTTACTGCAGTACATCGGGAAACAATTTTTGTAACATTTTCTATACAAACGCGCGAACGAAAAAAACAAATTTTCATTTTTAATACCCAAAATAAAACGTTAAACAAAAAAAAAAACACTCCCTAACAAATAATCTAATTTCAGAATAAAAAAAATTAAACAGCCCAAGTATACAAAACATCACTCGGAATTTATCTTGAAAATGAGAGAAAGAAAAAAATAGACAACAATAATCAACCCACCTATAAATATATAAGCATTAATGAATATATGAAAAAAAATTCAAAAACAGAAATTAATTTATCTAAAGAATTTATGAAAACAATTTCTCTATTTCAATTTCAATTTTTATATTTTTCTTACAAATTTGCTTACTTTGAAGTTTCACACAATTTATATACGGCAAGCATAACAAACTTAAACAGTCTGAATTTGACCTAGTATAAATTAGTGTCTTTAACGATTATTTTTCGACTTTAACTTAAAAATTAACTTAAACTATAAGGCGAAAACTACAAAGCGATCTTTAAAATTATACACCTCTGATGTTCGTGTGTCTAAAGGATTTACAGGCAACACATCCAGTCAAAGAATAATCTTAAAAACTCCTACTAAATCTGGAAATTTTTTTTACGTGTTCATTCTTTTACTATTCGCTACTATATGCATATTATATACACCTAGAAATGCGGTACCTATACGCTGAAACATTTTAAACCTTACCGTATAAAAATGCATGTCACAATCTATTTAAAGAACTAAAATAATTTAATTCATATAAGTAAGTGTAAAAATTATTTACTAATCATTATTATTATTATCATCACAATTATTACTAATTCCGAAATGTAAACACCAAAAAAAAACTGTAAACACAAAATAGGTAGGCTTTTAGACGTAAAAAAAAATGGAAGGAAAGAAAAAAGAATGAGTCACCGGACAGCAATTATCAATTTTGAAATTTTTCTCTCCGACCGATCGAAACGAATTCTAAAGAAAAAACGGAGTGAGGAAGGAAACAAACGACTCCGAATTACATTTCAGACCCGAACTGAGTCGGAACAGCGTCCGACTCCATGGAAACAAAAATGTGAGTCGAAACGATTTTAAAACAGTCGAGACTCCAACGAGAAGAGAAAAAAAAAATTTGACCGCGAAAATTACGAGGACGCTACGAGGATTTCGAAAGCGAGCCGCCATTTTGAATTACAGTTCCAATGAATTGTTAAGTAATGGAAATCGAAATCAGTCTTTCCTTGTGAAGAGACGTGTTTTATCGAGTGTCCAGTGTTATCAATTGAATAAGTGGTTTTCGTTGAAGTGTTTTAAAAAAAAAATAGTGTTCGGTGCATTCTTAACTAAAGTACTTCGTGCTACTAATCATTCATTAACGAATATATTTCATTTATTGACGTTATTCAGTACTATATTATTTGATCAAACCAAGGCAAGGCTACTGCACGTGGCTTGCCTTTTTGTTTTTCAAATCTATCAGAAAACGTGGTCATAAGCTTCATTTTTTCTTCCTTCGAGAGGTTAGGTAGAGTGTGGTCACACACCGTGTGAAAAAAAAAAAAAGTCGGGTCGAATCGCGGACAGATAAGTATTATAAATACTCTTCATTTACAGATATTTTATCGGTAGCTTAATTCTGTATTCATTTAGTATAAATCTGTTACAAGAACCTGTTTCTGTGTTTCAAGAACGCGGTAGACCTACATTGTAATTTATTAATTTCCAAACGCTCGTTTTTTTTGTTGTTTTTTTTAATTAAAAACATGGCACCCCCGTCAAGTACTTGCAGTTGCTGTGAAGGGAAATTTGCCGCTTACGCGTTTACAATGGTTAATAATAATGAACAGTTAGTTTGCAGGTGGTGCTCAAGCATGGAAGTGCTGAGGAATGAGTTAGAACGTGAGAAGGAGTCAAGAGTAAGGCTTGAAGAAAGCGTGATACTCCTGACGGCAAAATTAGAATCCCTTGAGACTCCAGTTACGACCCCTCCTGCCTCAGTTTCTACTAATAATATAAATAGTATTAATAGCCTTCTCTCTTCCCCTAGTTCCCAACCCTTCGTTCGAGTGCGTAATGGAGCCCCATTGAGAAAACCTAAGACATTTCTACCAGTAATAACAAACAATAAGTTTTCTGTTTTAGGTTTCGATGATGCTGATGAACCGGAAATGCGACTCGTTGGCGATTCCATTGTTCGAGGGCAGCTCGAGGAATTCTGTGGGAGAAACCCTCGTCGTATGCGCCGTTACTGCTACCCTGGTGCAAGGGTGGAGGATATAACTAATAGTGTTGACAATTTACATACGGTACCTCGGAGGACACAACGTATGTTATTCATGTCGGTACTAATAACGTTTTAAATTCTAGATCGGAAGAACTGCTGGCTAGGTACAGGGACTTACTAGAGCGATTAAAGGAAAAAAACTAATAAGATTGTTTTAACAGGTATACTTCCTCGAATTATCCAACGTAACGATTTCTACAGCAAGGCGACCTATATTAACAGTAACCTAAAGTCTCTTTGCCAACAGGAAGGAGTGCATTTTGCGAATTTTTGTAACAGTTTCTACGGCAGGAGGGACTCGTTCCTCGGAGATGGACTTCATCTTAATGACGTTGGAGCTGCGCGTTTAGGAAGACTATTTCATAATACTGTCTCTTCTTTTCAGGCTGCCGTAACTCGAACGGTCCCAGCGTAAATTCCACAAATTTCCCCTGCGCTCGCGGTGTCGCAATTACAAACAATTTGAAGGTTTTATCATTAAATGCTCGTAGCCTACGAAATAAAAGAAACGAATTTTTTTCCTTAATTGCTTGTAAAGACTATAATATAATTGCGATAAATGAATCGTGGTGGCGTAGCACTGAAACTCGTGACTATGTAGGGGAGTATCAAGTTAAAGGTTATAGACTTTTTGTTAAAGACAGAATAGGTAGGCGGGGAGGCGGTGTTATGTTGTATATCAAAGATAATATTGCGAACGTTATAGAACTAAAGCACACAATTCCAAAACCGATAGATTCGACTATAGCAGAACTTAAATTGAACGATTTCAAACTTCTTGTTGCGGTTATATATAGGCCCCCTAATCAAACAGCTGATACGGACGAAGCGTTATATCGTGAACTAAAGACAATAATCGGTAGTGAGCAGGCTTTAGTTATGGGTGACTTTAATTGCGCCAACGTGAATTACGATACAATGCAGGGAGACGCGGAAGGTAATCGTTTAGTTAATTTTCTCGAGGATAGCTTTCTTATTCAAAAGGTTGGGGAATCTACGAGGTTGGACAGTATTTTAGATTTAGTAATAACTACGGATGATAGGCTAATTACTGATCTTCAAGTAATATAACCGTTAAGCAATAGTGATCACAATATGATAGAGTTTGTCCTCTCAGTAAGTCACTCGAAACCAACAAACCCGACTAAAATTCTTAACTTCCAGCACGCAGACTTTAGTAAATTTAGAAATAAATTGTCACACGTCAATTGGCAAAACGTAATGGGGAACTCCAACGCAAAACTAATGTGGGAATCGTTCGAAACAGTATTTAAGACTATAAATGAGGAATGTGTACCGTGCAAAATTAAGCGTGCGACAGTAAACAACAAGCCCTTGTGGTTTACTTCTAGAGTAGGAGACATTATAAAGAGTAGAGACAGGGCTTTATAGGCTACATAAGTGCGATAAAGACAATTTGTGGTTACGAAACAACTACATATCTCTAAGGCGTGAAGCGAAAAGTGTAATAAAAAAGTCCAAGCGCGAATTTCAAATCTCCATAGCTCGTGACGGTAAAAAAAAAACAAGCGATTCTTTCAATACGTCAACAATAGAAATCCAGTAAAAAGTGTCTTGGGGCCGTTGAAAAATGTTAACGGAGATCTAGTTTCTGAAAACAAGGAAATGGCTACCTTGCTAAACGAATTTTTTACGTCAGTTTTTACTACAGAAGATGTAACGAATATCCCTACGGTTATAGACATAATACCTTTTGATAATGGTAATATTTTGGATAATATTGTGGTTAGTAAAGGGAAGGTAATGCGCTATATTGATAAAATGAAAACGCGTAAATCACCAGGGCCGGATTCCATATATCCCATACAACTAAAAGAATTAAAAGATAGCATTGTTGTGCCGCTAACAAAGATTTTTAATGCGTCTATTTCTGAGTGGTGTGTACCAGATAATTTCAAGTTAGCAAACGTAACACCTATCTTTAAGAAAGGCGATAAAGGTGCGGCGGGAAATTATAGGGCGGTCAGTTTAACGTCTGTTGTAGGTAAGCTACTGGAATCAATAATTAGGGATCGTATAGTCGAACACTTAGAATTGCATAAACTAGTTAGAAATACGCAGGACGGTTTTAGGCGAAACAAATCTTGCTTAACTAATTTTTTAGAATTTTTTCAAGCGTGGTTGACGTTTACGACGTCATCGGGCGGTTTGATGTAGTGTATTTAGATTTTCAAAAGCGTTTGACACCGTTCTGCACAAAGACTCATTGAAAAACTAAGGCTCATGGAATCAGGGGTGTATAATAAATTGGCTAGAAGAGTGGTTACGAGGTAGGAAACAGGGTGGTCGTTGATGGACCGGAGGCGTGTTGGGGCTAATGTAGCGAGTGGCGTTCCTCAGGATTCTGTATTGGGCCCCTTGCTTTTTCTTTATATATATTAACGATTTTAGATGTCGGCCTAGTCATACAGTTTCAAATTTGCGGTGAAACAAAGCTGGGTGGTAGGGCGATTAATGCGAAGATAGAGATAAAATCCAGGAAGATCTGAAAAAAAATCGTTGATTGGTCAGTCCACATGGCAAATGAGATTTAACGTTGATAAGTGCAAATTTTGCATGTAGGTTCGCGTAACGGTAATTTTGCGTATAGTATACCAGGGAAAGATTTAACAAGCGTAGAGCAGGAAAAAAATTTAGAGTTTATAGTCACTGGTGATTTAAAGTAGCGAAACAAAGTACAGCACGTCAATAAGGCTAACAAGTTAGGTTTTATAGCACGAAATTTTGAACACAAATCGCGTGATATTATAGTTCCTCTTTATAATCATAGTTAGACCCAATTTGGTGTACGCGGTCCAATTTTGGAATCCGCATATGCGCAAGATATAGACAAAATTGAAAGAGTTCAAAGACGAGCAACTAAGATGATTCGTCGCTAGGTCAAATTTGTACGAGGATAGGCTTAAGGAGTTAAAATTGACTACACTCGAGACAGGAGGCTAAGGTGATCTAATCCAGGTTTTCAAAATTATGAATGGGTTCGATAACGTAGATAGAGATAGCATTTTCGAATATCTCAATATAATAGGACTAAAAATAACGGTGTTAAGTTGATAAGTAGAAGGTTCGAGACAGCAGTTGCCAAAAACATTTTTACGCATAGAATAGTAAATAGCTGGAATAGTTGCCGGTAGAAGTAATTAGTAGCACGTCTATAAACATGTTTAAAAGTCGATTAAACGCATATGTTGATAGATTGGGTATAGTTTAAGTAGTAAATTAAGGCTTTGTGGTGAGAGATCCCACCGCTCAACACAAGTGTTGTGGGATATAGGGTGGCAACATCTTGGGTTAGGGGATACTCCTCTGTCCTTACACACCCCATTTAAAGAGTTCCTCGGCCGAGCGGGCCCCCATAGTACTGTGAGGTATTGAAAACTCATGATCTTCACTTGCCCCACAAACCCTTGAATGGGAGACCCAAAATGGGTGCACACACATTCTCATTACTGTACAGTCTTTACAGCCACACCTACACTTTTCCTCCTAATATATATATTGTAATGTATATGGTTGTAAATTTGACTTGGTCGCAATCGATATGGACCGTGACTTATTTTTGGTTGGCAAGGTACTAGTATTGATGATACCGTAATGAAATTGACTGGATTCTTTGGATCTGATAGATTTGCATGTCGGTTATAAATAGATATAGAGTGTAACATATTTTGTGGACAGTAGTCTATTATGACTTGATCCTCTGGATCCAGAGATTCTATCTTTAGTTTTTAATTCGATAATTAATTAGTTTTAAATTGATAATTATTTAGTTTTGTAAAAATTGATCGTTGCCAATGTACAGGGCAGTTTTTACATAAATTCTTATGTTCTTGTGGTTCGGAACCCACGTAATTGTAGGTCCCCTCCGCCACCACGGAGGACATACACAATACACAATGACGAACACAGTTAGGTAGACCAGCCATGATTGGATCCTAGGGTCTTTGTTGGTCTGAAACATTATAACATTATAACAATGCATTTTACATTTAAATTATCGAAACAATATTTAATGCAATAATACGGGTAGCAACAATTTTGACCGAAATATAAGGCACGTGGGAAAGCCCCGTAAGTAAATGTAATTAGGGCCGCCGCTTGCCACCTAAATGTAGTAAATATGCCGTTTTAACCTTTCTTATTTGCGTTTTTATAATACTTTGCTCTTTCTTTATTCAATTTCTCTTCTATCATTAATCATTCTCTTTACACTCTTTTCATTCGCTTTAGTTGTACTTTAAAAATACGGGTAGCATGACTGAGGTTGAGGTGCCATTATAATTTGAACAAGGCGAGAATGACGGGGGATTACAGTAGTTATCCTCTGATTACACTTTACTGACTTTTATTTATACCGAAAACACTTAGTTAAACGGGGTAATGCGAGGGGGAAATTTACGTTAACAGTTTAGTCGGAGAGAGATATGAAATACTATTCTAAATTCACAACAACATCTTATTACAAAAAAAACACCTTCTTAAACCCAAGGCCGTCCGATGACTGCCGGGCATTCCTACGCAGCCTTTAGCCTGTGTTCAGGCGTTGCTAACTCGTATTTCTATATTTTTTTATAAACAAACCATTATTTATCGTAATTACATTTATTAAATATTATTATCTTCTTTATTAATTTCTTATAACCAAAACATTCTAATTTTTAATTTGACATTACTACACTCGCATCACCACCTCGAAAATAAGTTTTTCACTAGGAAAACTTATTAATATCGTTTAACAAATTTATTTATTTATTCAACAAAGTTATTTATTTAGCTTTTTTTTTTAACAAGTTCACAATTAGGATAACAAGAAATAATTTCAATGACAAATTCCACACATTAGGTATTTTGTATGATTTCAAAAAATCGAAAAAACAAACAAACTAATATTCACAACATCTGCATAACAATAATATTTCACACTAATCAATTTACAATCTGTAACGCATCTGTGACATGGAAAATAACGGATAATTTTCTTAACACTGGTTACACAAATTTCAAGTTCACGATCTATTCCAGCGATTCCTCATCAAAAATCGCTTTACATTCGAAACAAATATTTGTATAGTTATACAGTTACTATTGGGCAACACAGAAAAAATAAGAAAACGTTTATATAAAATACTGACCAGAGAGCACATACTATTTCACAAATACAAAACAATTATGGGTAATAATCGTACCGTTTCACTTATAATTTCATTACATAATAATCAGTACATTAATAGCTGGATGTTGTTTAGATCACCATCCGCAAGCTGACAATGGACTTCTTCAATTTTCAATCGCAGCTCTCCTGCTCACTTCGCTAGAATGCAAGGGTTGCATCACCATGCAACAGGTCAGCACGCTTGAGGTTGGTTCCTCTCTCTCTCCAAATGGCGAAAAAAAAAAACAAGAGAGACGTCCAATTCTAAGAGGATCAAGGGGGGAGATATACTGAAAGTGGAACCACGCACCGGAATTGGACGAAATTTGCAATTCTAGAAGTCGACGAAGAAACTCAACTCTCTCATCTCAACTTTTGTCTGTGAACGCTGCTCTTCCTAGGTCCAGCTGAGGGACTCCTTTACTGGCAATAATCAAACGATCACATCGCCGTAGGCGGTTTCACAATGAACCTACTGTATGTCTGTATGGACAGTAAAACCTTAGACACTCGTTTAAACTCTCGTAGTTTGCCTACCTATTGCTAAAACAATATTTAGCGAAGCATCGAGCAGCTTGACCAGCTACTGCCCGAAAAATACCAGTAGACCATCTTCGACCGAAACTGTCTTGTGCCAAGTCCCTGCACATTCGGTTTCTCCTCTCTCACTCTTCTCTCTTCTCTCTCTCTTCGAAACTCCTGCGCCAAGTCCCTGCGCATTCGGTTTCTCTTCTCTTCTCTCTCTCTCATCGGTGATCGATCACCTATCGGGTCAACTAAACTGAATGGATGGAGCTCGGATCCAACTTAGTTGCTTCCAAATCGAGCCTCTCGAAATTTTGACAAAAAAATATCAAAGTTTATACTGCTACTGATTATCACTTTTTCATATTTAATTTACCGCATTTTCTCGACACTTCACTTCGAAACAATAACTATAATAATTTGCTCTGGCCAAATTTACGGAAAACTATGACAAATCCCTCAAAATTTCGCAAACATTTAATCACGCCTATGGCAGTTACATCGGAGAAGATAATAAAAAAAATCATCAAATGCAACAAAACAAAACTGCACAGTAGAAGTATAAACGCGCCCCTACATAGTAACCTTTATTATAATTTAAAAAATATTATTATTAAACCTACCTTCAGAAATTACATCAACGCATTTAAATACAAAAGACAAAAATGAAACCCAGAAACTTCATGTCATCAATTCTCGAAAATCACGAACCCTCTTACACTTTGGGGGAAGCACACATAGATACCACAAAAACGTTACTGGCCATCTAAACGGCTCCATCTCCGGTTAACACTCTAGCTAAAGTTTCAACTGCATTAGTAAACCCAAGTGAAGTTTAAAAAATAACAATTTTCCAAAACAGAATCATTAAATATAAAAAAATTTAAATATTAATACCGAAAATTAATTTAATACATTAATTCCAACCTAAAACGCTAAATTTCATAGGAGGAAAACTCTTAATTCACAAATTACATCTGAGAGACAACTCGCTCCTGCAACACAAAACCCAGTATGGTTTGTAAATCACAAGAATTCCAGGAATTTATCGTTTTCAAGTGAAACTACAAATTTACATCGTTATTCTAAATAAGAACAGATACTATGAACCTAAAAATACAACGCAACCTACTATGTAAACAAAACAAAAATTAAAACAAATCACTGCATAATGAAGAGTGTTCGCTTTGTTTGTAAACGAGCCGCTATAAAAATATTCGTAAACGAATTTTACTGCAGTACATCGGGAAACAATTTTTGTAACATTTTCTATACAAACGCGCGAACGAAAAAAACAAATTTTCATTTTTAATACCCAAAATAAAACGTTAAACAAAAAAAAAAACACTCCCTAACAATAAAATCTAATTTCAGAATAAAAAAAATTAAACAGCCCAAGTATACAAAACATCACTCGGAATTTATCTTGAAAATGAGAGAAAGAAAAAAATAGACAACAATAATCAACCCACCTATAAATATATAAGCATTAATGAATATATGAAAAAAAATTCAAAAACAGAAATTAATTTATCTAAAGAATTTATGAAAACAATTTCTCTATTTCAATTTCAATTTTTATATTTTTCTTACAAATTTGCTTACTTTGAAGTTTCACACAATTTATATACGGCAAGCATAACAAACTTAAACAGTCTGAATTTGACCTAGTATAAATTAGTGTCTTTAACGATTATTTTTCGACTTTAACTTAAAAATTAACTTAAACTATAAGGCGAAAACTACAAAGCGATCTTTAAAATTATACACCTCTGATGTTCGTGTGTCTAAAGGATTTACAGGCAACACATCCAGTCAAAGAATAATCTTAAAAACTCCTACTAAATCTGGAAATTTTTTTTACGTGTTCATTCTTTTACTATTCGCTACTATATGCATATTATATACACCTAGAAATGCGGTACCTATACGCTGAAACATTTTAAACCTTACCGTATAAAAATGCATGTCACAATCTATTTAAAGAACTAAAATAATTTAATTCATATAAGTAAGTGTAAAAATTATTTACTAATCATTATTATTATTATCATCACAATTATTACTAATTCCGAAATGTAAACACCAAAAAAAAAACTGTAAACACAAAATAGGTAGGCTTTTAGACGTAAAAAAAAATGGAAGGAAAGAAAAAAGAATGAGTCACCGGACAGCAATTATCAATTTTGAAATTTTTCTCTCCGACCGATCGAAACGAATTCTAAAGAAAAAACGGAGTGAGGAAGGAAACAAACGACTCCGAATTACATTTCAGACCCGAACTGAGTCGGAACAGCGTCCGACTCCATGGAAACAAAAATGTGAGTCGAAACGATTTTAAAACAGTCGAGACTCCAACGAGAAGAGAAAAAAAAAATTTGACCGCGAAAATTACGAGGACGCTACGAGGATTTCGAAAGCGAGCCGCCATTTTGAATTACAGTTCCAATGAATTGTTAAGTAATGGAAATCGAAATCAGTCTTTCCTTGTGAAGAGACGCGTTTTATCGAGTGTCCAGTGTTATCAATTGAATAAGTGGATTTCGTTGGTGTTTTAAAAAAAAATAGTGTTCGGTGCATTCTTAACTAAAGTACTTCGTGCTACTAATCATTCATTAACGAATATATTTCATTTATTGACGTTATTCAGTACTATATTATTTGATCAAACCAAGGCAAGGCTACTGCACGTGGCTTGCCTTTTTGTTTTTCAAATCTATCAGAAAACGTGGTCATAAGCTTCATTTTTTCTTCCTTCGAGAGGTTAGGTAGAGTGTGGTCACACACCGTGTGAAAAAAAGGAAAAAAGTCGGGTCGAATCGCGGACAGATAAGTATTATAAATACTCTTCATTTACAGATATTTTATCGGTAGCTTAATTCTGTATTCATTTAGTATAAATCTGTTACAAGAACCTGTTTCTGTGTTTCAAGAACGCGGTAGACCTACATTGTAATTTATTAATTTCCAAACGCTCGTTTTTTTTGTTGTTTTTTTTAATTAAAAACATGGCACCCCCGTCAAGTACTTGCAGTTGCTGTGAAGGGAAATTTGCCGCTTACGCGTTTACAATGGTTAATAATAATGAACAGTTAGTTTGCAGGTGGTGCTCAAGCATGGAAGTGCTGAGGAATGAGTTAGAACGTGAGAAGGAGTCAAGAGTAAGGCTTGAAGAAAGCGTGATACTCCTGACGGCAAAATTAGAATCCCTTGAGACTCCAGTTACGACCCCTCCTGCCTCAGTTTCTACTAATAATATAAATAGTATTAATAGCCTTCTCTCTTCCCCTAGTTCCCAACCCTTCGTTCGAGTGCGTAATGGAGCCCCATTGAGAAAACCTAAGACATTTCTACCAGTAATAACAAACAATAAGTTTTCTGTTTTAGGTTTCGATGATGCTGATGAACCGGAAATGCGACTCGTTGGCGATTCCATTGTTCGAGGGCAGCTCGAGGAATTCTGTGGGAGAAACCCTCGTCGTATGCGCCGTTACTGCTACCCTGGTGCAAGGGTGGAGGAATAACTAATAGTGTTGACAATTTACATACGGTACCTCGGAGGACACAACGTATGTTATTCATGTCGGTACTAATAACGTTTTAAATTCTAGATCGGAAGAACTGCTGGCTAGGTACAGGGACTTACTAGAGCGATTAAAGGAAAAAAACTAATAAGATTGTTTTAACAGGTATACTTCCTCGAATTATCCAACGTAACGATTTCTACAGCAAGGCGACCTATATTAACAGTAACCTAAAGTCTCTTTGCCAACAGGAAGGAGTGCATTTTGCGAATTTTTGTAACAGTTTCTACGGCAGGAGGGACTCGTTCCTCGGAGATGGACTTCATCTTAATGACGTTGGAGCTGCGCGTTTAGGAAGACTATTTCATAATACTGTCTCTTCTTTTCAGGCTGCCGTAACTCGAACGGTCCCAGCGTAAATTCCACAAATTTCCCCTGCGCTCGCGGTGTCGCAATTACAAACAATTTGAAGGTTTTATCATTAAATGCTCGTAGCCTACGAAATAAAAGAAACGAATTTTTTTCCTTAATTGCTTGTAAAGACTATAATATAATTGCGATAAATGAATCGTGGTGGCGTAGCACTGAAACTCGTGACTATGTAGGGGAGTATCAAGTTAAAGGTTATAGACTTTTTGTTAAAGACAGAATAGGTAGGCGGGGAGGCGGTGTTATGTTGTATATCAAAGATAATATTGCGAACGTTATAGAACTAAAGCACACAATTCCAAAACCGATAGATTCGACTATAGCAGAACTTAAATTGAACGATTTCAAACTTCTTGTTGCGGTTATATATAGGCCCCCTAATCAAACAGCTGATACGGACGAAGCGTTATATCGTGAACTAAAGACAATAATCGGTAGTGAGCAGGCTTTAGTTATGGGTGACTTTAATTGCGCCAACGTGAATTACGATACAATGCAGGGAGACGCGGAAGGTAATCGTTTAGTTAATTTTCTCGAGGATAGCTTTCTTATTCAAAAGGTTGGGGAATCTACGAGGTTGGACAGTATTTTAGATTTAGTAATAACTACGGATGATAGGCTAATTACTGATCTTCAAGTAATAACCGTTAAGCAATAGTGATCACAATATGATAGAGTTTGTCCTCTCAGTAAGTCACTCGAAACCAACAAACCCGACTAAAATTCTTAACTTCCAGCACGCAGACTTTAGTAAATTTAGAAATAAATTGTCACACGTCAATTGGCAAAACGTAATGGGGAACTCCAACGCAAAACTAATGTGGGAATCGTTCGAAACAGTATTTAAGACTATAAATGAGGAATGTGTACCGTGCAAAATTAAGCGTGCGACAGTAAACAACAAGCCCTTGTGGTTTACTTCTAGAGTAGGAGACATTATAAAGAGTAGAGACAGGGCTTATAGGCTACATAAGTGCGATAAAGACAATTTGTGGTTACGAAACAAACTACATATCTCTAAGGCGTGAAGCGACGAAAAGTGTAATAAAAAAGTCCAAGCGCGAATTTCAAATCTCCATAGCTCGTGACGGTAAAAAAAAAAACAAGCGATTCTTTCAATACGTCAACAATAGAAATCCAGTAAAAAGTGTCTTGGGGCCGTTGAAAAATGTTAACGGAGATCTAGTTTCTGAAAACAAGGAAATGGCTACCTTGCTAAACGAATTTTTTACGTCAGTTTTTACTACAGAAGATGTAACGAATATCCCTACGGTTATAGACATAATACCTTTTGATAATGGTAATATTTTGGATAATATTGTGGTTAGTAAAGGGAAGGTAATGCGCTATATTGATAAAATGAAAACGCGTAAATCACCAGGGCCGGATTCCATATATCCCATACAACTAAAAGAATTAAAAGATAGCATTGTTGTGCCGCTAACAAAGATTTTTAATGCGGTCTATTTCTGAGTGGTGTGTACCAGATAATTTCAAGTTAGCAAACGTAACACCTATCTTTAAGAAAGGCGATAAAGGTGCGGCGGGAAATTATAGGGCGGTCAGTTTAACGTCTGTTGTAGGTAAGCTACTGGAATCAATAATTAGGGATCGTATAGTCGAACACTTAGAATTGCATAAACTAGTTAGAAATACGCAGGACGGTTTTAGGCGAAAACAAATCTTGCTTAACTAATTTTTTAGAATTTTTTCAAAGCGTGGTTGACGTTTACGACAGTCATCGGGCGGTTGATGTAGTGTATTTAGATTTTCAAAAAGCGTTTGACCCGTTCTGCACAAAAGACTCATTGAAAAAACTAAGGCTCATGGAATCAGGGGTGTAGTAATAAATTGGCTAGAAGAGTGGTTACGAGGTAGGAAACAGGGTGGTCGTTGATGGACCGGAGGCGTGTTGGGCTAATGTAGCGAGTGGCGTTCCTCAGGATTCTGTATTGGCCCCCTTGCTTTTTCTTATATATATTAACGATTTAGATGTCGGCCTAGTCAGTACAGTTTCAAAGTTTGCGGATGAAACAAAGCTGGGTGGTAGGGCGATTAATGACGAAGATAGAGATAAAATCCAGGAAGATCTGAAAAAATCGTTGATTGGTCAGTCACATGGCAAATGAGATTTAAACGTTGATAAGTGCAAAATTTTGCATGTAGGTTCGCGTAACGGTAATTTTGCGCCTTATAGTATTAGCCAGGGAAAGATTTAACAAGCGTAGAGCAGGAAAAAAATTTAGGAGTTATAGTCATGGTGATTTAAAAGTAGCGAAACAAAGTACAGCAGCGGTCAATAAGGCTAACAAGTGTTAGATTTTATAGCACGAAATTTTGAACACAAATCGCGTGATATTATAGTTCCTCTTTATAAATCAATAGTTAGACCCAATTTGGTGTACGCGGTCCAATTTTGGAATCCGCATATGCGCAAAGATATAGACAAAATTGAAAGAGTTCAAAGACGAGCAACTAAGATGATTCCGTCGCTTAGGTCAAATTTGTACGAGGATAGGCTTAAGGAGTTAAAATTGACTACACTCGAGACTAGGAGGCTAAGGGGTGATCTAATCCAGGTTTTCAAAATTATGAATGGGTTCGATAACGTAGATAGAGATAGCATTTTCGAAATATCTCAATATAATAGGACTAAAAATAACGGTGTTAAGTTGATAAGTAGAAGGTTCGAGACAGCAGTTGCCAAAAACATTTTTACGCATAGAATAGTAAATAGCTGGAATAGTTTGCCGGTAGAAGTAATTAGTAGCACGTCTATAAACATGTTTAAAAGTCGATTAAACGCATATGTTGATAGATTGGGTATAGTTTAAGGTAGTAAAATTAAGGCTTTGTGGCGAGAGATCCCACCGCTCAACACAAGTGTTGTGGGATATAGGGAGGCAACATCTTGGGTTAGGGGATACTCTCTGTCCTTACACACCCCACTTAAAGAGATTCCTCGGCCCGAGCGGTGCCCCCCCATAGTACTGTGAGGTATTGAAAAACTCATGATCTTCACTTGCCCCACAAACACCTTGAAATGGGAGACCCAAAAATGGGTGCACACACATTTCTACATTACTGTACAGTCTTACAGCCACACCTACATTTTCTCCTAAGTATATATATGTATGTTAATGTAATGTTGTAAATTTGACTTGGTTCCGCAATCGATATGGAGTGACTTATTTTGGTGGGGCAAGGTACTAGTATGATGGATACCGTAATGAAATGACTGGATTCTTTGGGATCTGATAGATTGCATGTCGGTTATAAATAGATATAGAGTGTAACATATTTGTGGACAGTAGTCTATTATGACTTGATCCTCTGGATCCAGAGATTCTATCTTTAGTTTTAATTCGATAATTAATTAGTTTTAAATTGATAATTATTTAGTTTTGTAAAAATTGTCGTTGCCAATGTACAGGCAGTTTTTACATAAATGTCTTATGTTCTTGTGGTTCGGAACCCATCCGTAAAATTGTAGGTCCCCTCCGCACACACGGAGGACATACACAATACACAATACGAACACAGTTAGGTAGACCAGCCATGAGTGGATCCTAGGGTCTTTGTTGGTCTGAAACATTATTAACAATGCATTTTACCATTAAATTATCGAAACAATATTTAATGCAATTAATACGGGTAGCAACAATTTTGACCGAAATATAAGGCACGTGGGAAAGCCCCGTAAGTAAATGTAATTAGGGCCGCCGCTTTGCCACCTAAATGTAGTAAATATGCCGGTTTTAACCTTTCTTATTTGCGTTTTTATATACTTGCTCTTTTTTATTCAATTTTCTTCTATCATTAATCATTTTCTTACACTCTTTTCACTCGCTTCGTTGTACTTTAATAAATACGGGAAGCATGACTGAGGTTGAGGTGCCATTATAATTTGAACAGGCGAGGATGACGGGGGATTACAGTAGTTATCCTCTGATTTACACTTTACTGACTTTTATTTTATACCGAAAACACTTAGTTAAAACGGGTAATGCGAGGGGGAAATTTACGTTAACAGTTTAGTCGGAGAGAGATACGAAATTACTATTCTAAATTCACAACAACATCTTAACACAAAAAAAAACACCTTCTTAAACCCACAAGGCTCGTCCGATGACTGCCGGGCATTCCTACGCACTTTAGCCTGTGTTCAGGCGTTGCTAACTCGTATTTCTATTTTTTTATAAAACAAACCATTATTTATCGTAATTACATTTATTAAATATTATTATCTTCTTTATTAATTTCTTATAACCAAAACATTCTAATTTTTAATTTGACATTACTACACTCGCATCACCACTCGAAAATAGTTTTTCACTAGGAAAACTTATAATATCGTTTAACAAATTTATTTATTTATTCAACAAAGTTATTTATTTAGCTTTTTTTTTTTAACAAGTTCACAATTAGGATAGACAAAAGAAATAATTTCAATGACAAATTCCACACATTAGGTATTTGTATGATTTCAAAAAATCGAAAAAACAAACAAACTAATATTCACAACATCTGCATAACAATAATATTTCACACTAATCAATTTACAATCTGTAACGCATCTGTGACATGGAAAAAACGGATAATTTTCTTAACACTGGTTACACAAATTTCAAGTTCACGATCATTCCAGCGATTCCTCATCAAAAATCGCTTTTACATTCGAAACAAATATTTGTATAGTTATACAGTTACTATTTGGGCAACACAGAAAAAATAAGAAAACGTTTATATAAAATACTGACCAGAGAGCACATACTATTTCACAAAATACAAAACAATTATGGGTAATAATCGTACCGTTTCACTTATAATTTCATTACATAATAATCAGTACATTAATAGCTGGATGTTGTTTAGATCACCATCCGCAAGCTGACAATGGACTTCTTCAATTTTCAATCGCAGCTCTCCTGCTCACTTCGCTAGAATGCAAGGGGTTGCATCACCATGCAACAGGTCAGCACGCTTGAGGTTGGTTCCTCTCTCTCTCCAAATGGCGAAAAAAAAAAACAAGAGAGACGTCCAATTCTAAGAGGATCAAGGGGGGAGATATACTGAAAGTGGAACCACGCACCGGAATTGGACGAAATTTGCAATTCTAGAAGTCGACGAAGAAACTCAACTCTCTCATCTCAACTTTTGTCTGTGAACTGCTCTTCCTAGGTCCAGCTGAGGGACTCCTTACTGGCAATAATCAAACGATCACATCGCCGTAGGCGGTTTCACAATGAACCTACTGTATGTCTGTATGGACAGTAAAACCTTAGACACTCGTTTAAACTTCGTGTGTTTTCCTACCGAGTGCTAAAACACATTTAGCGAAGCATCGAGCAGTTTGACCAGCTACTGCCCGAAAAAATACCAGTAGACCATCTTCGACCGAAACTGTCTTGTGCCAAGTCCCTGCACATTCGGTTTCTCCTCTCTCACTCTTCTCTCTTCTCTTCCGAAACTCCTGCGCCAAGTCCCTGCGCATTCGGTTTCTCTTCTCTTCTCTCTCTCTCATCGGTGATCGATCACCTATCGGGTCAACTAAACTGAATGGATGGAGCTCGGATCCAACTTAGTTGCTTCCAAATCGAGCCTCTCGAAATTTTGACAAAAAAATATCAAAGTTTATACTGCTACTGATTATCACTTTTTCATATTTAATTTACCGCATTTTCTCGACACTTCACTTCGAAACAATAACTATAATAATTTGCTCTGGCCAAATTTACGGAAAACTATGACAAATCCCTCAAAATTTCGCAAACATTTAATCACGCCTATGGCAGTTACATCGGAGAAGATAATAAAAAAAATCATCAAATGCAACAAAACAAAACTGCACAGTAGAAGTATAAACGCGCCCCTACATAGTAACCTTTATTATAATTTAAAAAATATTATTATTAAACCTACCTTCAGAAATTACATCAACGCATTTAAATACAAAAGACAAAAAATGAAACCCAGAAACTTCATGTCATCAATTCTCGAAAATCACGAACCCTCTTACACTTTGGGGGAAGCACACATAGATACCACAAAAACGTTACTGGCCATCTAAACGGCTCCATCTCCGGTTAACACTCTAGCTAAAGTTTCAACTGCATTAGTAAACCCAAGTGAAGTTTAAAAAATAACAATTTTCCAAAACAGAATCATTAAATATAAAAAAATTTAAATATTAATACCGAAAATTAATTTAATACATTAATTCCAACCTAAAACGCTAAATTTCATAGGAGGAAAACTCTTAATTCACAAATTACATCTGAGAGACAACTCGCTCCTGCAACACAAAACCCAGTATGGTTTGTAAATCACAAGAATTCCAGGAATTTATCGTTTTCAAGTGAAACTACAAATTTACATCGTTATTCTAAATAAGAACAGATACTATGAACCTAAAAATACAACGCAACCTACTATGTAAACAAAACAAAAATTAAAACAAATCACTGCATAATGAAGAGTGTTCGCTTTGTTTGTAAACGAGCCGCTATAAAAATATTCGTAAACGAATTTTACTGCAGTACATCGGGAAACAATTTTTGTAACATTTTCTATACAAACGCGCGAACGAAAAAAACAAATTTTCATTTTTAATACCAAAATAAAACGTTAAACAAAAAAAAAAAAACACTCCCTAAACAATAAAATCTAATTTCAGAATAAAAAAAATTAAACAGCCCAAGTATACAAAACATCACTCGGAATTTATCTTGAAAATGAGAGAAAGAAAAAAATAGACAACAATAATCAACCCACCTATAAATATATAAGCATTAATGAATATATGAAAAAAAATTCAAAAACAGAAATTAATTTATCTAAAGAATTTATGAAAACAATTTCTCTATTTCAATTTCAATTTTTATATTTTTCTTACAAATTTGCTTACTTTGAAGTTTCACACAATTTATATACGGCAAGCATAACAAACTTAAACAGTCTGAATTTGACCTAGTAAAATTAGTGTCTTTAACGATTATTTTTCGACTTTAACTTAAAAATTAACTTAAACTATAAGGCGAAAACTACAAAGCGATCTTTAAAATTATACACCTCTGATGTTCGTGTGTCTAAAGGATTTACAGGCAACACATCCAGTCAAAGAATAATCTTAAAAACTCCTACTAAATCTGGAAATTTTTTTTACGTGTTCATTCTTTTACTATTCGCTACTATATGCATATTATATACACCTAGAAATGCCGGGTACCTATACGCTGAAACATTTTAAACCTTACCGTATAAAAATGCATATCACAATCTATTTAAAGAACTAAAATAATTTAATTCATATAAGTAAGTGTAAAATTTATTTACTAATCATTATTATTATTATCATCACAATTACTACTAATTCCGAAATGTAAACACCAAAAAAAAACTGTAAACACAAAATAGGTAGGCTTTTAGACGTAAAAAAAAATGGAAGGAAAGAAAAAAGAATGAGTCACCGGACAGCAATTATCAATTTTGAAATTTTTCTCTCCGACCGATCGAAACGAATTCTAAAGAAAAAACGGAGTGAGGAAGGAAACAAACGACTCCCGAATTACATTTCAGACCCGAACTGAGTCGGAACAGCGTCCGACTCCATGGAAACAAAAATGTGAGTCGAAACGATTTTAAAACAGTCGAGACTCCAACGAGAAGAGAAAAAAAAAATTTGACCGCGAAAATTACGAGGACGCTACGAGGATTTCGAAAGCGAGCCGCCATTTTGAATTACAGTTCCAATGAATTGTTAAGTAATGGAAATCGAAATCAGTCTTTCCTTGTGAAGAGACGTGTTTTATCGAGTGTCCAGTGTTATCAATTGAATAAGTGGTTTTCGTTGAAGTGTTTTAAAAAAAAAATAGTGTTCGGTGCATTCTTAACTAAAGTACTTCGTGCTACTAATCATTCATTAACGAATATATTTCATTTATTGACGTTATTCAGTACTATATTATTTGATCAAACCAAGGCAAGGCTACTGCACGTGGCTTGCCTTTTTGTTTTTCAAATCTATCAGAAAACGTGGTCATAAGCTTCATTTTTTCTTCCTTCGAGAGGTTAGGTAGAGTGTGGTCACACACCGTGTGAAAAAAAAAGGAAAAAAGTCGGGTCGAATCGCGGACAGATAAGTATTATAAATACTCTTCATTTACAGATATTTTATCGGTAGCTTAATTCTGTATTCATTTAGTATAAATCTGTTACAAGAACCTGTTTCTGTGTTTCAAGAACGCGGTAGACCTACATTGTAATTATTAATTTCCAAACGCTCGTTTTTTTTTGTTGTTTTTTTTAATTAAAAACATGGCACCCCCGTCAAGTACTTGCAGTTGCTGTGAAGGGAAATTTGCCGCTTACGCGTTTACAATGGTTAATAATAATGAACAGTTAGTTTGCAGGTGGTGCTCAAGCATGGAAGTGCTGAGGAATGAGTTAGAACGTGAGAAGGAGTCAAGAGTAAGGCTTGAAGAAAGCGTGATACTCCTGACGGCAAAATTAGAATCCCTTGAGACTCCAGTTACGACCCCTCCTGCCTCAGTTTCTACTAATAATATAAATAGTATTAATAGCCTTCTCTCTCCCCTAGTTCCCAACCCTTCGTTCGAGTGCGTAATGGAGCCCCATTGAGAAAACCTAAGACATTTCTACCAGTAATAACAAACAATAAGTTTTCTGTTTTAGGTTTCGATGATGCTGATGAACCGGAAATGCGACTCGTTGGCGATTCCATTGTTCGAGGGCAGCTCGAGGAATTCTGTGGGAGAAACCCTCGTCGTATGCGCCGTTACTGCTACCCTGGTGCAAGGGTGGAGGATATAACTAATAGTGTTGACAATTTACATACGGTACCTCGGAGGACACAACGTATGTTATTCATGTCGGTACTAATAACGTTTTAAATTCTAGATCGGAAGAACTGCTGGCTAGGTACAGGGACTTACTAGAGCGATTAAAGGAAAAAAACTAATAAGATTGTTTTTAACAGGTATACTTCCTCGAATTATCCAACGTAACGATTTCTACAGCAAGGCGACCTATATTAACAGTAACCTAAAGTCTCTTTGCCAACAGGAAGGAGTGCATTTTGCGAATTTTTGTAACAGTTTCTACGGCAGGAGGGACTCGTTCCTCGGAGATGGACTTCATCTTAATGACGTTGGAGCTGCGCGTTTAGGAAGACTATTTCATAATACTGTCTCTTCTTTTCAGGCTGCCGTAACTCGAACGGTCCCAGCGTAAATTCCACAAATTTCCCCTGCGCTCGCGTCGTGTCGCAATTACAAAACAATTTGAAGGTTTTATCATTAAATGCTCGTAGCCTACGAAATAAAAGAAAGAACGAATTTTTTTCCTTAATTGCTTGTAAAGACTATAATAAATTGCGATAAATGAATCGTGGTGGCGTAGCACTGAAACTCGTGACTATGTAGGGGAGTATCAAGTTAAAGGTTATAGACTTTTTGTTAAAGACAGAATAGGTAGGCGGGGGAGGGGTGTATGTTGTATATCAAAGATAATATTGCGAACGTTATAGAACTAAACACACAATTCCAAAACCGATAGATTCGACTATAGCAGAACTTAAATTGAACGATTTCAAACTTCTTGTTGCGGTTATATATAGGCCCCCTAATCAAACAGCTGATACGGACGAAGCGTTATATCGTGAACTAAAGACAATAATCGGTAGTGAGCAGGCTTTAGTTATGGGTGACTTTAATTGCGCCAACGTGAATTACGATACAATGCAGGGAGACGCGGAAGGTAATCGTTTAGTTAATTTTCTCGAGGATAGCTTTCTTATTCAAAAGGTTGGGGAATCTACGAGGTTGGACAGTATTTTAGATTTAGTAATAACTACGGATGATAGGCTAATTACTGATCTTCAAGTAATATAACCGTTAAGCAATAGTGATCACAATATGATAGAGTTTGTCCTCTCAGTAAGTCACTCGAAACCAACAAACCGACTAAAATTCTTAACTTCCAGCACGCAGACTTTAGTAAATTTAGAAATAAATTGTCACACGTCAATTGGCAAAACGTAATGGGAACTCCAACGCAAAACTAATGTGGGAATCGTTCGAAACAGTATTTAAGACTATAAATGAGGAATGTGTACCGTGCAAAATTAAGCGTGCGACAGTAAACAACAAGCCCTTGTGGTTTACTTCTAGAGTAGGAGACATTATAAAGAGTAGAGACAGGGCTTTATAGGCTACATAAGTGCGATAAAGACAATTTGTGGTTACGAAACAACTACATATCTCTAAGGCGTGAAGCGAAAAGTGTAATAAAAAAGTCCAAGCGCGAATTTCAAATCTCCATAGCTCGTGACGGTAAAAAAACAAACAAGCGATTCTTTCAATACGTCAACAATAGAAATCCAGTAAAAAGTGTCTTGGGGCCGTTGAAAAAATGTTAACGGAGATCTAGTTTCTGAAAACAAGGAAATGGCTACCTTGCTAAACGAATTTTTTACGTCAGTTTTTACTACAGAAGATGTAACGAATATCCCTACGGTTATAGACAAATACCTTTTGATAATGGTAATATTTTGGATAATATTGTGGTTAGTAAAGGGAAGGTAATGCGCTATATTGATAAAATGAAAACGCGTAAATCACCAGGGCCGGATTCCATATATCCCATACAACTAAAAGAATTAAAAGATAGCATTGTTGTGCCGCTAACAAAGATTTTTAATGCGTCTATTTCTGAGTGGTGTGTACCAGATAATTTCAAGTTAGCAAACGTAACACCTATCTTTAAGAAAGGCGATAAAGGTGCGGCGGGAAATTATAGGGCGGTCAGTTTAACGTCTGTTGTAGGTAAGCTACTGGAATCAATAATTAGGGATCGTATAGTCGAACACTTAGAATTGCATAAACTAGTTAGAAATACGCAGGACGGTTTTAGGCGAAAAACAAATCTTGCTTAACTAATTTTTTAGAATTTTTTCAAAGCGTGGTTGACGTTTACGACAGTCATCGGGCGGTTGATGTAGTGTATTTAGATTTTCAAAAAGCGTTTGACACCGTTCTGCACAAAAGACTCATTGAAAAAACTAAGGCTCATGGAATCAGGGGTGTAGTAATAATTGGCTAGAAGAGTGGTTACGAGGTAGGAAAACAGGGTGGTCGTTGATGGAACGGAGGGCGTGTTGGGCTAATGTAGCGAGTGGCGTTCCTCAGGATTCTGTATTGGGCCCCTTGCTTTTTCTTATATATATTAACGATTTAAGTGTCGGCCTAGTCAGTACAGTTTCAAAGTTTGCGGATGAAAACAAAGCTGGGTGGTAGGGCGATTAATGACGAAGATAGAGATAAAATCCAGGAAGATCTGAAAAAATCGTTGATTGGTCAGTCACATGGCAAATGAGATTTAACGTTGATAAGTGCAAAATTTTGCATGTAGGTTCGCGTAACGGTAATTTTGCGTATAGTATACCAGGGAAAGATTTAACAAGCGTAGAGCAGGAAAAAAATTTAGGAGTTATAGTCACTGGTGATTTAAAAGTAGCGAAACAAAGTACAGCAGCGGTCAATAAGGCTAACAAGTGTTAGATTTTATAGCACGAAATTTTGAACACAAATCGCGTGATATTATAGTTCCTCTTTATAAATCAATAGTTAGACCCAATTTGGTGTACGCGGTCCAATTTTGGAATCCGCATATGCGCAAAGATATAGACAAAATTGAAAGAGTTCAAAGACGAGCAACTAAGATGATTCCGTCGCTTAGGTCAAATTTGTACGAGGATAGGCTTAAGGAGTTAAAATTGACTACACTCGAGACTAGGAGGCTAAGGGGTGATCTAATCCAGGTTTTCAAAATTATGAATGGGTTCGATAACGTAGATAGAGATAGCTTTTTCGAAATATCTCAATAATAGGACTAGTAAAATAACGGGTGTAAGTTGACAAGTAGAAGGTTCGAGACAGCAGTTGCCAAAAACTTTTTACGCAATAGAATAGTAAATAGCTGGAATAGTTTGCCGGTAGAAGTAATTAGTAGCACGTCTATAAACATGTTTAAAAATCGATTAGACGCATATGTTGATAGATTGGGTATAGTTTAAGGTAGTAAAATTAAGGCTTTGTGGTGATAGATCCACAGCTCAACACAAGTGTTGTGGGATATAGGGAGGCAGCATCTTGGGTTAGGGGATACTCTCTGTCCTTACACACCCCATTTAAAGAGATTCCTCTGCCGAGCGGTGCCCCCTGCTAGTGCATAGTACTGTGAGGTATTGAAAACTCATGATCTTCACTTGCCCCACAAACACCTTGAAATGGGAGACCCAAAATGGGTGCACACACATTTCTACATTACTGTACAGTCTTTACAGCCACACCTACACTTTTCCTCCTAAGTATATATATTGTAATGTATATGGTTGTAAATTTGACTTGGTCCGCAATCGATATGGACCGTGACTTATTTTTGGTTGGCAAGGTACTAGTATTGATGGATACCGTAATGAAATTGACTGGATTCTTTGGATCTGATATATTTGCATGTCGGTTATAAATAGATATAGAGTGTAACATATTTGTGGATAGTAGTCTATTATGACTTGATCCTCTGGATCCAGAGATTCTATCTTTAGTTTTAATTCGATAATAATTAGTTTTAAATTGATAATTATTTAGTTTTGTAAAAATTGGTCGTTGCCAATGTACAGGCAGAGTTTTTACATAAATTTCTTATGTTCTTGTGGTTCGGAACCCACGTAAAATTGTAGGTCCCCTCCGCCACCACGGAGGACATACACAATACACAATTACGAACACAGTTAGGTAGACCAGCCATGAGTGGATCCTAGGGTCTTTGTTGGTCTGAAACATTATAACAATGCATTTTACCATTTAAATTATCGAAACAATATTTAATGAATAATACGGGTAGCAACAATTTTGACCGAAATATAAGGCACGTGGGAAAGCCCCGTAAGTAAATGTAATTAGGGCCGCCGCTTGCCACCTAAATGTAGTAAATATGCCGTTTTAACTTTTCTTATTTGCGTTTTTATATACTTTGCTCTTTTTTATTCAATTTTCTTCTATCATTAATCATTCTCTTTACACTCTTTTCACTCGCTTTCTTGTACTTTATAAATACGGGTAGCATGACTGAGGTTGAGGTGCCATTATAATTTGAACAAGGCGAGGATGACGGGGGATTACAGTAGTAGTTATCCTCTGATTACACTTTCTGACTTTTATTTATACCGAAAACACTTAGTTAAACGGGGTAATGCGAGGGGGAAATTTACGTAACAGTTTAGTCGGAGAGAGATACGAAATACTATTAAATTCACAACAACATCTTAACACAAAAAAAACACTTCTTAAACCCAAGGCCGTCCGATGATGCCGGGCATTCCTACGCAGCCTTTAGCCTGTGTTCAGGCGTTGTAACTCGTATTTCTATTTTTTTTATAAACAAACCATTATTTATCGTAATTACATTTATTAAATATTATTATCTTCTTTATTAATTTCTTATAACCAAAACATTCTAATTTTTAATTTGACATTACTACACTCGCATCACCACCTCGAAAATAAGTTTTTCACTAGGAAAACTTATTAATATCGTTTAACAAATTTATTTATTTATTCAACAAAGTTATTTATTTAGCTTTTTTTTTAAACAAGTTCACAATTAGGATAGACAAGAAATAATTTCAATGACAAATTCCACACATTAGGTATTTTGTATCCTTTCAAAAAATCGAAAAAACAAACAAACTAATATTCACAACATCTGCATAACAATAATATTTCACACTAATCAAGTTACAATCGGTAACGCATCTGTGACATGGAAAATAACGGATAATTTTCTTAACACTGGTTACACAAATTTCAAGTTCACGATCTATTCCAGCGATTCCTCATCAAAAATCGCTTTACATTCGAAACAAATATTTGTATAGTTATACAGTTACTATCTGGGCAACACAGAAAAAATAAGAAAACGTTTATATAAAATACTGACCAGAGAGCACATACTATTTCACGAAATACAAAACAATTATGGATAATAATCGTACCGTTTCACTTATAATTTCATTACATAATAATCAGTACATTAATAGCTGGATGTTGTTTAGATCACCATCCGCAAGCTGACAATGGACTTCTTCAATTTTCAATCGCAGCTCTCCTGCTCACTTCGCTAGAATGCAAGGGGTTGCATCACCATGCAACAGGTCAGCACGCTTGAGGTTGGTTCCTCTCTCTCTCCAAATGGCGAAAAAAAAAACAAGAGAGACGTCCAATTCTAAGAGGATCAAGGGGGGAGATATACTGAAAGTGGAACCACGCACCGGAATTGGACGAAATTTGCAATTCTAGAAGTCGACGAAGAAACTCAACTCTCTCATCTCAACTTTTGTCTGTGAACGCTGCTCTTCCTAGGTCCAGCTGAGGGACTCCTTTACTGGCAATAATCAAACGATCACATCGCCGTAGGCGGTTTCACAATGAACCTACTGTATGTCTGTATGGACAGTAAAACCTTAGACACTCGTTTAAACTCTCGTGGTTTGCCTACCTATTGCTAAAACACATATTTAGCGAAGCATCGAGCAGCTTGACCAGCTACTGCCCGAAAATACCAGTAGACCATCTTCGACCGAAACTGTCTTGTGCCAAGTCCCTGCACATTCGGTTTCTCCTCTCTCACTCTTCTCTCTTCTCTTCCGAAACTCCTGCGCCAAGTCCCTGCGCATTCGGTTTCTCTTCTCTTCTCTCTCTCTCATCGGTGATCGATCACCTATCGGGTCAACTAAACTGAATGGATGGAGCTCGGATCCAACTTAGTTGCTTCCAAATCGAGCCTCTCGAAATTTTGAAAAAAATATCAAAGTTTATACTGCTACTGATTATCACTTTTTCATATTTAATTTACCGCATTTTCTCGACACTTCACTTCGAAACAATAACTATAATAATTTGCTCTGGCCAAATTTACGGAAAACTATGACAAATCCCTCAAAATTTCGCAAACATTTAATCACGCCTATGGCAGTTACATCGGAGAAGATAAAAAAAAAATCATCAAATGCAACAAAACAAAACTGCACAGTAGAAGTATATAAACGCGCCCCTACATAGTAACCTTTATTATAATTTAAAAAATATTATTATTAAACCTACCTTCAGAAATTACATCAACGCATTTAAATACAAAAGCAAAAATGAAACCCAGAAACTTCATGTCATCAATTCTCGAAAATCACGAACCCTCTTACACTTTGGGGGAAGCACACATAGATACCACAAAAACGTTACTGGCCATCTAAACGGCTCCATCTCCGGTTAACACTCTAGCTAAAGTTTCAACTGCATTAGTAAACCCAAGTGAAGTTTAAAAAATAACAATTTTCCAAAACAGAATCATTAAATATAAAAAAATTTAAATATTAATACCGAAAATTAATTTAATACATTAATTCCAACCTAAAACGCTAAATTTCATAGGAGGAAAACTCTTAATTCACAAATTACATCTGAGAGACAACTCGCTCCTGCAACACAAAACCCAGTATGGTTTGTAAATCACAAGAATTCCAGGAATTTATCGTTTTCAAGTGAAACTACAAATTTACATCGTTATTCTAAATAAGAACAGATACTATGAACCTAAAAATACAACGCAACCTACTATGTAAACAAAACAAAAATTAAAACAAATCACTGCATAATGAAGAGTGTTCGCTTTGTTTGTAAACGAGCCGCTATAAAAATATTCGTAAACGAATTTACTGCAGTACATCGGGAAACAATTTTTGTAACATTTTCTATACAAACGCGCGAACGAAAAAAAACAAATTTTCATTTTTAATACCCAAAATAAAACGTTAAAAAAAAAAAAACACTCCCTAACACAATAAAATCTAATTTCAGAATAAAAAAAATTAAACAGCCCAAGTATACAAAACATCACTCGGAATTTATCTTGAAAATGAGAGAAAGAAAAAAATAGACAACAATAATCAACCCACCTATAAATATATAAGCATTAATGAATATATGAAAAAAAATTCAAAAACAGAAATTAATTTATCTAAAGAATTTATGAAAACAATTTCTCTATTTCAATTTCAATTTTTATATTTTTCTTACAAATTTGCTTACTTTGAAGTTTCACACAATTTATATACGGCAAGCATAACAAACTTAAACAGTCTGAATTTGACCTAGTATAAATTAGTGTCTTTAACGATTATTTTTCGACTTTAACTTAAAAATTAACTTAAACTATAAGGCGAAAACTACAAAGCGATCTTTAAAATTATACACCTCTGATGTTCGTGTGTCTAAAGGATTTACAGGCAACACATCCAGTCAAAGAATAATCTTAAAAACTCCTACTAAATCTGGAAATTTTTTTACGTGTTCATTCTTTTACTATTCGCTACTATATGCATATTATATACACCTAGAAATGCGGTACCTATACGCTGAAACATTTTAAACCTTACCGTATAAAAATGCATGTCACAATCTATTTAAAGAACTAAAATAATTTAATTCATATAAGTAAGTGTAAAATTATTTACTAATCATTATTATTATTATCATCACAATTATTACTAATTCCGAAATGTAAACACCAAAAAAAAAACTGTAAACACAAAATAGGTAGGCTTTTAGACGTAAAAAAAATGGAAGGAAAGAAAAAAGAATGAGTCACCGGACAGCAATTATCAATTTTGAAATTTTTCTCTCCGACCGATCGAAACGAATTCTAAAGAAAAAACGGAGTGAGGAAGGAAACAAACGACTCCCGAATTACATTTCAGACCCGAACTGAGTCGGAACAGCGTCCGACTCCATGGAAACAAAAATGTGAGTCGAAACGATTTTAAAACAGTCGAGACTCCAACGAGAAGAGAAAAAAAAAATTTGACCGCGAAAATTACGAGGACGCTACGAGGATTTCGAAAGCGAGCCGCCATTTTGAATTACAGTTCCAATGAATTGTTAAGTAATGGAAATCGAAATCAGTCTTTCCTTGTGAAGAGACGCGTTTTATCGAGTGTCCAGTGTTATCAATTGAATAAGTGGATTTCGTTGGTGTTTTAAAAAAAAATAGTGTTCGGTGCATTCTTAACTAAAGTACTTCGTGCTACTAATCATTCATTAACGAATATATTTCATTTATTGACGTTATTCAGTACTATATTATTTGATCAAACCAAGGCAAGGCTACTGCACGTGGCTTGCCTTTTTGTTTTTCAAATCTATCAGAAAACGTGGAGTCATAAGCTTCATTTTTCCTTCCTTCGAGAGGTTAGGTAGTGTGTTCACACACCGTGTGAAAAAAAGGAAAAAAGTCGGGTCGAATCGCGGACAGATAAGTATTATAAATACTCTTCATTTACAGATCTTTTATCGGTAGCTTAATTCTATATTCATTTAGTATAAATCTGTTACAAGAACCTGTTTCTGTTTCAAGAACGCGGTAGACCTACATTGTAATTTATTAATTTCCAAACGCTCGTTTTTTTTTGTTTTTTTTTTAATTAAAAACATGGCACCCCCGTCAAGTACTTGCAGTTGCTGTGAAGGGAAATTTGCCGCTTACGCGTTTACAATGGTTAATAATAATGAACAGTTAGTTTGCAGGTGGTGCTCAAGCATGGAAGTGCTGAGGAACGAGTTAGAACGTGAGAAGGAGGCCAGAGTAAGGCTTGAAGAAAGCGTGATACTCCTGACGGCAAAATTAGAATCCTTTGATAATCCAGTTACGACCCCTCCTGCCTCAGTTTCTACTAATAATATAAATAGTATTAATAGCCTTCTCTCTTCCCCTAGTTCCCAACCCTTCGTTCGAGTGCGTAATGGAGCCCCATTGAGAAAACCTAAGACATTTCTACCAGTAATAACAAACAATAAGTTTTCTGTTTTAGGTTTCGATGATGCTGATGAACCGGAAATGCGACTCGTTGGCGATTCCATTGTTCGAGGGCAGCTCGAGGAATTCTGTGGGAGAAACCCTCGTCGTATGCGCCGTTACTGCTACCCTGGTGCAAGGGTGGAGGATATAACTAATAGTGTTGACCAATTTACAGACGGTACCTCCGAGGACACAACGTATGTTATTCATGTCGGTACTAATAACGTTTTAAATTCTAGATCGGAAGAACTGCTGGCTAGGTACAGGGACTTACTAGAGCGATTAAAGGAAAAAAACTAATAAGATTGTTTCAACAGGTACACTTCCTCGAATTATCCAACGTAACGATTTCTACAGCAAGGCGACCTATATTAACAGTAACCTAAAGTCTCTTTGCCAACAGGAAGGAGTGCATTTTGCGAATTTTTGTAACAGTTTCTACGGCAGGAGGGACTCGTTCCTCGGAGATGGACTTCATCTTAATGACGTTGGAGCTGCGCGTTTAGGAAGACTATTTCATAATACTGTCTCTTCTTTTCAGGCTGCCGTAACTCGAACGGTCCCAGCGTAAATTCCACAAATTTCCCCTGCGCTCGCGGTGTCGCAATTACAAACAATTTGACGGTTTTATCCTTAAATGCTCGTAGCCTACGAAATAAAAGAAGCGAATTTTTTTCCTTAATTGCTTGTAAAGACTATAATATAATTGCGATAAATGAATCGTGGTGGCTTAGCACTGAAACTCGTGACTATGTAGGGGAGTATCAAATTAAAGGTTATAGACTTTTTGTTAAAGACAGAATAGGTAGGCGGGGAGGCGGTGTTATGTTGTATATCAAAGATAATATTGCGAACGTTATAGAACTAAAGCACACAATTCCAGAACCGATAGATTCGACTATAGCAGAACTTAAATTGAACGATTTCAAACCTCTTGTTGCGGTTATATATATGCCCCCTAATCAAACAGCTGGTACGGACTAAGCGTTATATCGTGAACTAAAGACAATAATCGGTAGTGAGCAGGCTTTAGTTATGGGTGACTTTAATTGCGCCAACGTGAATTACGATACAATGCAGGGAGACGCGGAAGGTAATCGTTTAGTTAATTTTCTCGAGGATAGCTTTCTTATTCAAAAGGTTGGGGAATCTACGAGGTTGGACAGTATTTTAGATTTAGTAATAACTACGGATGATAGGCTAATTACTGATCTTCAAGTAATAGAACCGTTAAGCAATAGTGATCACAATATGATAGAGTTTGTCCTCTCAGTAAGTCACTCGAAACCAACTAACCCGACTAAAATTCCTAACTTCCAGCACGCAGACTTTAGTAAATTTAGAAATAAATTGTCACACGTTAATTGGCAAAACGGAATGGGGAACTCCAACGCAAAACTAATGTGGGAATCGTTCGAAACAGTATTTAAGACTATAAATGAGGAATGTGTACCGTACAAAATTAAGCGTGCGACAGTAAACAACAAGCCCTTGTGGTTTACTTCTAGAGTAGGAGACATTATAAAGAGTAGAGACAGGGCTTATAGGCTACATAAGTGCGATAAAGACAATTTGTGGTTACGAAACAACTACATATCTCTAAGGCGTGAAGCGAAAAGTGTAATAAAAAGGTCCAAGCGCGAATTTCAAATCTCCATAGCTCGTGACGGTAAAAAAAAAACCAAGCGATTCTTTCAATACGTCAACAATAGAAACCCAGTAAAAAGTGTCTTGGGGCCGTTGAAAAATGTTAACGGAGATCTAGTTTCTGAAAACAAGGAAATGGCTACCTTGCTAAACGAATTTTTTACGTTAGTTTTTACGACAGAAGATGTAACGAATATCCCTACGGTCATAGACATAATACCTTTTGATAATGGTAATATTTTGGATAATATTGTGGTTAGTAAAGAGAAGGTAATGCGCTATATTGATAAAATGAAAACGCGTAAATCACCGGGGCCGGATTCCATATATCCCATACAACTAAAAGAATTAAAAGATAGCATTGTTGTGCCGCTAACAAAGATTTTTAATGCGTCTATTTCTGAGTGGTGTACCAGATAATTTCAAGTTAGCAAACGTAACACCTATCTTTAAGAAAGGCGATAAATGTGCGGCGGGAAATTATAGGGCGGTCAGTTTAAGTCTGTTGTAGGTAAGCTACTGGAATCAATAATTAGGGATCGTATAGTCGAACACTTAGAATTGCATAAACTAGTTAGAAATACGCAGGACGGTTTTAGGCGAAACAAATCTTGCTTAACTAATTTTTTAGAATTTTTTCAAAGCGTGGTTGACGTTTACGACAGTCATCGGGCGTTTGATGTAGTGTATTTAGATTTTCAAAAAGCGTTTGACACCGTGCCGCACAAAAGACTCATTGAAAAAACTAAGGCTCATGGAATCAGGGGTGTAGTAATAAATTGGCTAGAAGAGTGGTTATGAGGTAGGAAACAGGGTGGTCGTTGATGGACCGGAGGCGTGTTGGGCTAATGTAGCGAGTGGCGTTCCTCAGGATTCTGTATTGGGCCCCTTGCTTTTTCTTATATATATTAACGATTTAGATGTCGGCCTAGTCAGTACAGTTTCAAAGTTTGCGGATGAAACAAAGCTGGGTGGTAGGGCGATTAATGACGAAGATAGAGATAAAATCCAGGAAGATCTGAAAAAAATCGTTGATTGGTCAGTCACATGGCAAATGAGATTTAACGTTGATAAGTGCAAAATTTTGCATATAGGTTCGCGTAAAGGTAATTTTGCGTATAGTATGCCAGGGAAAGATTTAACAAGCGTAGAGCAGGAAAAAAATTTAGGATTTATAGTCACTGGTGATTTAAAAGTAGCGAAACAAAGTACAGCAGCGGTCAATAAGGCTAACAAGTTTTAGGTTTTATAGCTCGAAATTTTGAATACAAATCGCGTGATATTATAGTTCCTCTTTATAAATCATTAGTTAGACCCAATTTGGAGTACGCGGTCCAATTTTGGAATCCGCATATGCGCAAAGATATAGACAAAATTGAAAGAGTTCAAAGACGAGCAACTAAGATGATTCCGTCGCTTAGGTCAAATTTGTACGAGGATAGGCTTAATGAGTTAAAATTGACTACACTCGAGACTAGGAGGCTAAGGGGTGATCTAATCCAGGTTTTCAAAATTATGAATGGGTTCGATAACGTAGATAGAGATAGCATTTTCGAAATATCTCAATATAATAGGACTAAAAATAACGGTGTTAAGTTGATAAGTAGAAGGTTCGAGACAGCAGTTGCCAAAAACATTTTTACGCATAGAATAGTAAATAGCTGGAATAGTTTGCCGGTAGAAGTAATTAGTAGCACGTCTATAAACATGTTTAAAAGTCGATTAAACGCATATGTTGATAGATTGGGTATAGTTTAAGGTAGTAAAATTAAGGCTTTGTGGCGAGAGATCCCACCGCTCAACACAAGTGTTGTGGGATATAGGGTGGCAACATCTTGGGTTAGGGGATACTCTCTGTCCTTACACACCCCATTTAAAGAGATTCCTCGGCCGAGCGGTGCCCCCCATAGTACTGTGAGGTATTGAAAAACTCATGATCTTCACTGCCCCACAAACACCTTGAAATGGGAGACCCAAAATGGGTGCACACACATTTCTACATTACTGTACAGTCTTTACAGCCACACCTACACTTTTCCTCCTAAGTATATATATTGTAATGTATATGGTTGTAAATTTTGACTTGGTTCGCAATCGATATGGACCGTGACTTATTTTTGGTTGGCAAGGTACTAGTATTGATGGATACCGTAATGAAATTGACTGGATTCTTTGGATCTGATAGATTTGCATGTCGGTTATAAATAGATATAGAGTGTAACATATTTGTGGACAGTAGTCTATTATGACTTGATCCTCTGGATCCAGAGATTCTATCTTTAGTTTTAATTCGATAATTAATTAGTTTTAAATTGATAATTATTTAGTTTTGTAAAAATTGATCGTTGCCAATGTACAGGCAGTTTTTACATAAATTTCTTATGTTCTTGTGGTTCGGAACCCACGTAAAATTGTAGGTCCCCTCCGCCACCACGGAGGACATACACAATACACAATTACGAACACAGTTAGGTAGACCAGCCATGAGTGGATCCTAGGGTCTTTGTTGGTCTGAAACATTATAACAATGCATTTTACCATTTAAATTATCGAAACAATATTTAATGTAATAATACGGGTAGCAACAATTTTGACCGAAATATAAGGCACGTGGGAAAGCCCCGTAAGTAAATGTAATTAGGGCCGCCGCTTGCCACCTAAATGTAGTAAATATGCCGTTTTAACTTTTCTTATTTGCGTTTTTATACTACTTTGCTCTTTTTTTATTCAATTTTTCTTCTATCATTAATCATTCTCTTTACACTCTTTTCACTCGCTTTCGTTGTACTTTATAAATACGGGAAGCATGACTGAGGTTGAGGTGCCATTATAATTTGAACAAGGCGAGGATGACGGGGGATTACAGTAGTTATCCTCTGATTACACTTTACTGACTTTTATTTATACCGAAAACACTTAGTTAAACGGGGTAATGCGAGGGGGAAATTTACGTTAACAGTTTAGTCGGAGAGAGATACGAAATACTATTCTAAATTCACAACAACATCTTAACACAAAAAAAACACCTTCTTAAACCCAAGGCCGTCCGATGAATGCCGGGCATTCCTACGCATCCTTTAGCCTGTGTTCAGGCGTTGCTAACTCGTATTTCTCTATTTTTTTATAAACAAACCATTATTTATCGTAATTACATTTATTAAATATTATTATCTTCTTTATTAATTTCTTATAACCAAAACATTCTAATTTTTAATTTGACATTACTACACTCGCATCACCACCTCGAAAATAAGTTTTTCATTAGGAAAACTTATTAATATCGTTTAACAAATTTATTTATTTATTCAACAAAGTTATTTATTTAGCTTTTTTTTTTAACAAGTTCACAATTAGGATAGACAAGAAATAATTTCAATGACAAATTCCACACATTAGGTATTTTGTATGATTTCAAAAAATCGAAAAAACAAACAAACTAATATTCACAACATCTGCATAACAATAATATTTCACACTAATCAATTTACAATCTGTAACGCATCTGTGACATGGAAAATAACGGATAATTTTCTTAACACTGGTTACACAAATTTCAAGTTCACGATCTATTCCAGCGATTCCTCATCAAAAATCGCTTTACATTCGAAACAAATATTTGTATAGTTATACAGTTACTATTTGGGCAACACAGAAAAAATAAGAAAACGTTTATATAAAATACTGACCAGAGAGCACATACTATTTCACAAATACAAAACAATTATGGGTAATAATCGTACCGTTTCACTTATAATTTCATTACATAATAATCAGTACATTAATAGCTGGATGTTGTTTAGATCACCATCCGCAAGCTGACAATGGACTTCTTCAATTTTCAATCGCAGCTCTCCTGCTCACTTCGCTAGAATGCAAGGGGTTGCATCACCATGCAACAGGTCAGCACGCTTGAGGTTGGTTCCTCTCTCTCTCCAAATGGCGAAAAAAAAAACAAGAGAGACGTCCAATTCTAAGAGGATCAAGGGGGGAGATATACTGAAAGTGGAACCACGCACCGGAATTGGACGAAATTTGCAATTCTAGAAGTCGACGAAGAAACTCAACTCTCTCATCTCAACTTTTGTCTGTGAACGCTGCTCTTCCTAGGTCCAGCTGAGGGACTCCTTTACTGGCAATAATCAAACGATCACATCGCCGTAGGCGGTTTCACAATGAACCTACTGTATGTCTGTATGGACAGTAAAACCTTAGACACTCGTTTAAACTCTCGTAGTTTGCCTACCTATTGCTAAAACAAATATTTAGCGAAGCATCGAGCAGCTTGACCAGCTACTGCCCGAAAAATACCAGTAGACCATCTTCGACCGAAACTGTCTTGTGCCAAGTCCCTGCACATTCGGTTTCTCCTCTCTCACTCTTCTCTCTTCTCTTCCGAAACTCCTGCGCCAAGTCCCTGCGCATTCGGTTTCTCTTCTCTTCTCTCTCTCTCATCGGTGATCGATCACCTATCGGGTCAACTAAACTGAATGGATGGAGCTCGGATCCAACTTAGTTGCTTCCAAATCGAGCCTCTCGAAATTTTGACAAAAAAATATCAAAGTTTATACTGCTACTGATTATCACTTTTTCATATTTAATTTACCGCATTTTCTCGACACTTCACTTCGAAACAATAACTATAATAATTTGCTCTGGCCAAATTTACGGAAAACTATGACAAATCCCTCAAAATTTCGCAAACATTTAATCACGCCTATGGCAGTTACATCGGAGAAGATAATAAAAAAATCATCAAATGCAACAAAACAAAACTGCACAGTAGAAGTATAAACGCGCCCCTACATAGTAACCTTTATTATAATTTAAAAAATATTATTATTAAACCTACCTTCAGAAATTACATCAACGCATTTAAATACAAAAGACAAAAATGAAACCCAGAAACTTCATGTCATCAATTCTCGAAAATCACGAACCCTCTTACACTTTGGGGGAAGCACACATAGATACCACAAAAACGTTACTGGCCATCTAAACGGCTCCATCTCCGGTTAACACTCTAGCTAAAGTTTCAACTGCATTAGTAAACCCAAGTGAAGTTTAAAAAATAACAATTTTCCAAAACAGAATCATTAAATATAAAAAAATTTAAATATTAATACCGAAAATTAATTTAATACATTAATTCCAACCTAAAACGCTAAATTTCATAGGAGGAAAACTCTTAATTCACAAATTACATCTGAGAGACAACTCGCTCCTGCAACACAAAACCCAGTATGGTTTGTAAATCACAAGAATTCCAGGAATTTATCGTTTTCAAGTGAAACTACAAATTTACATCGTTATTCTAAATAAGAACAGATACTATGAACCTAAAAATACAACGCAACCTACTATGTAAACAAAACAAAAATTAAAACAAATCACTGCATAATGAAGAGTGTTCGCTTTGTTTGTAAACGAGCCGCTATAAAAATATTCGTAAACGAATTTTACTGCAGTACATCGGGAAACAATTTTTGTAACATTTTCTATACAAACGCGCGAACGAAAAAAACAAATTTTCATTTTTAATACCCAAAATAAAACGTTAAACAAAAAAAAAAACACTCCCTAACAATAAAATCTAATTTCAGAATAAAAAAAATTAAACAGCCCAAGTATACAAAACATCACTCGGAATTTATCTTGAAAATGAGAGAAAGAAAAAAATAGACAACAATAATCAACCCACCTATAAATATATAAGCATTAATGAATATATGAAAAAAAATTCAAAAACAGAAATTAATTTATCTAAAGAATTTATGAAAACAATTTCTCTATTTCAATTTCAATTTTTATATTTTTCTTACAAATTTGCTTACTTTGAAGTTTCACACAATTTATATACGGCAAGCATAACAAACTTAAACAGTCTGAATTTGACCTAGTATAAATTAGTGTCTTTAACGATTATTTTTCGACTTTAACTTAAAAATTAACTTAAACTATAAGGCGAAAACTACAAAGCGATCTTTAAAATTATACACCTCTGATGTTCGTGTGTCTAAAGGATTTACAGGCAACACATCCAGTCAAAGAATAATCTTAAAAACTCCTACTAAATCTGGAAATTTTTTTTACGTGTTCATTCTTTTACTATTCGCTACTATATGCATATTATATACACCTAGAAATGCGGTACCTATACGCTGAAACATTTTAAACCTTACCGTATAAAAATGCATGTCACAATCTATTTAAAGAACTAAAATAATTTAATTCATATAAGTAAGTGTAAAAATTATTTACTAATCATTATTATTATTATCATCACAATTATTACTAATTCCGAAATGTAAACACCAAAAAAAAAACTGTAAACACAAAATAGGTAGGCTTTTAGACGTAAAAAAAAATGGAAGGAAAGAAAAAAGAATGAGTCACCGGACAGCAATTATCAATTTTGAAATTTTTCTCTCCGACCGATCGAAACGAATTCTAAAGAAAAAACGGAGTGAGGAAGGAAACAAACGACTTCCGAATTACATTTCAGACCCGAACTGAGTCGGAACAGCGTCCGACTCCATGGAAACAAAAATGTGAGTCGAAACGATTTTAAAACAGTCGAGACTCCAACGAGAAGAGAAAAAAAAAATTTGACCGCGAAAATTACGAGGACGCTACGAGGATTTCGAAAGCGAGCCGCCATTTTGAATTACAGTTCCAATGAATTAAGTAATGGAAATCGAAATCAGTCTTTCCTTGTGAAGAGACGTGTTTTATCGAGTGTCCAGTGTTATCAATTGAATAAGTGGTTTTCGTTGAAGTGTTTTAAAAAAAAATAGTGTTCGGTGCATTCTTAACTAAAGTACTTCGTGCTACTAATCATTCATTAACGAATATATTTCATTTATTGACGTTATTCAGTACTATATTATTTGATCAAACCAAGGCAAGGCTACTGCACGTGGCTTGCCTTTTTGTTTTTCAAATCTATCAGAAAACGTGGTCATAAGCTTCATTTTTTCTTCCTTCGAGAGGTTAGGTAGAGTGTGGTCACACACCGTGTGAAAAAAAGGAAAAAAGTCGGGTCGAATCGCGGACAGATAAGTATTATAAATACTCTTCATTTACAGATATTTTATCGGTAGCTTAATTCTGTATTCATTTAGTATAAATCTGTTACAAGAACCTGTTTCTGTGTTTCAAGAACGCGGTAGACCTACATTGTAATTTATTAATTTCCAAACGCTCGTTTTTTTTGTTGTTTTTTTTAATTAAAAACATGGCACCCCCGTCAAGTACTTGCAGTTGCTGTGAAGGGAAATTTGCCGCTTACGCGTTTACAATGGTTAATAATAATGAACAGTTAGTTTGCAGGTGGTGCTCAAGCATGGAAGTGCTGAGGAATGAGTTAGAACGTGAGAAGGAGTCAAGAGTAAGGCTTGAAGAAAGCGTGATACTCCTGACGGCAAAATTAGAATCCCTTGAGACTCCAGTTACGACCCCTCCTGCCTCAGTTTCTACTAATAATATAAATAGTATTAATAGCCTTCTCTCTTCCCCTAGTTCCCAACCCTTCGTTCGAGTGCGTAATGGAGCCCCATTGAGAAAACCTAAGACATTTCTACCAGTAATAACAAACAATAAGTTTTCTGTTTTAGGTTTCGATGATGCTGATGAACCGGAAATGCGACTCGTTGGCGATTCCATTGTTCGAGGGCAGCTCGAGGAATTCTGTGGGAGAAACCCTCGTCGTATGCGCCGTTACTGCTACCCTGGTGCAAGGGTGGAGGATATAACTAATAGTGTTGACAATTTACATACGGTACCTCGGAGGACACAACGTATGTTATTCATGTCGGTACTAATAACGTTTTAAATTCTAGATCGGAAGAACTGCTGGCTAGGTACAGGGACTTACTAGAGCGATTAAAGGAAAAAAACTAATAAGATTGTTTTAACAGGTATACTTCCTCGAATTATCCAACGTAACGATTTCTACAGCAAGGCGACCTATATTAACAGTAACCTAAAGTCTCTTTGCCAACAGGAAGGAGTGCATTTTGCGAATTTTTGTAACAGTTTCTACGGCAGGAGGGACTCGTTCCTCGGAGATGGACTTCATCTTAATGACGTTGGAGCTGCGCGTTTAGGAAGACTATTTCATAATACTGTCTCTTCTTTTCAGGCTGCCGTAACTCGAACGGTCCCAGCGTAAATTCCACAAATTTCCCCTGCGCTCGCGGTGTCGCAATTACAAACAATTTGAAGGTTTTATCATTAAATGCTCGTAGCCTACGAAATAAAAGAAACGAATTTTTTTCCTTAATTGCTTGTAAAGACTATAATATAATTGCGATAAATGAATCGTGGTGGCGTAGCACTGAAACTCGTGACTATGTAGGGGAGTATCAAGTTAAAGGTTATAGACTTTTTGTTAAAGACAGAATAGGTAGGCGGGGAGGCGGTGTTATGTTGTATATCAAAGATAATATTGCGAACGTTATAGAACTAAAGCACACAATTCCAAAACCGATAGATTCGACTATAGCAGAACTTAAATTGAACGATTTCAAACTTCTTGTTGCGGTTATATATAGGCCCCCTAATCAAACAGCTGATACGGACGAAGCGTTATATCGTGAACTAAAGACAATAATCGGTAGTGAGCAGGCTTTAGTTATGGGTGACTTTAATTGCGCCAACGTGAATTACGATACAATGCAGGGAGACGCGGAAGGTAATCGTTTAGTTAATTTTCTCGAGGATAGCTTTCTTATTCAAAAGGTTGGGGAATCTACGAGGTTGGACAGTATTTTAGATTTAGTAATAACTACGGATGATAGGCTAATTACTGATCTTCAAGTAATATAACCGTTAAGCAATAGTGATCACAATATGATAGAGTTTGTCCTCTCAGTAAGTCACTCGAAACCAACAAACCCGACTAAAATTCTTAACTTCCAGCACGCAGACTTTAGTAAATTTAGAAATAAATTGTCACACGTCAATTGGCAAAACGTAATGGGGAACTCCAACGCAAAACTAATGTGGGAATCGTTCGAAACAGTATTTAAGACTATAAATGAGGAATGTGTACCGTGCAAAATTAAGCGTGCGACAGTAAACAACAAGCCCTTGTGGTTTACTTCTAGAGTAGGAGACATTATAAAGAGTAGAGACAGGGCTTTATAGGCTACATAAGTGCGATAAAGACAATTTGTGGTTACGAAACAACTACATATCTCTAAGGCGTGAAGCGAAAAGTGTAATAAAAAAGTCCAAGCGCGAATTTCAAATCTCCATAGCTCGTGACGGTAAAAAAAACAAACAAGCGATTCTTTCAATACGTCAACAATAGAAATCCAGTAAAAAGTGTCTTGGGGCCGTTGAAAAATGTTAACGGAGATCTAGTTTCTGAAAACAAGGAAATGGCTACCTTGCTAAACGAATTTTTTACGTCAGTTTTTACTACAGAAGATGTAACGAATATCCCTACGGTTATAGACATAATACCTTTTGATAATGGTAATATTTTGGATAATATTGTGGTTAGTAAAGGGAAGGTAATGCGCTATATTGATAAAATGAAAACGCGTAAATCACCAGGGCCGGATTCCATATATCCCATACAACTAAAAGAATTAAAAGATAGCATTGTTGTGCCGCTAACAAAGATTTTTAATGCGTCTATTTCTGAGTGGTGTGTACCAGATAATTTCAAGTTAGCAAACGTAACACCTATCTTTAAGAAAGGCGATAAAGGTGCGGCGGGAAATTATAGGGCGGTCAGTTTAACGTCTGTTGTAGGTAAGCTACTGGAATCAATAATTAGGGATCGTATAGTCGAACACTTAGAATTGCATAAACTAGTTAGAAATACGCAGGACGGTTTTAGGCGAAACAAATCTTGCTTAACTAATTTTTTAGAATTTTTTCAAAGCGTGGTTGACGTTTACGACAGTCATCGGGCGGTTGATGTAGTGTATTTAGATTTTCAAAAAGCGTTTGACACCGTTCTGCACAAAAGACTCATTGAAAAACTAAGGCTCATGGAATCAGGGGTGTAGTAATAAATTGGCTAGAAGAGTGGTTACGAGGTAGGAAACAGGGTGGTCGTTGATGGACCGGAGGCGTGTTGGGCTAATGTAGCGAGTGGCGTTCCTCAGGATTCTGTATTGGGCCCCTTGCTTTTTCTTATATATATTAACGATTTAGATGTCGGCCTAGTCAGTACAGTTTCAAAGTTTGCGGATGAAACAAAGCTGGGTGGTAGGGCGATTAATGACGAAGATAGAGATAAAATCCAGGAAGATCTGAAAAAAATCGTTGATTGGTCAGTCACATGGCAAATGAGATTTAACGTTGATAAGTGCAAAATTTTGCATGTAGGTTCGCGTAACGGTAATTTTGCGTATAGTATACCAGGGAAAGATTTAACAAGCGTAGAGCAGGAAAAAAATTTAGGAGTTATAGTCACTGGTGATTTAAAAGTAGCGAAACAAAGTACAGCAGCGGTCAATAAGGCTAACAAGTGTTAGATTTTATAGCACGAAATTTTGAACACAAATCGCGTGATATTATAGTTCCTCTTTATAAATCAATAGTTAGACCCAATTTGGTGTACGCGGTCCAATTTTGGAATCCGCATATGCGCAAAGATATTAGGTATTTTGTATGATTTCAAAAAATCGAAAAAACAAACAAACTAATATTCACAACATCTGCATAACAATAATATTTCACACTAATCAATTTACAATCTGTAACGCATCTGTGACATGGAAAATAACGGATAATTTTCTTAACACTGGTTACACAAATTTCAAGTTCACGATCTATTCCAGCGATTCCTCATCAAAAATCGCTTTACATTCGAAACAAATATTTGTATAGTTATACAGTTACTATTTGGGCAACACAGAAAAAATAAGAAAACGTTTATATAAAATACTGACCAGAGAGCACATACTATTTCACAAAATACAAAACAATTATGGGTAATAATCGTACCGTTTCACTTATAATTTCATTACATAATAATCAGTACATTAATAGCTGGATGTTGTTTAGATCACCATCCGCAAGCTGACAATGGACTTCTTCAATTTTCAATCGCAGCTCTCCTGCTCACTTCGCTAGAATGCAAGGGGTTGCATCACCATGCAACAGGTCAGCACGCTTGAGGTTGGTTCCTCTCTCTCTCCAAATGGCGAAAAAAAAAACAAGAGAGACGTCCAATTCTAAGAGGATCAAGGGGGGAGATATACTGAAAGTGGAACCACGCACCGGAATTGGACGAAATTTGCAATTCTAGAAGTCGACGAAGAAACTCAACTCTCTCATCTCAACTTTTGTCTGTGAACACTGCTCTTCCTAGGTCCAGCTGAGGGACTCTCTTACTGGCAATAATCAAACGATCACATCGCCGTAGGCGGTTTCACAATGAACCTACTGTATGTCTGTATGGACAGTAAAACCTTAGACACTCGTTTAAACTCTCGTGGTTTTCCTACCGAGTGCTAAAACACATATTTAGCGAAGCATCGAGCAGTTTGACCAGCTACTGCCCGAAAAATACCAGTAGACCATCTTCGACCGAAACTGTCTTGTGCCAAGTCCCTGCACATTCGGTTTCTCCTCTCTCACTCTTCTCTCTTCTCTTCCGAAACTCCTGCGCCAAGTCCCTGCGCATTCGGTTTCTCTTCTCTTCTCTCTCTCTCATCGGTGATCGATCACCTATCGGGTCAACTAAACTGAATGGATGGAGCTCGGATCCAACTTAGTTGCTTCCAAATCGAGCCTCTCGAAATTTTGACAAAAAAATATCAAAGTTTATACTGCTACTGATTATCACTTTTTCATATTTAATTTACCGCATTTTCTCGACACTTCACTTCGAAACAATAACTATAATAATTTGCTCTGGCCAAATTTACGGAAAACTATGACAAATCCCTCAAAATTTCGCAAACATTTAATCACGCCTATGGCAGTTACATCGGAGAAGATAATAAAAAAAATCATCAAATGCAACAAAACAAAACTGCACAGTAGAAGTATAAACGCGCCCCTACATAGTAACCTTTATTATAATTTAAAAAATATTATTATTAAACCTACCTTCAGAAATTACATCAACGCATTTAAATACAAAAGACAAAAATGAAACCCAGAAACTTCATGTCATCAATTCTCGAAAATCACGAACCCTCTTACACTTTGGGGGAAGCACACATAGATACCACAAAAACGTTACTGGCCATCTAAACGGCTCCATCTCCGGTTAACACTCTAGCTAAAGTTTCAACTGCATTAGTAAACCCAAGTGAAGTTTAAAAAATAACAATTTTCCAAAACAGAATCATTAAATATAAAAAAATTTAAATATTAATACCGAAAATTAATTTAATACATTAATTCCAACCTAAAACGCTAAATTTCATAGGAGGAAAACTCTTAATTCACAAATTACATCTGAGAGACAACTCGCTCCTGCAACACAAAACCCAGTATGGTTTGTAAATCACAAGAATTCCAGGAATTTATCGTTTTCAAGTGAAACTACAAATTTACATCGTTATTCTAAATAAGAACAGATACTATGAACCTAAAAATACAACGCAACCTACTATGTAAACAAAACAAAAATTAAAACAAATCACTGCATAATGAAGAGTGTTCGCTTTGTTTGTAAACGAGCCGCTATAAAAATATTCGTAAACGAATTTTACTGCAGTACATCGGGAAACAATTTTTGTAACATTTTCTATACAAACGCGCGAACGAAAAAAACAAATTTTCATTTTTAATACCCAAAATAAAACGTTAAACAAAAAAAAAAACACTCCCTAACAATAAAATCTAATTTCAGAATAAAAAAATTAAACAGCCCAAGTATACAAAACATCACTCGGAATTTATCTTGAAAATGAGAGAAAGAAAAAAATAGACAACAATAATCAACCCACCTATAAATATATAAGCATTAATGAATATATGAAAAAAAATTCAAAAACAGAAATTAATTTATCTAAAGAATTTATGAAAACAATTTCTCTATTTCAATTTCAATTTTTATATTTTTCTTACAAATTTGCTTACTTTGAAGTTTCACACAATTTATATACGGCAAGCATAACAAACTTAAACAGTCTGAATTTGACCTAGTATAAATTAGTGTCTTTAACGATTATTTTTCGACTTTAACTTAAAAATTAACTTAAACTATAAGGCGAAAACTACAAAGCGATCTTTAAAATTATACACCTCTGATGTTCGTGTGTCTAAAGGATTTACAGGCAACACATCCAGTCAAAGAATAATCTTAAAAACTCCTACTAAATCTGGAAATTTTTTTTACGTGTTCATTCTTTTACTATTCGCTACTATATGCATATTATATACACCTAGAAATGCGGTACCTATACGCTGAAACATTTTAAACCTTACCGTATAAAAATGCATGTCACAATCTATTTAAAGAACTAAAATAATTTAATTCATATAAGTAAGTGTAAAAATTATTTACTAATCATTATTATTATTATCATCACAATTATTACTAATTCCGAAATGTAAACACCAAAAAAAAAACTGTAAACACAAAATAGGTAGGCTTTTAGACGTAAAAAAAAATGGAAGGAAAGAAAAAAGAATGAGTCACCGGACAGCAATTATCAATTTTGAAATTTTTCTCTCCGACCGATCGAAACGAATTCTAAAGAAAAAACGGAGTGAGGAAGGAAACAAACGACTCCGAATTACATTTCAGACCCGAACTGAGTCGGAACAGCGTCCGACTCCATGGAAACAAAAATGTGAGTCGAAACGATTTTAAAACAGTCGAGACTCCAACGAGAAGAGAAAAAAAAAATTTGACCGCGAAAATTACGAGGACGCTACGAGGATTTCGAAAGCGAGCCGCCATTTTGAATTACAGTTCCAATGAATTGTTAAGTAATGGAAATCGAAATCAGTCTTTCCTTGTGAAGAGACGTGTTTTATCGAGTGTCCAGTGTTATCAATTGAATAAGTGGTTTTCGTTGGTGTTTTAAAAAAAAATAGTGTTCGGTGCATTCTTAACTAAAGTACTTCGTGCTACTAATCATTCATTAACGAATATATTTCATTTATTGACGTTATTCAGTACTATATTATTTGATCAAACCAAGGCAAGGCTACTGCACGTGGCTTGCCTTTTTGTTTTTCAAATCTATCAGAAAACGTGGTCATAAGCTTCATTTTTTCTTCCTTCGAGAGGTTAGGTAGAGTGTGGTCACACACCGTGTGAAAAAAAGGAAAAAAGTCGGGTCGAATCGCGGACAGATAAGTATTATAAATACTCTTCATTTACAGATATTTTATCGGTAGCTTAATTCTGTATTCATTTAGTATAAATCTGTTACAAGAACCTGTTTCTGTGTTTCAAGAACGCGGTAGACCTACATTGTAATTTATTAATTTCCAAACGCTCGTTTTTTTTGTTTTTTTTTTAATTAAAAACATGGCACCCCCGTCAAGTACTTGCAGTTGCTGTGAAGGGAAATTTGCCGCTTACGCGTTTACAATGGTTAATAATAATGAACAGTTAGTTTGCAGGTGGTGCTCAAGCATGGAAGTGCTGAGGAATGAGTTAGAACGTGAGAAGGAGTCAAGAGTAAGGCTTGAAGAAAGCGTGATACTCCTGACGGCAAAATTAGAATCCCTTGAGACTCCAGTTACGACCCCTCCTGCCTCAGTTTCTACTAATAATATAAATAGTATTAATAGCCTTCTCTCTTCCCCTAGTTCCCAACCCTTCGTTCGAGTGCGTAATGGAGCCCCATTGAGAAAACCTAAGACATTTCTACCAGTAATAACAAACAATAAGTTTTCTGTTTTAGGTTTCGATGATGCTGATGAACCGGAAATGCGACTCGTTGGCGATTCCATTGTTCGAGGGCAGCTCGAGGAATTCTGTGGGAGAAACCCTCGTCGTATGCGCCGTTACTGCTACCCTGGTGCAAGGGTGGAGGATATAACTAATAGTGTTGACAATTTACATACGGTACCTCGGAGGACACAACGTATGTTATTCATGTCGGTACTAATAACGTTTTAAATTCTAGATCGGAAGAACTGCTGGCTAGGTACAGGGACTTACTAGAGCGATTAAAGGAAAAAAACTAATAAGATTGTTTTAACAGGTATACTTCCTCGAATTATCCAACGTAACGATTTCTACAGCAAGGCGACCTATATTAACAGTAACCTAAAGTCTCTTTGCCAACAGGAAGGAGTGCATTTTGCGAATTTTTGTAACAGTTTCTACGGCAGGAGGGACTCGTTCCTCGGAGATGGACTTCATCTTAATGACGTTGGAGCTGCGCGTTTAGGAAGACTATTTCATAATACTGTCTCTTCTTTTCAGGCTGCCGTAACTCGAACGGTCCCAGCGTAAATTCCACAAATTTCCCCTGCGCTCGCGGTGTCGCAATTACAAACAATTTGAAGGTTTTATCATTAAATGCTCGTAGCCTACGAAATAAAAGAAACGAATTTTTTTCCTTAATTGCTTGTAAAGACTATAATATAATTGCGATAAATGAATCGTGGTGGCGTAGCACTGAAACTCGTGACTATGTAGGGGAGTATCAAGTTAAAGGTTATAGACTTTTTGTTAAAGACAGAATAGGTAGGCGGGGAGGCGGTGTTATGTTGTATATCAAAGATAATATTGCGAACGTTATAGAACTAAAGCACACAATTCCAAAACCGATAGATTCGACTATAGCAGAACTTAAATTGAACGATTTCAAACTTCTTGTTGCGGTTATATATAGGCCCCCTAATCAAACAGCTGATACGGACGAAGCGTTATATCGTGAACTAAAGACAATAATCGGTAGTGAGCAGGCTTTAGTTATGGGTGACTTTAATTGCGCCAACGTGAATTACGATACAATGCAGGGAGACGCGGAAGGTAATCGTTTAGTTAATTTTCTCGAGGATAGCTTTCTTATTCAAAAGGTTGGGGAATCTACGAGGTTGGACAGTATTTTAGATTTAGTAATAACTACGGATGATAGGCTAATTACTGATCTTCAAGTAATATAACCGTTAAGCAATAGTGATCACAATATGATAGAGTTTGTCCTCTCAGTAAGTCACTCGAAACCAACAAACCCGACTAAAATTCTTAACTTCCAGCACGCAGACTTTAGTAAATTTAGAAATAAATTGTCACACGTCAATTGGCAAAACGTAATGGGGAACTCCAACGCAAAACTAATGTGGGAATCGTTCGAAACAGTATTTAAGACTATAAATGAGGAATGTGTACCGTGCAAAATTAAGCGTGCGACAGTAAACAACAAGCCCTTGTGGTTTACTTCTAGAGTAGGAGACATTATAAAGAGTAGAGACAGGGCTTTATAGGCTACATAAGTGCGATAAAGACAATTTGTGGTTACGAAACAACTACATATCTCTAAGGCGTGAAGCGAAAAGTGTAATAAAAAAGTCCAAGCGCGAATTTCAAATCTCCATAGCTCGTGACGGTAAAAAAACAAACAAGCGATTCTTTCAATACGTCAACAATAGAAATCCAGTAAAAAGTGTCTTGGGGCCGTTGAAAAATGTTAACGGAGATCTAGTTTCTGAAAACAAGGAAATGGCTACCTTGCTAAACGAATTTTTTACGTCAGTTTTTACTACAGAAGATGTAACGAATATCCCTACGGTTATAGACATAATACCTTTTGATAATGGTAATATTTTGGATAATATTGTGGTTAGTAAAGGGAAGGTAATGCGCTATATTGATAAAATGAAAACGCGTAAATCACCAGGGCCGGATTCCATATATCCCATACAACTAAAAGAATTAAAAGATAGCATTGTTGTGCCGCTAACAAAGATTTTTAATGCGTCTATTTCTGAGTGTGTGTACCAGATAATTTCAAGTTAGCACACGTAACACCTATCTTTAAGAAAGGCGATAAAGGTGCGGCGGGAAATTATAGGGCGGTCAGTTTAACGTCTGTTGTAGGTAAGCTACTGGAATCAATAATTAGGGATCGTATAGTCGAACACTTAGAATTGCATAAACTAGTTAGAAATACGCAGGACGGTTTTAGGCGAAACAAATCTTGCTTAACTAATTTTTAGAATTTTTTCAAAGCGTGGTTGACGTTTACGACAGTCATCGGGCGGTTGATGTAGTGTATTTAGATTTTCAAAAAGCGTTTGACACCGTTCTGCACAAAAGACTCATTGAAAAAACTAAGGCTCATGGAATCAGGGGTGTAGTAATAAATTGGCTAGAAGAGTGGTTACGAGGTAGGAAACAGGGGTCGTTGATGGAGTCGTGTTGGGCTAATGTAGCGAGTGGCGTTCCTCAGGATTCTGTATTGGGCCCCTTGCTTTTTCTTATATATATTAACGATTTAGATGTCGGCCTAGTCAGTACAGTTTCAAAGTTTGCGGATGAACGAAGCTGGGTGGTAGGGCGATTAATGACGAAGATAGAGATAAAATCCAGGAAGATCTGAAAAAATCGTTGATTGGTCAGTCACATGGCAAATGAGATTTAACGTTGATAAGTGCAAAATTTTGCATATAGGTTCGCGTAACGGTAATTTTGCGTATAGTATACAGGGAAAGATTTAACAAGCGTAGAGCAGGAAAAAAATTTAGGAGTTATAGTCACTGGTGATTTAAAAGTAGCGAAACAAAGTACAGCAGCGGTCAATAAGGCTAACAAGTGTTAGATTTTATAGCACGAAATTTTTGAACACAAATCGCGTGATATTATAGTTCCTCTTTATAAATCAATAGTTAGACCCAATTTGGTGTACGCGGTCCAATTTTGGAATCCGCATATGCGCAAAGATATTAGGTATTTTGTATGATTTCAAAAAATCGAAAAAAACAAACAAACTAATATTCACAACATCTGCATAACAATAATATTTCACACTAATCAATTTACAATCTGTAACGCATCTGTGACATGGAAAATAACGGATAATTTTCTTAACACTGGTTACACAAATTTCAAGTTCACGATCTATTCCAGCGATTCCTCATCAAAAATCGCTTTACATTCGAAACAAATATTTGTATAGTTATACAGTTACTATTGGGCAACACAGAAAAAATAAGAAAACGTTTATATAAAATACTGACCAGAGAGCACATACTATTTCACAAAACAAAACAATTATGGGTAATAATCGTACCGTTTCACTTATAATTTCATTACATAATAATCAGTACATTAATAGCTGGATGTTGTTTAGATCACCATCCGCAAGCTGACAATGGACTTCTTCAATTTTCAATCGCAGCTCTCCTGCTCACTTCGCTAGAATGCAAGGGGTTGCATCACCATGCAACAGGTCAGCACGCTTGAGGTTGGTTCCTCTCTCTCTCCAAATGGCGAAAAAAAAAACAAGAGAGACGTCCAATTCTAAGAGGATCAAGGGGGGATATACTGAAAGTGGAACCACGCACCGGAATTGGACGAAATTTGCAATTCTAGAAGTCGACGAAGAAACTCAACTCTCTCATCTCAACTTTTGTCTGTGAACGCTGCTCTTCCTAGGTCCAGCTGAGGGACTCCTTACTGGCAATAATCAAACGATCACATCGCCGTAGGCGGTTTCACAATGAACCTACTGTATGTCTGTATGGACAGTAAAACCTTAGACACTCGTTTAAACTCTCGTGGTTTGCCTACCTATGCTAAAACACAATATTTAGCGAAGCATCGAGCAGCTTGACCAGCTACTGCCCGAAAAATACCAGTAGACCATCTTCGACCGAAACTGTCTTGTGCCAAGTCCCTGCACATTCGGTTTCTCCTCTCTCACTCTTCTCTCTTCTCTTCCGAAACTCCTGCGCCAAGTCCCTGCGCATTCGGTTTCTCTTCTCTTCTCTCTCTCTCATCGGTGATCGATCACCTATCGGGTCAACTAAACTGAATGGATGGAGCTCGGATCCAACTTAGTTGCTTCCAAATCGAGCCTCTCGAAATTTTGACAAAAAAATATCAAAGTTTATACTGCTACTGATTATCACTTTTTCATATTTAATTTACCGCATTTTCTCGACACTTCACTTCGAAACAATAACTATAATAATTTGCTCTGGCCAAATTTACGGAAAACTATGACAAATCCCTCAAAATTTCGCAAACATTTAATCACGCCTATGGCAGTTACATCGGAGAAGATAATAAAAAAAATCATCAAATGCAACAAAACAAAACTGCACAGTAGAAGTATAAACGCGCCCCTACATAGTAACCTTTATTATAATTTAAAAAATATTATTATTAAACCTACCTTCAGAAATTACATCAACGCATTTAAATACAAAAGACAAAAATGAAACCCAGAAACTTCATGTCATCAATTCTCGAAAATCACGAACCCTCTTACACTTTGGGGGAAGCACACATAGATACCACAAAAACGTTACTGGCCATCTAAACGGCTCCATCTCCGGTTAACACTCTAGCTAAAGTTTCAACTGCATTAGTAAACCCAAGTGAAGTTTAAAAAATAACAATTTTCCAAAACAGAATCATTAAATATAAAAAAATTTAAATATTAATACCGAAAATTAATTTAATACATTAATTCCAACCTAAAACGCTAAATTTCATAGGAGGAAAACTCTTAATTCACAAATTACATCTGAGAGACAACTCGCTCCTGCAACACAAAACCCAGTATGGTTTGTAAATCACAAGAATTCCAGGAATTTATCGTTTTCAAGTGAAACTACAAATTTACATCGTTATTCTAAATAAGAACAGATACTATGAACCTAAAAATACAACGCAACCTACTATGTAAACAAAACAAAAATTAAAACAAATCACTGCATAATGAAGAGTGTTCGCTTTGTTTGTAAACGAGCCGCTATAAAAATATTCGTAAACGAATTTTACTGCAGTACATCGGGAAACAATTTTTGTAACATTTTCTATACAAACGCGCGAACGAAAAAAACAAATTTTCATTTTTAATACCCAAAATAAAACGTTAAACAAAAAAAAAACACTCCCTAACACAATAAAATCTAATTTCAGAATAAAAAAAATTAAACAGCCCAAGTATACAAAACATCACTCGGAATTTATCTTGAAAATGAGAGAAAGAAAAAAATAGACAACAATAATCAACCCACCTATAAATATATAAGCATTAATGAATATATGAAAAAAAATTCAAAAACAGAAATTAATTTATCTAAAGAATTTATGAAAACAATTTCTCTATTTCAATTTCAATTTTTATATTTTTCTTACAAATTTGCTTACTTTGAAGTTTCACACAATTTATATACGGCAAGCATAACAAACTTAAACAGTCTGAATTTGACCTAGTATAAATTAGTGTCTTTAACGATTATTTTTCGACTTTAACTTAAAAATTAACTTAAACTATAAGGCGAAAACTACAAAGCGATCTTTAAAATTATACACCTCTGATGTTCGTGTGTCTAAAGGATTTACAGGCAACACATCCAGTCAAAGAATAATCTTAAAAACTCCTACTAAATCTGGAAATTTTTTTTACGTGTTCATTCTTTTACTATTCGCTACTATATGCATATTATATACACCTAGAAATGCGGTACCTATACGCTGAAACATTTTAAACCTTACCGTATAAAAATGCATGTCACAATCTATTTAAAGAACTAAAATAATTTAATTCATATAAGTAAGTGTAAAAATTATTTACTAATCATTATTATTATTATCATCACAATTATTACTAATTCCGAAATGTAAACACCAAAAAAAAAACTGTAAACACAAAATAGGTAGGCTTTTAGACGTAAAAAAAAATGGAAGGAAAGAAAAAAGAATGAGTCACCGGACAGCAATTATCAATTTTGAAATTTTTCTCTCCGACCGATCGAAACGAATTCTAAAGAAAAAACGGAGTGAGGAAGGAAACAAACGACTCCGAATTACATTTCAGACCCGAACTGAGTCGGAACAGCGTCCGACTCCATGGAAACAAAATGTGAGTCGAAACGATTTTAAAACAGTCGAGACTCCAACGAGAAGAGAAAAAAAAAATTTGACCGCGAAAATTACGAGGACGCTACGAGGATTTCGAAAGCGAGCCGCCATTTTGAATTACAGTTCCAATGAATTGTTAAGTAATGGAAATCGAAATCAGTCTTTCCTTGTGAAGAGACGTGTTTTATCGAGTGTCCAGTGTTATCAATTGAATAAGTGGTTTTCGTTGAAGTGTTTTAAAAAAAAAATAGTGTTCGGTGCATTCTTAACTAAAGTACTTCGTGCTACTAATCATTCATTAACGAATATATTTCATTTATTGACGTTATTCAGTACTATATTATTTGATCAAACCAAGGCAAGGCTACTGCACGTGGCTTGCCTTTTTGTTTTTCAAATCTATCAGAAAACGTGGTCATAAGCTTCATTTTTTCTTCCTTCGAGAGGTTAGGTAGAGTGTGGTCACACACCGTGTGAAAAAAAGGAAAAAAGTCGGGTCGAATCGCGGACAGATAAGTATTATAAATACTCTTCATTTACAGATATTTTTCGGTAGCTTAATTCTATATTCATTTAGTATAAATCTGTTACAAGAACCTGTTTCTGTGTTTCAAGAACGCGGTAGACCTACATTGTAATTTATTAATTTCCAAACGCTCGTTTTTTTTGTTGTTTTTTTTAATTAAAAACATGGCACCCCCGTCAAGTACTTGCAGTTGCTGTGAAGGGAAATTTGCCGCTTACGCGTTTACAATGGTTAATAATAATGAACAGTTAGTTTGCAGGTGGTGCTCAAGCATGGAAGTGCTGAGGAATGAGTTAGAACGTGAGAAGGAGTCAGAGTAAGGCTTGAAGAAAGCGTGATACTCCTGACGGCAAAATTAGAATCCCTTGAGACTCCAGTTACGACCCCTCCTGCCTCAGTTTCTACTAATAATATAAATAGTATTAATAGCCTTCTCTCTTCCCCTAGTTCCCAACCCTTCGTTCGAGTGCGTAATGGAGCCCCTTGAGAAAACCTAAGACATTTCTACCAGTAATAACAAACAATAAGTTTTCTGTTTTAGGTTTCGATGATGCTGATGAACCGGAAATGCGACTCGTTGGCGATTCCATTGTTCGAGGGCAGCTCGAGGAATTCTGTGGGAGAAACCCTCGTCGTATGCGCCGTTACTGCTACCCTGGTGCAAGGGTGGAGGATATAACTAATAGTGTTGACAATTTACATACGGTACCTCGGAGGACACAACGTATGTTATTCATGTCGGTACTAATAACGTTTTAAATTCTAGATCGGAAGAACTGCTGGCTAGGTACAGGGACTTACTAGAGCGATTAAAGGAAAAAAACTAATAAGATTGTTTTAACAGGTATACTTCCTCGAATTATCCAACGTAACGATTTCTACAGCAAGGCGACCTATATTAACAGTAACCTAAAGTCTCTTTGCCAACAGGAAGGAGTGCATTTTGCGAATTTTTGTAACAGTTTCTACGGCAGGAGGGACTCGTTCCTCGGAGATGGACTTCATCTTAATGACGTTGGAGCTGCGCGTTTAGGAAGACTATTTCATAATACTGTCTCTTCTTTTCAGGCTGCCGTAACTCGAACGGTCCCAGCGTAAATTCCACAAATTTCCCCTGCGCTCGCGGTGTCGCAATTACAAACAATTTGAAGGTTTTATCATTAAATGCTCGTAGCCTACGAAATAAAAGAAACGAATTTTTTTCCTTAATTGCTTGTAAAGACTATAATATAATTGCGATAAATGAATCGTGGTGGCGTAGCACTGAAACTCGTGACTATGTAGGGGAGTATCAAGTTAAAGGTTATAGACTTTTTGTTAAAGACAGAATAGGTAGGCGGGGAGGCGGTGTTATGTTGTATATCAAAGATAATATTGCGAACGTTATAGAACTAAAGCACACAATTCCAAACCGATAGATTCGACTATAGCAGAACTTAAATTGAACGATTTCAAACTTCTTGTTGCGGTTATATATAGGCCCCCTAATCAAACAGCTGATACGGACGAAGCGTTATATCGTGAACTAAAGACAATAATCGGTAGTGAGCAGGCTTTAGTTATGGGTGACTTTAATTGCGCCAACGTGAATTACGATACAATGCAGGGAGACGCGGAAGGTAATCGTTTAGTTAATTTTCTCGAGGATAGCTTTCTTATTCAAAAGGTTGGGGAATCTACGAGGTTGGACAGTATTTTAGATTTAGTAATAACTACGGATGATAGGCTAATTACTGATCTTCAAGTAATATAACCGTTAAGCAATAGTGATCACAATATGATAGAGTTTGTCCTCTCAGTAAGTCACTCGAAACCAACAAACCCGACTAAAATTCTTAACTTCCAGCACGCAGACTTTAGTAAATTTAGAAATAAATTGTCACACGTCAATTGGCAAAACGTAATGGGGAACTCCAACGCAAAACTAATGTGGGAATCGTTCGAAACAGTATTTAAGACTATAAATGAGGAATGTGTACCGTGCAAAATTAAGCGTGCGACAGTAAACAACAAGCCCTTGTGGTTTACTTCTAGAGTAGGAGACATTATAAAGAGTAGAGACAGGGCTTTATAGGCTACATAAGTGCGATAAAGACAATTTGTGGTTACGAAACAACTACATATCTCTAAGGCGTGAAGCGAAAAGTGTAATAAAAAAGTCCAAGCGCGAATTTCAAATCTCCATAGCTCGTGACGGTAAAAAAACAAACAAGCGATTCTTTCAATACGTCAACAATAGAAATCCAGTAAAAAGTGTCTTGGGGCCGTTGAAAAATGTTAACGGAGATCTAGTTTCTGAAAACAAGGAAATGGCTACCTTGCTAAACGAATTTTTTACGTCAGTTTTTACTACAGAAGATGTAACGAATATCCCTACGGTTATAGACATAATACCTTTTGATAATGGTAATATTTTGGATAATATTGTGGTTAGTAAGGGAAGGTAATGCGCTATATTGATAAAATGAAAACGCGTAAATCACCAGGGCCGGATTCCATATATCCCATACAACTAAAAGAATTAAAAGATAGCATTGTTGTGCCGCTAACAAAGATTTTTAATGCGTCTATTTCTGAGTGGTGGTACCAGATAATTTCAAGTTAGCAAACGTAACACCTATCTTTAAGAAAGGCGATAAAGGTGCGGCGGGAAATTATAGGGCGGTCAGTTTAACGTCTGTTGTAGGTAAGCTACTGGAATCAATAATTAGGGATCGTATAGTCGAACACTTAGAATTGCATAAACTAGTTAGAAATACGCAGGACGGTTTTAGGCGAAACAAATCTTGCTTAACTAATTTTTTAGAATTTTTTCAAAGCGTGGTTGACGTTTACGACAGTCATCGGGCGGTTGATGTAGTGTATTTAGATTTTCAAAAAGCGTTTGACACCGTCTGCACAAAAGACTCATTGAAAAACTAAGGCTCATGGAATCAGGGGTGTAGTAATAAATTGGCTAGAAGAGTGGTTACGAGGTAGGAAACAGGGTGGTCGTTGATGGACCGGAGGCGTGTTGGGCTAATGTAGCGAGTGGCGTTCCTCAGGATTCTGTATTGGGCCCCTTGCTTTTTCTTATATATATTAACGATTTAGATGTCGGCCTAGTCAGTACAGTTTCAAAGTTTGCGGATGAACAAAGCTGGGTGGTAGGGCGATTAATGACGAAGATAGAGATAAAATCCAGGAAGATCTGAAAAAAATCGTTGATTGGTCAGTCACATGGCAAATGAGATTTAACGTTGATAAGTGCAAAATTTTGCATGTAGGTTCGCGTAACGGTAATTTTGCGTATAGTATACCAGGGAAAGATTTAACAAGCGTAGAGCAGGAAAAAATTTAGGAGTTATAGTCACTGGTGATTTAAAAGTAGCGAAACAAAGTACAGCAGCGGTCAATAAGGCTAACAAGTGTTAGATTTTATAGCACGAAATTTTGAACACAAATCGCGTGATATTATAGTTCCTCTTTATAAATCATAGTTAGACCCAATTTGGTGTACGCGGTCCAATTTTGGAATCCGCATATGCGCAAAGATATTAGGTATTTTGTATGATTTCAAAAAATCGAAAAAACAAACAAACTAATATTCACAACATCTGCATAACAATAATATTTCACACTAATCAATTTACAATCTGTAACGCATCTGTGACATGGAAAATAACGGATAATTTTCTTAACACTGGTTACACAAATTTCAAGTTCACGATCTATTCCAGCGATTCCTCATCAAAATCGCTTTACATTCGAAACAAATATTTGTATAGTTATACAGTTACTATTGGGCAACACAGAAAAAATAAGAAAACGTTTATATAAAAACTGACCAGAGAGCACATACTATTTCACAAATACAAAACAATTATGGGTAATAATCGTACCGTTTCACTTATAATTTCATTACATAATAATCAGTACATTAATAGCTGGATGTTGTTTAGATCACCATCCGCAAGCTGACAATGGACTTCTTCAATTTTCAATCGCAGCTCTCCTGCTCACTTCGCTAGAATGCAAGGGGTTGCATCACCATGCAACAGGTCAGCACGCTTGAGGTTGGTTCCTCTCTCTCTCCAAATGGCGAAAAAAAAAACAAGAGAGACGTCCAATTCTAAGAGGATCAAGGGGGGAGATATACTGAAAGTGGAACCACGCACCGGAATTGGACGAAATTTGCAATTCTAGAAGTCGACGAAGAAACTCAACTCTCTCATCTCAACTTTTGTCTGTGAACACTGCTCTTCCTAGGTCCAGCTGAGGACTCTCTTACTGGCAATAATCAAACGATCACATCGCCGTAGGCGGTTTCACAATGAACCTACTGTATGTCTGTATGGACAGTAAAACCTTAGACACTCGTTTAAACTCTCGTGGTTTGCCTACCGAGTGCTAAAACACATATTTAGCGAAGCATCGAGCAGTTTGACCAGCTACTGCCCGAAAAATACCAGTAGACCATCTTCGACCGAAACTGTCTTGTGCCAAGTCCCTGCACATTCGGTTTCTCCTCTCTCACTCTTCTCTCTTCTCTTCCGAAACTCCTGCGCCAAGTCCCTGCGCATTCGGTTTCTCTTCTCTTCTCTCTCTCTCATCGGTGATCGATCACCTATCGGGTCAACTAAACTGAATGGATGGAGCTCGGATCCAACTTAGTTGCTTCCAAATCGAGCCTCTCGAAATTTTGACAAAAAAATATCAAAGTTTATACTGCTACTGATTATCACTTTTTCATATTTAATTTACCGCATTTTCTCGACACTTCACTTCGAAACAATAACTATAATAATTTGCTCTGGCCAAATTTACGGAAAACTATGACAAATCCCTCAAAATTTCGCAAACATTTAATCACGCCTATGGCAGTTACATCGGAGAAGATAATAAAAAAAATCATCAAATGCAACAAAACAAACTGCACAGTAGAAGTATAAACGCGCCCCTACATAGTAACCTTTATTATAATTTAAAAAATATTATTATTAAACCTACCTTCAGAAATTACATCAACGCATTTAAATACAAAAGACAAAAATGAAACCCAGAAACTTCATGTCATCAATTCTCGAAAATCACGAACCCTCTTACACTTTGGGGGAAGCACACATAGATACCACAAAAACGTTACTGGCCATCTAAACGGCTCCATCTCCGGTTAACACTCTAGCTAAAGTTTCAACTGCATTAGTAAACCCAAGTGAAGTTTAAAAAATAACAATTTTCCAAAACAGAATCATTAAATATAAAAAAATTTAAATATTAATACCGAAAATTAATTTAATACATTAATTCCAACCTAAAACGCTAAATTCATAGGAGGAAAACTCTTAATTCACAAATTACATCTGAGAGACAACTCGCTCCTGCAACACAAAACCCAGTATGGTTTGTAAATCACAAGAATTCCAGGAATTTATCGTTTTCAAGTGAAACTACAAATTTACATCGTTATTCTAAATAAGAACAGATACTATGAACCTAAAAATACAACGCAACCTACTATGTAAACAAAACAAAAATTAAAACAAATCACTGCATAATGAAGAGTGTTCGCTTTGTTTGTAAACGAGCCGCTATAAAAATATTCGTAAACGAATTTTACTGCAGTACATCGGGAAACAATTTTTGTAACATTTTCTATACAAACGCGCGAACGAAAAAAACAAATTTTCATTTTTAATACCCAAAATAAAACGTTAAACAAAAAAAAAAAACTTCCTAACACAATAAAATCTAATTTCAGAATAAAAAAAATTAAACAGCCCAAGTATACAAAACATCACTCGGAATTTATCTTGAAAATGAGAGAAAGAAAAAAATAGACAACAATAATCAGCCCACCTATAAAAATATAAACATTAATGAATATATGAAAAAAACTCAAAAAGAGAAATTAATTTATCAAAAGAATTTATGAAAACAATTTCTCTATTTCAATTTCAATTTTTATATTTTTCTTACAAATTTGCTTACTTTGAAGTTTCACACAATTTATATACGGCAAGTATAAACTTAAACAGTCTGAATTTGACCTAGTATAAATTAGTGTCTTTAACGATTATTTTTCGACTTTAACTTAAAAATTAACTTAAACTATAAGGCGAAAACTACAAAGCGATCTTTAAAATTATACACCTCTGATGTTCGTGTGTCTAAAGGATTTACAGGCGACACATCCAGTCAAAGAATAATCTTAAAAACTCCTACTAAATCTGGAAAATTTTGTTACTTGTTCATTCTTTTACAATTCGCTACTATATGCATATTATATACACCTAGAAATGCGGTACCTATACGCTGAAACATTTTAAACCTTACCGTATAAAAATGCATATCACAATCTATTTAAAGAACTAAAATAATTTAATTCATATAAGTAAGTGTAAAATTTATTTACTAATCATTATTATTATTATCATCACAATTATTACTAATTCCGAAATGTAAACACCAAAAAAAAAACTGTAAACACAAAATAGGTAGGCTTTTAGACGTAAAAAAAAATGGAAGAAAGAAAAAAGAATGAGTCACCGGACAGCAATTATCAATTTTGAAATTTTTCTCTCCGACCGATCGAAACGAATTCTAAAGAAAAAACGGAGTGAGGAAGGAAACAAACGACTCCGAATTACATTTCAGACCCGAACTGAGTCGGAACAGCGTCCGACTCCATGGAAACAAAAATGTGAGTCGAAACGATTTTAAAACAGTCGAGACTCCAACGAGAAGAGAAAAAAAAAATTTGACCGCGAAAATTACGAGGACGCTACGAGGATTTCGAAAGCGAGCCGCCATTTTGAATTACAGTTCCAATGAATTGTTAAGTAATGGAAATCGAAATCAGTCTTTCCTTGTGAAGAGACGTGTTTTATCGAGTGTCCAGTGTTATCAATTGAATAAGTGGTTTTCGTTGAAGTGTTTTAAAAAAAAAATAGTGTTCGGTGCATTCTTAACTAAAGTACTTCGTGCTACTAATCATTCATTAACGAATATATTTCATTTATTGACGTTATTCAGTACTATATTATTTGATCAAACCAAGGCAAGGCTACTGCACGTGGCTTGCCTTTTTGTTTTTCAAATCTATCAGAAAACGTGGTCATAAGCTTCATTTTTTCTTCCTTCGAGAGGTTAGGTAGAGTGTGGTCACACACCGTGTGAAAAAAAGGAAAAAAGTCGGGTCGAATCGCGGACAGATAAGTATTATAAATACTCTTCATTTACAGATATTTTATCGGTAGCTTAATTCTGTATTCATTTAGTATAAATCTGTTACAAGAACCTGTTTCTGTGTTTCAAGAACGCGGTAGACCTACATTGTAATTTATTAATTTCCAAACGCTCGTTTTTTTTGTTGTTTTTTTTAATTAAAAACATGGCACCCCCGTCAAGTACTTGCAGTTGCTGTGAAGGGAAATTTGCCGCTTACGCGTTTACAATGGTTAATAATAATGAACAGTTAGTTTGCAGGTGGTGCTCAAGCATGGAAGTGCTGAGGAATGAGTTAGAACGTGAGAAGGAGTCAAGAGTAAGGCTTGAAGAAAGCGTGATACTCCTGACGGCAAAATTAGAATCCCTTGAGACTCCAGTTACGACCCCTCCTGCCTCAGTTTCTACTAATAATATAAATAGTATTAATAGCCTTCTCTCTTCCCCTAGTTCCCAACCCTTCGTTCGAGTGCGTAATGGAGCCCCATTGAGAAAACCTAAGACATTTCTACCAGTAATAACAAACAATAAGTTTTCTGTTTTAGGTTTCGATGATGCTGATGAACCGGAAATGCGACTCGTTGGCGATTCCATTGTTCGAGGGCAGCTCGAGGAATTCTGTGGGAGAAACCCTCGTCGTATGCGCCGTTACTGCTACCCTGGTGCAAGGGTGGAGGATATAACTAATAGTGTTGACAATTTACATACGGTACCTCGGAGGACACAACGTATGTTATTCATGTCGGTACTAATAACGTTTTAAATTCTAGATCGGAAGAACTGCTGGCTAGGTACAGGGACTTACTAGAGCGATTAAAGGAAAAAAACTAATAAGATTGTTTTAACAGGTATACTTCCTCGAATTATCCAACGTAACGATTTCTACAGCAAGGCGACCTATATTAACAGTAACCTAAAGTCTCTTTGCCAACAGGAAGGAGTGCATTTTGCGAATTTTTGTAACAGTTTCTACGGCAGGAGGGACTCGTTCCTCGGAGATGGACTTCATCTTAATGACGTTGGAGCTGCGCGTTTAGGAAGACTATTTCATAATACTGTCTCTTCTTTTCAGGCTGCCGTAACTCGAACGGTCCCAGCGTAAATTCCACAAATTTCCCCTGCGCTCGCGGTGTCGCAATTACAAACAATTTGAAGGTTTTATCATTAAATGCTCGTAGCCTACGAAATAAAAGAAACGAATTTTTTTCCTTAATTGCTTGTAAAGACTATAATATAATTGCGATAAATGAATCGTGGTGGCGTAGCACTGAAACTCGTGACTATGTAGGGGAGTATCAAGTTAAAGGTTATAGACTTTTTGTTAAAGACAGAATAGGTAGGCGGGGAGGCGGTGTTATGTTGTATATCAAAGATAATATTGCGAACGTTATAGAACTAAAGCACACAATTCCAAAACCGATAGATTCGACTATAGCAGAACTTAAATTGAACGATTTCAAACTTCTTGTTGCGGTTATATATAGGCCCCCTAATCAAACAGCTGATACGGACGAAGCGTTATATCGTGAACTAAAGACAATAATCGGTAGTGAGCAGGCTTTAGTTATGGGTGACTTTAATTGCGCCAACGTGAATTACGATACAATGCAGGGAGACGCGGAAGGTAATCGTTTAGTTAATTTTCTCGAGGATAGCTTTCTTATTCAAAAGGTTGGGGAATCTACGAGGTTGGACAGTATTTTAGATTTAGTAATAACTACGGATGATAGGCTAATTACTGATCTTCAAGTAATATAACCGTTAAGCAATAGTGATCACAATATGATAGAGTTTGTCCTCTCAGTAAGTCACTCGAAACCAACAAACCCGACTAAAATTCTTAACTTCCAGCACGCAGACTTTAGTAAATTTAGAAATAAATTGTCACACGTCAATTGGCAAAACGTAATGGGGAACTCCAACGCAAAACTAATGTGGGAATCGTTCGAAACAGTATTTAAGACTATAAATGAGGAATGTGTACCGTGCAAAATTAAGCGTGCGACAGTAAACAACAAGCCCTTGTGGTTTACTTCTAGAGTAGGAGACATTATAAAGAGTAGAGACAGGGCTTTATAGGCTACATAAGTGCGATAAAGACAATTTGTGGTTACGAAACAACTACATATCTCTAAGGCGTGAAGCGAAAAGTGTAATAAAAAAGTCCAAGCGCGAATTTCAAATCTCCATAGCTCGTGACGGTAAAAAAAACAACACAAGCGATTCTTTCAATACGTCAACAATAGAAATCCAGTAAAAAGTGTCTTGGGGCCGTTGAAAAATGTTAACGGAGATCTAGTTTCTGAAAACAAGGAAATGGCTACCTTGCTAAACGAATTTTTTACGTCAGTTTTTACTACAGAAGATGTAACGAATATCCCTACGGTTATAGACATAATACCTTTTGATAATGGTAATATTTTGGATAATATTGTGGTTAGTAAAGGGAAGGTAATGCGCTATATTGATAAAATGAAAACGCGTAAATCACCAGGGCCGGATTCCATATATCCCATACAACTAAAAGAATTAAAAGATAGCATTGTTGTGCCGCTAACAAAGATTTTTAATGCGTCTATTTCTGAGTGGTGTGTACCAGATAATTTCAAGTTAGCAAACGTAACACCTATCTTTAAGAAAGGCGATAAAGGTGCGGCGGGAAATTATAGGGCGGTCAGTTTAACGTCTGTTGTAGGTAAGCTACTGGAATCAATAATTAGGGATCGTATAGTCGAACACTTAGAATTGCATAAACTAGTTAGAAATACGCAGGACGGTTTTAGGCGAAACAAATCTTGCTTAACTAATTTTTTAGAATTTTTTCAAAGCGTGGTTGACGTTTACGACAGTCATCGGGCGGTTGATGTAGTGTATTTAGATTTTCAAAAAGCGTTTGACACCGTTCTGCACAAAAGACTCATTGAAAAACTAAGGCTCATGGAATCAGGGGTGTAGTAATAAATTGGCTAGAAGAGTGGTTACGAGGTAGGAAACAGGGTGGTCGTTGATGGACCGGAGGCGTGTTGGGCTAATGTAGCGAGTGGCGTTCCTCAGGATTCTGTATTGGGCCCCTTGCTTTTTCTTATATATATTAACGATTTAGATGTCGGCCTAGTCAGTACAGTTTCAAAGTTTGCGGATGAAACAAAGCTGGGTGGTAGGGCGATTAATGACGAAGATAGAGATAAAATCCAGGAAGATCTGAAAAAAATCGTTGATTGGTCAGTCACATGGCAAATGAGATTTAACGTTGATAAGTGCAAAATTTTGCATGTAGGTTCGCGTAACGGTAATTTTGCGTATAGTATACCAGGGAAAGATTTAACAAGCGTAGAGCAGGAAAAAAATTTAGGAGTTATAGTCACTGGTGATTTAAAGTAGCGAAACAAAGTACAGCAGCGGTCAATAAGGCTAACAAGTGTTAGATTTTATAGCACGAAATTTTGAACACAAATCGCGTGATATTATAGTTCCTCTTTATAAATCAATAGTTAGACCCAATTTGGTGTACGCGGTCCAATTTTGGAATCCGCATATGCGCAAAGATATTAGGTATTTTGTATGATTTCAAAAAATCGAAAAAAACAAACAAACTAATATTCACAACATCTGCATAACAATAATATTTCACACTAATCAATTTACAATCTGTAACGCATCTGTGACATGGAAAATAACGGATAATTTTCTTAACACTGGTTACACAAATTTCAAGTTCACGATCTATTCCAGCGATTCCTCATCAAAAATCGCTTTACATTCGAAACAATATTTGTATAGTTATACAGTTACTATTTGGGCAACACAGAAAAAATAAGAAAACGTTTATATAAAATATGACCAGAGAGCACATACTATTTCACAAAATACAAAACAATTATGGGTAATAATCGTACCGTTTCACTTATAATTTCATTACATAATAATCAGTACATTAATAGCTGGATGTTGTTTAGATCACCATCCGCAAGCTGACAATGGACTTCTTCAATTTCAATCGCAGCTCTCCTGCTCACTTCGCTAGAATGCAAGGGTTGCATCACCATGCAACAGGTCAGCACGCTTGAGGTTGGTTCCTCTCTCTCTCCAAATGGCGAAAAAAAAAAAACAAGGAGAGACGTCCAATTCTAAGAGGATCAAGGGGGGAGATATACTGAAAGTGGAACCACGCACGGAATTGGACGAAATTTGCAATTCTAGAAGTCGACGAAGAAACTCAACTCTCTCATCTCAACTTTTCTGTGAACACTGCTCTTCCTAGGTCCAGCTGAGGGACTCTCTTACTGGCAATAATCAAACGATCACATCGCCGTAGGCGGTTTTCACAATGAACCTACGTATGTCTGTATGGACAGTAAAACCTTAGACACTCGTTTAAACTCTCGGGTTTTCCTACCGATGCTAAAACATATTTAGCGAAGCATCGAGCAGTTTGACCAGCTACTGCCCGAAAAATACCAGTAGACCATCTTCGACCGAAACTGTCTTGTGCCAAGTCCCTGCACATTCGGTTTCTCCTCTCTCACTCTTCTCTCTTCTCTTCCGAAACTCCTGCGCCAAGTCCCTGCGCATTCGGTTTCTCTTCTCTTCTCTCTCTCTCATCGGTGATCGATCACCTATCGGGTCAACTAAAACTGAATGGATGGAGCTCGGATCCAACTTAGTTGCTTCCAAATCGCGCCTCTCGAAATTTTGACAAAAAAATATCAAAGTTTATACTGCTACTGATTATCACTTTTTCATATTTAATTTACCGCATTTTCTCGACACTTCACTTCGAACAATAACTATAATAATTTGCTCTGGCCAAATTTACGGAAAACTATGACAAATCCCTCAAAATTTCGCAAACATTTAATCACGCCTATGGCAGTTACATCGGAGAAGATAATAAAAAAAATCATCAAATGCAACAAAAACAAAACTGCACAGTAGAAGTATAAACGCGCCCTACATAGTAACCTTTATTATAATTTAAAAAATATTATTATTAAACCTACCTTCAGAAATTACATCAACGCATTTAAATACAAAAGACAAAAAATGAAACCCAGAAACTTCATGTCATCAATTCTCGAAAATCACGAACCCTCTTACACTTTGGGGAAGCACACATAGATACCACAAAAACGTTACTGGCCATCTAAACGGCTCCATCTCCGGTTAACACTCTAGCTAAAGTTTCAACTGCATAGTAAACCAAGTGAAGTTTAAAAAATAACAATTTTCCAAACAGAATCATTAAATATAAAAAAATTTAAATATTAATACCGAAAATTAATTTAATACATTAATTCCAACCTAAAACGCTAAATTTCATAGGAGGAAAACTCTTAATTCACAAATTACATCTGAGAGACAACTCGCTCCTGCAACACAAAACCCAGTATGGTTTGTAAATCACAAGAATTCCAGGAATTATCGTTTTCAAGTGAAACTACAAATTTACATCGTTATTCTAAATAAGAACAGATACTATGAACCTAAAAATACAACGCAACCTACTATGTAAACAAAACAAAAATTAAAACAAATCACTGCATAATGAAGAGTGTTCGCTTTGTTTAAACGAGCCGCTATAAAAATATTCGTAAACGAATTTTACTGCAGTACATCGGGAAACAATTTTTGTAACATTTTCTATACACAACGCGAAGACGAAAAAAACAAATTTCATTTTTAATACCCAAAATAAAACGTTAAACAAAAAAAAAAACTCCCTAACACAATAAAATCTAATTTCAGAATAAAAAAATTAAACAGCCCAAGTATACAAAACATCACTCGGAATTTATCTTGAAAATGAGAGAAAGAAAAAAATAGACAACAATAATCAACCCACCTATAAATATATAAGCATTAATGAATATATGAAAAAAATTCAAAACAGAAATTAATTATCTAAAGAATTTATGAAAACAATTTCTCTATTTCAATTTCAATTTTTATATTTTTCTTACAAATTTGCTTACTTTGAAGTTTCACACAATTTATATACGGCAAGCATAACAAACTTAAACAGTCTGAATTTGGACCTAGTATAAATTAGTGTCTTTAACGATTATTTTTCGACTTTAACTTAAAAATTAACTTAAACTATAAGGCGAAAACTACAAAGCGATCTTTAAAATTATACACCTCTGATGTTCGTGTGTCTAAAGGATTTACAGGCAACACATCCAGTCAAAGAATAATCTTAAAAAACTCCTACTAAATCTGGAAATTTTTTTACGTGTTCATTTCTTTTACTATTCGCTACTATAGGCATATTATATACACCTAGAAATGCGGTACCTATACGCTGAAACATTTTAAACCTTACCGTATAAAAATGGCATGTCACAATCTATTTAAAGAACTAAAATAATTTAATTCATATAAGTAAGTGTAAAAATTATTTACTAATCATTATTATTATTATCATCACAATTATTACTAATTCCGAAATGTAAACACCAAAAAAAAACTGTAACACAAAATAGGTAGGCTTTTAGACGTAAAAAAAAATGGGAAGGAAAGAAAAAAGAATGAGTCACCGGACAGCAATTATCAATTTTGAAATTTTTTCTCTCCGACCGATCGAAACGAATTCTAAAGAAAAAAACGGAGTGAGGAAGGAAACAAACGACTTCCGAATTACATTTCAGACCCGGAACTGAGTCGGAACAGCGTCCGACTCCATGGAAACAAAAATGTGAGTCGAAACGATTTTAAAACAGTCGAGACTCCAACGAGAAGAGAAAAAAAAATTTGACCGCGAAAATTACGAGGACGCTACGAGGATTTCGAAAGCGAGCCGCCATTTTGAATTACAGTTCCAATGAATTAAGTAATGGAAATCGAATCAGTCTTTCCTTGTGAAGAGACGTGTTTTATGAGTGTCCAGTGTTATCATTGAATAAGTGGTTTTCGTTGAAGTGTTTTAAAAAAAAAATAGTGTTCGGTGCATTCTTAACTAAAGTACTTCGTGCTACTAATCATCATTAACGATATATTTCATTTATTCGTTATTCAGTACTATATTATTTGATCAAACCAAGGCAAGGCTACTGATTCGTGGCTTGCCTTTTTGTTTTTTCAAATCTATCAGAAAACGTGGTCATAAGCTTCATTTTTTCTTCCTTCGAGAGGTTAGGTAGAGTGTGGTCACACCACCGTGTGAAAAAAAGGAAAAAAAAGTCGGGTCGAATCGCGGACAGATAAGTATTATAAATACTCTTCATTTACAGATATTTTATCGGTAGCTTAATTCTGTTATTCATTTAGTATAAATCTGTTACAAGAACCTGTTTCTGTGTTTCAAGAACGCGGTAGACCTACATTGTAATTTATTAATTTCCAAACGCTCGTTTTTTTTGTTGTTTTTTTTAAATTAAAAACATGGCACCCCCGTCAAGTACTTGCAGTTGCTGTGAAGGGAAATTTGCCGCTTACGCGTTTACAATGGTTAATAATAATGAACAGTTAGTTTGCAGGTGGTGCTCAAGCATGGAAGTGCTGAGGAATGAGTTAGAACGTGAGAAGGAGTCAAGAGTAAGGCTTGAAGAAAGCGTGATACTCCTGACGGCAAAATTAGAATCCCTTGAGACTCCAGTTACGACCCCTCCTGCCTCAGTTTCTACTAATAATATAAATAGTATTAATAGCCTTCTCTCTTCCCCTAGTTCCCAACCCTTCGTTCGAGTGCGTAATGGAGCCCCATTGAGAAAACCTAAGACATTTCTACCAGTAATAACAAACAATAAGTTTTCTGTTTTAGGTTTCGATGATGCTGATGAACCGGAAATGCGACTCGTTGGCGATTCCATTGTTCGAGGGCAGCTCGAGGAATTCTGTGGGAGAAACCCTCGTCGTATGCGCCGTTACTGCTACCCTGGTGCAAGGGTGGAGGATATAACTAATAGTGTTGACAATTTACATACGGTACCTCGGAGGACACAACGTATGTTATTCATGTCGGTACTAATAACGTTTTAAATTCTAGATCGGAAGAACTGCTGGCTAGGTACAGGGACTTACTAGAGCGATTAAAGGAAAAAAACTAATAAGATTGTTTTAACAGGTATACTTCCTCGAATTATCCAACGTAACGATTTCTACAGCAAGGCGACCTATATTAACAGTAACCTAAAGTCTCTTTGCCAACAGGAAGGAGTGCATTTTGCGAATTTTTGTAACAGTTTCTACGGCAGGAGGGACTCGTTCCTCGGAGATGGACTTCATCTTAATGACGTTGGAGCTGCGCGTTTAGGAAGACTATTTCATAATACTGTCTCTTCTTTTCAGGCTGCCGTAACTCGAACGGTCCCAGCGTAAATTCCACAAATTTCCCCTGCGCTCGCGGTGTCGCAATTACAAACAATTTGAAGGTTTTATCATTAAATGCTCGTAGCCTACGAAATAAAAGAAACGAATTTTTTTCCTTAATTGCTTGTAAAGACTATAATATAATTGCGATAAATGAATCGTGGTGGCGTAGCACTGAAACTCGTGACTATGTAGGGGAGTATCAAGTTAAAGGTTATAGACTTTTTGTTAAAGACAGAATAGGTAGGCGGGGAGGCGGTGTTATGTTGTATATCAAAGATAATATTGCGAACGTTATAGAACTAAAGCACACAATTCCAAAACCGATAGATTCGACTATAGCAGAACTTAAATTGAACGATTTCAAACTTCTTGTTGCGGTTATATATAGGCCCCCTAATCAAACAGCTGATACGGACGAAGCGTTATATCGTGAACTAAAGACAATAATCGGTAGTGAGCAGGCTTTAGTTATGGGTGACTTTAATTGCGCCAACGTGAATTACGATACAATGCAGGGAGACGCGGAAGGTAATCGTTTAGTTAATTTTCTCGAGGATAGCTTTCTTATTCAAAAGGTTGGGGAATCTACGAGGTTGGACAGTATTTTAGATTTAGTAATAACTACGGATGATAGGCTAATTACTGATCTTCAAGTAATATAACCGTTAAGCAATAGTGATCACAATATGATAGAGTTTGTCCTCTCAGTAAGTCACTCGAAACCAACAAACCCGACTAAAATTCTTAACTTCCAGCACGCAGACTTTAGTAAATTTAGAAATAAATTGTCACACGTCAATTGGCAAAACGTAATGGGGAACTCCAACGCAAAACTAATGTGGGAATCGTTCGAAACAGTATTTAAGACTATAAATGAGGAATGTGTACCGTGCAAAATTAAGCGTGCGACAGTAAACAACAAGCCCTTGTGGTTTACTTCTAGAGTAGGAGACATTATAAAGAGTAGAGACAGGGCTTTATAGGCTACATAAGTGCGATAAAGACAATTTGTGGTTACGAAACAACTACATATCTCTAAGGCGTGAAGCGAAAAGTGTAATAAAAAAGTCCAAGCGCGAATTTCAAATCTCCATAGCTCGTGACGGTAAAAAAACAAACAAGCGATTCTTTCAATACGTCAACAATAGAAATCCAGTAAAAAGTGTCTTGGGGCCGTTGAAAAATGTTAACGGAGATCTAGTTTCTGAAAACAAGGAAATGGCTACCTTGCTAAACGAATTTTTTACGTCAGTTTTTACTACAGAAGATGTAACGAATATCCCTACGGTTATAGACATAATACCTTTTGATAATGGTAATATTTTGGATAATATTGTGGTTAGTAAAGGGAAGGTAATGCGCTATATTGATAAAATGAAAACGCGTAAATCACCAGGGCCGGATTCCATATATCCCATACAACTAAAAGAATTAAAAGATAGCATTGTTGTGCCGCTAACAAAGATTTTTAATGCGTCTATTTCTGAGTGGTGTGTACCAGATAATTTCAAGTTAGCAAACGTAACACCTATCTTTAAGAAAGGCGATAAAGGTGCGGCGGGAAATTATAGGGCGGTCAGTTTAACGTCTGTTGTAGGTAAGCTACTGGAATCAATAATTAGGGATCGTATAGTCGAACACTTAGAATTGCATAAACTAGTTAGAAATACGCAGGACGGTTTTAGGCGAAACAAATCTTGCTTAACTAATTTTTTAGAATTTTTTCAAAGCGTGGTTGACGTTTACGACAGTCATCGGGCGGTTGATGTAGTGTATTTAGATTTTCAAAAAGCGTTTGACACCGTTCTGCACAAAAGACTCATTGAAAAACTAAGGCTCATGGAATCAGGGGTGTAGTAATAAATTGGCTAGAAGAGTGGTTACGAGGTAGGAAACAGGGTGGTCGTTGATGGACCGGAGGCGTGTTGGGCTAATGTAGCGAGTGGCGTTCCTCAGGATTCTGTATTGGGCCCCTTGCTTTTTCTTATATATATTAACGATTTAGATGTCGGCCTAGTCAGTACAGTTTCAAAGTTTGCGGATGAAACAAAGCTGGGTGGTAGGGCGATTAATGACGAAGATAGAGATAAAATCCAGGAAGATCTGAAAAAAATCGTTGATTGGTCAGTCACATGGCAAATGAGATTTAACGTTGATAAGTGCAAAATTTTGCATGTAGGTTCGCGTAACGGTAATTTTGCGTATAGTATACCAGGGAAAGATTTAACAAGCGTAGAGCAGGAAAAAAATTTAGGAGTTATAGTCACTGGTGATTTAAAAGTAGCGAAACAAAGTACAGCAGCGGTCAATAAGGCTAACAAGTGTTAGATTTTATAGCACGAAATTTTGAACACAAATCGCGTGATATTATAGTTCCTCTTTATAAATCAATAGTTAGACCCAATTTGGTGTACGCGGTCCAATTTTGGAATCCGCATATGCGCAAAGATATTAGGTATTTTGTATGATTTCAAAAAATCGAAAAAACAAACAAACTAATATTCACAACATCTGCATAACAATAATATTTCACACTAATCAATTTACAATCTGTAACGCATCTGTGACATGGAAAATAACGGATAATTTTCTTAACACTGGTTACACAAATTTCAAGTTCACGATCTATTCCAGCGATTCCTCATCAAAAATCGCTTTACATTCGAAACAAATATTTGTATAGTTATACAGTTACTATTTGGGCAACACAGAAAAAATAAGAAAACGTTTATATAAAATACTGACCAGAGAGCACATACTATTTCACAAAATACAAAACAATTATGGGTAATAATCGTACCGTTTCACTTATAATTTCATTACATAATAATCAGTACATTAATAGCTGGATGTTGTTTAGATCACCATCCGCAAGCTGACAATGGACTTCTTCAATTTTCAATCGCAGCTCTCCTGCTCACTTCGCTAGAATGCAAGGGGTTGCATCACCATGCAACAGGTCAGCACGCTTGAGGTTGGTTCCTCTCTCTCTCCAAATGGCGAAAAAAAAAACAAGAGAGACGTCCAATTCTAAGAGGATCAAGGGGGAGATATACTGAAAGTGGAACCACGCACCGGAATTGGACGAAATTTGCAATTCTAGAAGTCGACGAAGAAACTCAACTCTCTCATCTCAACTTTTGTCTGTGAACACTGCTCTTCCTAGGTCCAGCTGAGGGACTCTCTTACTGGCAATAATCAAACGATCACATCGCCGTAGGCGGTTTCACAATGAACCTACTGTATGTCTGTATGGACAGTAAAACCTTAGACACTCGTTTAAACTCTCGTGGTTTTCCTACCGAGTGCTAAAACACATATTTAGCGAAGCATCGAGCAGTTTGACCAGCTACTGCCCGAAAAATACCAGTAGACCATCTTCGACCGAAACTGTCTTGTGCCAAGTCCCTGCACATTCGGTTTCTCCTCTCTCACTCTTCTCTCTTCTCTTCCGAAACTCCTGCGCCAAGTCCCTGCGCATTCGGTTTCTCTTCTCTTCTCTCTCTCTCATCGGTGATCGATCACCTATCGGGTCAACTAAACTGAATGGATGGAGCTCGGATCCAACTTAGTTGCTTCCAAATCGAGCCTCTCGAAATTTTGACAAAAAAATATCAAAGTTTATACTGCTACTGATTATCACTTTTTCATATTTAATTTACCGAATTTTCTCGACACTTCACTTCAGAACAATAACTATAATAATTTGCTCTGGCCAAATTCACGGAAAATTATGACAAATCCCTCAAAATTTCGCAAAAATTTAATCACGCCTATGGCAGTTACATCGGAGAAGATAATAAAAAAAATCATCAAATGCAACAAAACAAAACTGCACAGTAGAAGTATAAAAGCGCCCCTACATAGTAACCTTTATTATAATTTAAAAAATATTATTATTAAAACTACCTTCAGAAATTACATCAACGCATTTAAATACAAAAGGCAAAAATGAAACCCAGAAACTTCATGTCATCAATTCTCGAAAATCACGAACCCTCTTACACTTTGGGGGAAGCACACATAGATACCACAAAAACGGCTCCATCTCCGGTTAACACTCTAGCTAAAGTTTCAACTGCATTAGTATACCCAAGTTAAGTTTAAAAAATAACAACTTTCCAAAACAGAATCATTAAATATAAAAAAATTTAAATATTAATACCAAAAATTAATTTAATACATTAATTCCAAACTAAAACGCTAAATTTCATAGGAGGAAAACTCTTAATTCACAAATTACATCTGAGAGACAACTCGCTCCTGCAACACAAAACCCAGTATGGTTTGTAAATCACAAGAATTCCAGGAATTTATCGTTTTCAAGTGAAACTACAAATTTACATCGTTATTCTAAATAAGAACAGACATTATGATCCTAAAAATACAAAGCAACCTACTATGTAAACAAAACAAAAATTAAAACAAATCACTGCATAATGAAGTGTTCGCTTTGTTTGTAAGCGAGCCTCTATAAAAATATTCCTAACCGAATTTGACTGCAGTACATCGGGAAACAATTTTTGTAACATTTTCTATACAAACGCGCGAACGAAAAAAAACATTTTTCATTTTTAATACCCAAAATAAAACAAACGTTAAACAAAAAAAAACACTCCCTAACACAATAAAATCTAATTTCAGAATTAAAAAAAATTAAACAGCCCAAGTATACAAAACATCACTCGGAATTTATCTTGAAAATGAGAGAAATAAAAAAAAATAGACAACAACAATCAGCCCACGTATAAAAATATAAACATTAATGAATATATAAAAAAAAATCAAAAACAGATATTAATTTATCAAAAGAATTTACGAAAACAATTTCTTTATTTCAATTTCAATTTTTGTATTTTTCTTACAAATTTGCTTACTTTGAACTTTCACACAATTTATATACGGCAAGCATAATAAACTTAAACAGTCTGAATTTGACCTAGTATAAATTAGTGTCTTTAACGATTATTTTTCGACTTTAACTTACAAATTAACTTAAACTATAAGGCGAAAACTACAAAGCGATCTTTAAAATTATACACCTCTGATGTTCGTGTCTAAAAGATTTACAGTCGACACATCCAGTCAAAGAATAATCTTAAAAACTCCTACTGAATCTGGAAAATTTTGTTACTTGTTCATTCTTTTACAATTCGCTACTATATGCATATTATATACACCTAGAAATGCGGTACCTATACGCTGAAACATTTTAAACCTTACCGTATAAAAATGCATGTCACAATCTATTTAAAGAACTAAAATAATTTAATTCATATAAGTAAGTGTAAAATTTATTTACTAATCATTATTATTATCATCACAATTATTACTAATTCCGAATGTAAACACCAAAAAAAAACTGTAAACACAAAATAGGTAGGCTTTTAGACAGGTAAAAAAAAGTGGAAGGAAAGGAAAAAGAATGAGTCACCGGACAGCAATTATCAATTTTGAAATTTCTCTCTCCGACCGAACGAAACGAAATCTAAAGAAAAAACGGAGTGAGGAAGGAAACAAACGACTCCCGAATTATATTTCAGACTCAAACTGAGTCGCAACAGAGTTCTACTCCATGAAAACAAAAATGTGAGTCAAAACGGTTTTAAAACAGTCTAGACTCCAACGAAAAGAGAAAAAAAAATTTGACTGCGAAAATTACGAGGACGCTACGAGGATTTCGAAAGTGAGGCACCATTTTGAATTACAGTTCCAATGAATTGTTAAGGAATGGAAATCGAAATTTGCATGCAAATGGAGTACACAATGCATTTTACCATTTAAATTATCGAAACAATATTTAATGTAATAATACGGGTAGCAACAATTTTGACCGAAATATAAGGCACGTGGGAAAGCCCCGTAAGTAAATGTAATTAGAACCGCCGCTTGCCACCAAAATGTAGTAAGTATGCCGTTTTAACCTTTCTTATTTGCGTTTTTATACTATTTTGCTCTTTCTTTATTCAGTTTCTCTTCTATCATTAACCATTCTCTTTACACTCTCTTCACTCTCTTTCACTGTACTTTATAAATACGGTTAGCATGAACGAGGTTGAGGCGCCATTATAATTTGAAGAAGGCGATGAGGACGGGGGGATTAGTTATACTCTGATTACACTTTACTGACTTTTATTTATGCCGAAAACACTTAGTTAAACGGGGTAATGCGAAGGGGAATTTACGTTAACATTTTAGTCGGAGATACGAATACTATTCTAAATTCACAGGAACATCTTAACACCAAAAAAAACCGTCTTAAACCGAAGGCCTTCCGATGACTGCCTGGCATTCCTACCCAGCCTTTCGCCTGTGTTCAGGCGTTGCCAACTCGTATTTCTATATTTTTTTATAAACAAACCCATTATTTATCGTAATTACTTTTATTAAATATTATTATCTTCTTTATTAATTTCTTGTAACCAAAACATTCTAATTTTTAATTAGACATTACTACACAACCCACTCAACACCTTTGCTTTTATTATAACATAATAAAAAGAATAAAAGATAGAAAAGGTTGTGTAAGCATTGATTGGGTTGAGTAAACAACCCGTCAAAACAAAACAATTTGAACAGGTCTTTCCCATCAAAGATGACCACGTTTAAATTGCTCATTTAATTGGCCAATCTAGAGTGTTACAAACTTCTTATATCATTGAGTCGAAGAGGGCAACGGTACTCGAGCTAGCTCTAACGTAAGTATGGCATTCTCACTGTAAATCAGGTTGTGAGAAGACCCAAAGACATGCCTTCAAGCAACAATGAATGGATAAACTCTAAATATTTGTTTAATATATGAAAACGAACCTTCTGCGTGTGTTTCAAGCATTAAATGCAAATTTACCTCGCTGTTAAAATAATGCTACTACTTTGTTGCTTTTGATAAATATTGTATGCAACTCTGAGTTTATTACTTCCATCTTAGGTATATTATTTTAATTTATGAGAGATAAAAGTTATAACATTTAATTAATTCTGTTAGAACTTGTGTAAATTTGTGAATAAATAGAGTTGTACTTTATGAAACCGATTTAAGTTTGTGAGTGAAAGTTTTAAAGCTTCAAAATGAATGTCTGCTGCAGGAATTAAAGGAATAATGCTCATTAGTTGGCCTAAGCGCTGTTTTGTGAGGGGTCTGTAAATTGCAAGATTAAATTTGGATCACAATAGGAAATTTCAAGCTATGAATTAAAAGGTCCCTAGACACTGGGGAATTACCGAGCATCTTGAAAAGAGCAAACATTGTCCCTATATATAAAGGAGGGGACAGATCTCAAGCAAAGAACTATAGACCAGTGTCATTGACGTCCCACCTCACCAAAGTATTTGAAAGAATAGTTAGAGAGAAAATTTATGATTTCTTGGAGACACTGAAAAGATTCAACGAAAATCAGCACAAATTCCGATCAGGTAGATCATGCCTATCACAACTAATGGAACACTACGACAATATTCTAGATGCACTTGAAGGCAATGACAACTACGATGTCATATACACAGATTTTGCTAAAGCTTTCGACAAATGTGATCACGGTATAATAGCACATAAAATGAAATATATGGGAATAACAAAGTGGGAAAATGGATCTACAACTTCCTCAGAGAACGTCTACAGGTCATCAAAATTCAAGGTATATCATCATCAGAATCGGAAGTACGCAGCTCAGTACCACAAGGGACAGTAATGGCCCCACTCCTGCTCATTATCATGCTAACAGGCATAGACATCGGAGCAAACAGCAACAGTATAGTAACATCCTTTGCAGACGATACAAAGATCAGCAGAAAAATCAGTGATGTAAATGAAGTGGAGGTCTTGCAGAGGGACACGAACAAAATATACAAATGGTCAGAAAACAACATGTCATTTAACACCGAGGAATTTCAGCTCTTGAGATATGATAGAAAAGAGGAACTTAGACTGCATTTTATGCTCCAGATAGACAGGAAATTCAGAGAAGCACGAAAGCGATCGATCTGTGGGTAATAATGACAGATGATGCGAAATTTGAAACACAAAATCAGATAGCGATAAATAAAGCAAAAAGAGTCACGCGACAGGTACTAAAAACGTTCAAAAGAAGGTACAGAATAGTAATGATTCCCTGGTAAAAACACTGATTATACCAACACTTGAATACTGCTCAGTTTTGACGTCCCCATATGAAAAGGAAGAAACTAATAAACTAGAAGAAACGCAAAGACATTTCACAGCCAAGATTGATGGCTGCAAGAACTCAGCTACTGGGAAAGACTACGTAAACTAAATCTGTACTCCCTGGAAAGAAGAAGAGAGGTACACCATAATCTACATATGGAAAATGATCGAAAAACTGGTACCAAACTTAAAACTAAACACAATTACCATTCAAACAACACTGGAAAATAGGAAAGGCAGAATGTGTAGTGTTCCCAAATTAAAGGCCAGACAAGGGACCTCCTCAACTCTGAAGGAAAATAGCTTGGTTGTCAGGAGGCCAAGACTTTTCAACCAGCTTCCAAAGGACCTCAGAAAGTTACAGGGGTCAAAGTTGAAGTCTTCAAGAGAAGACTAGATGCCTGGCTGAGGACGGTACCAGATGAGCCGGGTGTACCTGACTATGTACGGTGGAGAGCGCAAGAAAGCAACTCTGTCCTCCACCAAGCCAGATGTAGAGGCGGGGCCACCAGCTTGACCTCCGTGTGAAGAGTGACCAACGCACGAAACAGCAACAAGGTTAACAAGGTATGAAATAAAGTTCAGTGACACATTAGTCGGCCTGGGCACTGTGTCAGAGTCTGACCCTGCTCACTGGTTAGTAAAGCAATGAATTGATGAACTATGTTTCGTGCCTCAGAGAGTGCTTATATTACACCCTGCAGCAGTCAAACAACAGATCTCTTAGCTGCAACTTTTATGATTTCTCCATTTGATTTGTTTATATTATTCCTTGCAAATAAACTTATAAGATGGTTGAATAATTGAAATAATTGAAGCATAATATAAAAATAACCACAAGGGAAAAAGGAAACAGGCTGCTGATCGCGTATATATATGAAAATTATTTCACGAAAGTAACAGGAGAAAAATATTTATGATGAATAAAACCACGAAGGAAAGGAAACACAGAGTGGTGCTCAAGCGCTTTCGTCTAATGACATCCTCAGGAACACTGAAGTAAATAAAGAGTTCAAGCCTATATATACGTAACAAAAAAAAAATATATATATATAAAATAAATACAGAAATAAAATTGTGAGAGGAGCATACAAATTTGTAAGGAAAACTACCAATTTTAGCACTTTGCCCGAATTCAACACAAGATCAAATGGATTGTTTACAATCAGTTTTATAGATAATGCCTGAATGGTATATAGGTCACAAAAAAAAATTAATAAAAAATAAAAATAAATTGAAAAATAAAAATTGTAAGAGGAGCATACAGATTTGTAAGGAAAAATTATCAAAGTTTTAGCACTCTGCCTTTCTTGTCTAAATCTGTTCTGAACGAATTCAAAACAACGGGATCGAGTTGAAAAAGACCTTTGCTCATGTTAAAGTTATTTGTAAGTTGGATAATAGCAGACTCAAGAATATTTCTATTAACAATGTTGCTAGAGTGAAACAAAACTGAAGCATTATTCCAATCAATACAATGAGGTAACTCTGACAAATGGACAAAAAGGGCACTGGACGACTGTCCCGTTCTAACGGAATATTGATGCTGTTTTACACGCGTGTGCAAATCCTTTCCTGTCTGACCAATGTAAAAGGAATCACATTGTTTACAACCAATTTTATAGATAATGCTTGAATTATTGGTAGGGCTATTTTTTACTATGATATTTTTCACAATATTGTTATATGAAAATACTACATTAATATCCAAAAGTTTAAGTACATTAGCAATGCCTAAAAAGCCCGGGAAAAATGGAAGTACTAAAATATTCTTTGACAAAGTGCGAGGGATATTATTCACACGATAGAAGGTTCGTTTTGCCTTGTTAAGACAAGATTCCATAAACGCAGGTGGGTATCATAGATCACTTCCAATACCGTTGATTTTTTCCAATTCGGCATCGATGTATTCCGGACTGGCGATCCTAAGAGCGCGGAGAAACGTTGAAGAAAATATGGCCTTCTTAATGGGGGTGTCATGTCCAGAGTAAAAGTGTACGTAGGACAAATTGTTTTTTTTTTCCGATAAATACTAATCTTAAAACCTTGGCTTTCCCTATGTACACGCACATCCAAAAACGGGATTGAGTTGTCTTGTTCCACTTCTAAAGTAAACTTAATGGAGGGGACTTGATCGTTTAATTGAAGGAGGAAGTCATCCAAGTCACGACTCATGGGCCAGATACACAAAATATCGTCGACGTACCGCAACCATGGGATGCCAACCCACAGGATTCTCGGAATGTAAGTAATTTCGAAAAACTCCATATAAATATTGGAGAGGAGGGGCGACAAGGGGTTGCCCATGGCCATCCCAAAAACCTGTTGATAATACTCGCTATTGAAAGTGAATTTACAGTCTTTGATGCAAAGCTTAATAAGTTCCAAAACGATGTGTGCAGGTAGTGGCAGGTCGTACTTATGTAATTCTCTGGAGAGAAAGTCAAGCTCTTGCTTAGGTAGCCAGTGCTCCTGCAGGAATATCAAAACTGCACTGTCGCAGATTTTATGAACATCTACAGTTGAATTCCTCACTGATCTTACATTATATGAGACTATTTTCACCAAGTTATCCGCCACGAGTGATAGAAAATTTATTATTAGTAAGATTATTATTATACACAGTACAACTTTCAGGCATTACCGTTAGGGCTCCTATTATTATTATTATTATTATTATTATTATTATTATTGTTATTATTTTGCTTGTTATCAAATCTCCTAGAAAAGTGAATAAACTCCTTAACAATAATACCGTCTGGCCACTGACTCATATTATACGGGTTGAAATGCGAATTTACACCTTTAATTATTACTTTAAATGAGTTATAATACGGAGACTTTGTGTTTAGTTTATTAAGTAACAATATACTGTGCTCACCATTGACTTCTTCCATCATGTGCTGAATATCGCTTGCCTCGTTCGAGAGCTAAATTCGCGACACAAAGAGGGTGAGATTCCCCATCGGTGGCCTCGCCGCGGAGACCGGTTGAGGAAACCTTCGGGAAGAGCGCCTGTTAACAGTGACCCACCCGTCTTCCTCCCTCGATCTCCCTGAAGCAGGGTTCGCCTGCCTGGGGGATGGGTGGCACAACCTTTGGGGGATAGGAGACCCCTCCCCTGCTCTGTGGCTTGGTGAGGGTCTGTTAGCGGTGCTTATAACATGACGGCCGCGCGTGCCCCAGGCCCCTCCTTCTTCGGTGGGAGGGGGGGAACTGCTCACCGAGCGAGGCGTAATCGAACGCCTCTCCTCTGCAGTGGGAGGTAGGGAAGAGGGCAATGATGCCTCGTCTCTTGGCATTGGACCGTCCCTGTTCCTCACTGTGAAATCGGGAACAGGGGTCCTTTCCTGAACGGGAAGAGGGTTGACCGCTACTCCTGCATGCTGCGTTTCCACCCCACCTTCAGGGGGGGAGTTGGGGGCGGGGATTTCGTTTCCCTCGCTGCCCGACGCGCTTCTTGAAGATCTGACTTGCTGAACTACTTCCGAGTAACTGGGCTTTGGGAGGAGCGTCTCTTTCAACGCATCTAACTCTGACCGGAATTGTTCTAACGAAATCGCGTTTTTCTGATTTGACACCACGTGTTAGTGTTTCAGTTCAACTATCGACTTTTGTACCTCATTATACTGTTTGAGGAGCACCGAGACGTCTACGTCACCCATAGAGATTACCGGTATTCTATGGAAGTTAGTAACGTAGAAGGTAATATTGTTCTCTTTATCCCGGAGAGTCGACACTTTATTTATAATGTCTTTCAGGGTATTCTCGTTTAACTGTACCCTCACATGTTCTATTTCTTTTGAATCATAAAAATCATGACAGACAGATACAAGAAGGTCTGACCTAATATGATCTACTTTGTCAAATATAAAACATAACCGATTTTCTACAAGATTTTCAGCAGACGACCCCATTGTATTTGTAACGGCTTGCGGGGGAGCGTAGCTGGTGGGGGGTGGAGATGGGGGGAACGCCGAAAGGGGTCCCATATATACCGTGGCGCAAGGGTATTTGGCGTCCTAGGCAAGCTCTTATATGGGCGCCTCCTTATATATATATATATATATATATATATCTTTCACAAATATATAACAGGAAGGTAAATTAGTATCAGTGTTCCTCTTTTATTATTTAAAGAATTACAAATATTCAAAATTACATAGTAATAGTACAGTATAAATTTGAAATTATTTTAATGTGGAAAAAATAATAAGCAATGGCGGAAAATAAAATTGACAATTGTAAATATAGTTTGATAAAGTGATAAATAAGAGAACAAGAAGAAATAAAGGAAAATTGTTGAAGCCAACTGCAACCATGATTAGAAAAATTAACAAAAAACATCAATGTTTGTCAAACCATAAATACCAGTACTCTGAAGTGCTTATAATCTGTACCTCCTTGATTTTCTCGAGGCAAAATCTTCAATAACACTCTCATAAGACAGCTGCCTGCTAATCTCTTGATTAATACTGATGATAGCGAGTCCACTGAGGCGATCTTCTGCCATTGTGGATCTGAGGTTGGTCTTTATGAGCTTTAGTTTTGAAAAGCTTCTTTCTGCTGATGCCACTATCACTGGGAGAGTGCAAGCAATCCGAAGTGCTATCCAAAGATTGGGATAGATTTCTTTCAACTGCTTTTTATGAAGGTAACTTAAGAGTCCAAGTACTGTCATATTGTCTTTCAACTCTTTCGACAAATTTGGAAGGTTCCCAATTTCAATGGCCAGATCTCTCCCATCAATATCAGCTTCCTCTCCACAGCTTAATGTTTTCCCAAGTTCTTCACACTCCTCTGTCACTGCCTCATTGATCATATTTGGAAAGTTAGGCAACACTCCAAACTTACTTTTCACTTCCCCTAGTGTTTTGAATCTGTCATCTAAAGATCCAATGGTTGAGTCGACCACCACATTGAAAAACGTGACTTTCATCCTCTTCATTGCATCGTTTATGACTTTATGGGTTCATCTGGAGATTCATAATTAAAGTGTGTCTTTGTGCTTCTTATCCTGTTCTCTTTGAGGACAGCATCCACATGCATATCTTCGCATATCTCTTTTGCAGTGGCTTGTGCTCCAGCAAAACCATTATTTCTGTATGTTATGAAAAATGCTTCAGTCTTCTCTAGGAGGTTAACTGCCACGTCCAGTTGTATCTCGGCAGATTGTAGGAGCTTGCTAACACTGTTGATTTTGGAGAGGATATCATACCATACTACAGTGCAAATCTGAAATCTAAATGACCCCACCTCCTCTGCCAAAGATTGTGCCTCAATTTTTGTTGTAGCATCTGTTGTCTTTTCCCTGACCTCCAATAATGACTCCCTTATTATAGAGGCCTGATAACGCAAAGGCTCAATACTTTTAAGTCGGCTTTCCCACCTCGTTTCACTCCAGGACTTTAGAGTGATACTGACATACTGTTTCAAAATAGTCCATCGTTGAGATGCTGCTGAGAACAAATTGTATACTCTTTGTACATATCCAAAGAAGCTTGTGGCATCTATGGAGCTTTTGGCTGCATCAGCCACTGCAAGGTTTAAGGTATGTGCCCCACAAGGTACATAAAGTGCACGAGGGTTTTCTTCTAGGAGCCTTGCTTGAACACCCTTATTCTTTCCCTTCATATTGGCTCCATTGTCGTAAGACTGCCCTCTGCAATCATTGAAGGGTAAGTTTAGCTCCCCAAGCCTTTTGAAAATGAGAGAGGACAAACCGAGACCTGTTGTTTCTGATGCCACAAGGAATCTCAGAAAGTATGCTTTGATTTCTGGTGTTTCTTCTAGTTTGACAGTTCTGATGATAACTGACATTTGTTCTTGGTGGCTTAGGTCAGGAGTACAATCCAAAATAATGGCATAGTACTTGAACTGCTTAATTTCTGTCACCATTTTCTCAACTACTGTATTTTGTCACTGATGGAGGTAATCAGCTCATTTTGAATAGTTTTGCCTAAATAGGTAGCATGAGTACCCACTTCACTTTTCACCCGGCAGATATGCTGTTTCATTACTGGATCAAAATTGGCAAGAAGTTCTACCTCTTTTAGGAAGTTGCCATTGCTTTGATGGTGCAATTTGTCAACAGAATCCATAAACCTTAGGTTTCTCTCTGCTAAAGATTTCTATTGCACAGTTCTTGAAATAATTACATCCAAACATATGAAAGCATCTCCGACACAATACTTTCTACTTTGACATGCATAGATTTATACAGTTATAGCATTTGATTAATAAAGCTACTTAGGAAAATATATCAAAACTAAAGCACTATGCTCAAACCTGAGAGAGAAACATACCTTTCCATAAAACAGTTGCTTGCCAACTGGCTGGTGGCTACAGATCACGGTTTTAAATTTTCGGATGACGTCTCTATGGCAATACTACATGAAGCGCCGCTGAGGTGACGGATGGTCAGATTTATTTGTTATATGTCTCGATATTATGATCAATAAACTGATGATGTAATAAAGAGATGATATGTTAGATATAATTGATATATGCCGTATAATAACCCAAAAAATATACCGTTACAAAAAATAGATTGATACCCGAACAGAAACACTGATAATAATATCGTATACGCCGCGCACACGCCACATTACGTACATAAAGCGACGAAAAAAATTAAACGAAAAGAATTTTAATAGTGACAGTTCTGAACACATGACAAAAAGTAGCCTACAAATATAAATATAATAATACACGCTTATTTATGCTGCTTATTTACATTCGTTTATGTGGTTTTGTGTCGTTTTTATAAATTTGGCGATGCTATAGCAATTAAAAATACGGAGAACAAAAAATGAATTTTGGAGGGCCCCTCTAATTGATGGGGGCCCTGTGCAGCCGCACAAGCCGCACATAGCTGGGGCCGGCCCTGCCTAAAAGGGTACTCATTTTCTTTTTAAAAAGTAAAATGGAGAATAAATTGTTATGTGTGAGGGTAACATCTAAAAAAAGATAGGCTGTTATTAATTTCTTTCTCCATAGTAAATTTAATGTTCTGGTGTTTTTCATTCAAGTAATTTAAAAAGCGAGAAGCATGACTTTTTTCCCTAAAAAGTACAAAACATTCCTCAGCATGTCTTTTGTGTAAAGTGGGTTTAAAGTGGACATTTCTAAGCCAAATGTCTTCATAGAGACGTAAACACTGTTCGCGAAGGTGGAACTTAAAGGTGATCCCATTGCCATTCCATCATTTTGAGAAAACAACTCTTGATTATAAATAAAGCTTGAATCATTAATAGCTAAATTTAAAAACTGAAAAACTAATGATTTGTTGAGACTCAAAACATCATTGGAAGGATGAAAAAGTTTGTTACATATCATATCACAGGTTTCCTTTACAGAAATGTTAGTAAATAATGACTCTACATCAAAACTGATCATAAAACAATTAGGATCACCTGAAGATCTATCACCACCCTTGACGAGTGGTTAGTAGGGTGGATCGATTTTACATTTGTTTCGATTTCCATATTCTAATAGAGACAAAAACTTGCGCATGCATGAGAAAATAGCCTCTGCAAAATCTTAGCTTAATAGGTAATCATCTTCTGCCCCCGGCAGAGCGATGAAAATCATATTTTAGTAGTCAAAAACGTATTTTTCTTATAATTTTTAAAATATTTCAATATGCATCAAAATTATTCCTAATAACTATAAAGTCGATGAAAAAGACCTCATATGATCGTTTTTCCAAGCGCGTTGTCCAACGTTAATATCTTTTGCCCCCGGCAACAACGTCAAATGTTCAAAAAATAGGTAATTTATAAACATATTTTCAGATCGGCTCTTTGTCTTAAATAATGCATTTATATATTTCCCATAGCATTTATATCGTTGCTTAGGCATGAAATAACACACACGCAAAATTTTATGACTCTAGGCTAGGGTTTAAAGGTCATCTCTGGTGAGTGCTGCCAGCAGCAGCTGCCACTGACGCGCCAGTACGCACTGCGCAGTTCCCTCAGTTGCCTTTTGACAGCATTTTCTTTGACGGACGTAAAGATAAAACAATGACACAAGAAGAAATAGACAATGTGAAGCATAGAGGGACTGTGGTAGAAGAGCATATAGTTTTAGTTTAAGAACCAGAATCCCAGTACATGGGGCATTTCACTCCTGCATCAGATTCTGCCACTGCAATAACATCAGGTATCATCAACTTTCTAGAGACTAACAATATTAGCACGGACGACATTGTGGCTATCGGCTGTGATGGTACCGCAGTGAACACGGGTCGAAAGGGTGGAGCCATTCGTATGATTGAAATGAAACTACAAAGGCCAGTTCAGTGGATCATATGCCTATTACACGGTAATGAATTATCACTGCGACACCTCATTCAAGACTTGGACGGCAAAACAACTGGGCCAATGGGCTTTACTGGACCAGTTGGAAAACAACTGAACGACTGCGAAAAACTTCCAATTACAGAATTCGATGCCATTCCATCTCCCGACATTGACATAGATGATGCCGAGTTGAGCACTGACCAAAAATATTTGTTAGGCATCTACAGAGCAGTGTCGAGCGGTAGCTGCTCTTCAGCTCTCGCGGCTCGAAATCCAGGTAAGATGGCGCATTCCAGGTGGCTGACAACAGCAAATAAATTTCTGCGCCTCAATGTTTCAACCAGTGAACCCTCCAGCACCTTCAACGAAATTGTGCGATTCATTATGACAGTTTACGCACCAATTTGGTTTAAGATAAAGAAAAACTCCAGTTTCACTGAGGGCGCAAAACATTTTTTCGAAATGATGCGTCTCTCTCAGACCATGCCTCAAAGATCTAAGACAATCGCCAACAAAGTCCTCCGTAGAAATTCTTTCTTTGCTCACCCAGAAAATATTTTGATCTCCATGCTACATGCCGATGAGCAACACATAAGAGAATTAAAGCACGATCAAAACAATCACCAGCGGGGGAAATTCGAGCCTTCGCCATGCCTGAGCTGCTCTACGATAGTCAAAACTATTACGAAATGATCAACTGGCAAACGGCTGAGGTGACCGAACCCCCCGTTACAAAAACAATACCTGATACCCGAATAAAAGAGTTTGTTGAGACGGGAGACCAGCCTGATGGACTGATCCCACTATTCCCTTGTCATACTCAAGCGGTCGAGAGACTCATCATATCAGTAACCGAAGCCTCTGCCAGTGTAAGTGGAATAGAAGAGAGGGACGGATTCATTCGCTCCCGTCTTCACTCCTGAACAAAAATTCCACGATTTGATTCTAAGAAAGATTACCGTATGTAAATCGACATGCAGCCAAAGGAAGGGTGGTTGGGGCTGGATAGGGTGGAACTCGACGTACAGCCACCTCCTCGTGGTGAGTTCTGGGTTGCTAATTTTATAAAATTAGCAAGCGAGGAGCTGTACTTAGTACTTATCGTACTTATAACATCGCATTAACGTAATTATAATCCACATTTAGACTTTTCTCGGGGACAGAAGATATTACTCTAGAGTCATAAAATTTTGCGTGTGTGTTATTTCATGCCTAAGCAACGATATAAATGCTATGGGAAATATATAAATGCATTATTTAAGACAAAGAGCCGATCTGAAAATATGTATATAAATTACCTATTTTTTCAACATTTGACGTTGTTGCCGGGGGCAAAAGATATTAACGTAGGACAACGCGCTTGGAAAAACGATCATATGAGGTCTTTTTCATCGACTTTATACAGTAGTTATTAGGAATAATTTTGATGCATATTGAAATATTTTAAAAATTATAAGAAAAATACGTTTTTGACTACTAAAATATGATTTTCATCGCTCTGCCGGGGGCAGAAGATGATTACCTATTAAGCTAAGATTTTGCAGAGGCTATTTTCTCATGCATGCGCAAGTTTTTGTCTCTATTAGAATATGGAAATCGAAAAAAATGTAAAATCGATCCACCCTAGACTGGTTAGGTTAGGTAGTGATATTTTCGTTAGTTAGCCTTATAAGGCTAACTAAAAAAGGCTGGGGTGACGGATCTTCAGGTGATACACCAATTAGTATCAGGCAAAGAATTTATTATAGAAGCAAATTCAAAGAAGTCTTTTAATATGTAGTTGTTCTGTGTTAATGGGCTTAAAGAACTTAGTTTAAAATTTGGAGAGTTTAAACCTTTTCGTTTAATAATTATCACCAGGTATCCTTTTCGGATTACCTAAAATACACAAAAATACTTTACTTGTCCTACCAATACCCACCAATACTCTAAACTTTAGCTGTAAAAGATTAGTGGATGATGAATAATCATTTAACCGTTTAAGGACCGAATATTTTGTAGGGTCAAGTTATGAATGCGTGTATTTGAAACGCTACCAATTTGTACCGGTCGTCCTGAAAGGGTGAAACGTGGCCTTAAATGTCATATAAACAAAGTTTCTAAAATACAAATCTTTTTATTTGAAGGTAATGTTTTCTCATTTGTATTTTGTTTTAATTTTTTAAAATTTTAACATTTTAAACTACTCAGTGACAAGTTTATTGTTGTAATAATTATTTTTATTTGTATTATAGCCTTGAAAATAAGTACAGGTGATCCGAAACTAGTCGAATTAAAAGATGTTCAAATTCGTAGTGGTTATTTGAACCCTTATATAAACAGGGTGTTCGAAAACTCCCATCACCCACTACAAAATGTACAATTTAGGGTGGATCGATTTTACATTTTTTTCGATTTCCATATTCTAATAGAGACGAAAACTTGCGCATGCATGAGAAAATAGCCTCTGCAAAATCTTAGCTTAATAGGTAATCATCATCTGCCCCCGGCAGAGCGATGAAAATCATATTTTAGTAGTCAAAAACGTATTTTTAAACCCTAGCCTAGAGTCATAAAATTTTGCGTGTGTGTTATTTCATGCCTAAGCAACGATATAAATGCTATGGGAAATGTATAAATGCATTATTTAAGACAAAGAGCCTATCTGAAAATATGTATATTATACATATTTTCAGATCGGCTCTTTATCTTAAATAATGCATTTATATATTTCCCATAGCATTTATATCGTTGGTTAGGCATGAAATAACACACACGCAAAATTTTATGACTCTAGGCTAGGGTTTAAAAATACGTTTTTGACTACTAAAATATGATTTTCATCGCTCTGCCTGGGGCAGAAGATGATTACCTATTAAGCTAAGATTTTGCAGAGGCTATTTTCCCATGCATGCGCAGGTTTTTGTCTCTATTAGAATATGGAAATCGAAAAAAATGTAAAATCGATCCACCCTAATGTACTATATTGTAATACCAATTTTATTTTTGTGTGATTAATTGTATTTATATGTGGTAGGTGTAATTTAAGAAACAAGTCACTAGCAACAATTACTTTCATTACAGTAAATACAGTTACTAATTATGGCGGTGTGGTTTCATGCCGAGATCTTTTGTCATGTCATCTCTCATTGTGGACATGGGGACTGCAAACTTTTGTGATCATTTCCGAAGTCATTTTTTCGGTGAACGACCACCGATGCAATCACACCTTCACATTGTTCTGCTCGCGTTGTTGGTCTTTCCGACCGTGGTCTGTCCTTGATGAAGCCAATTTCAAACAGCTTTTTCAGATCACTTTAACATATTGCTTCCCAGGAACCTCTCTTTAACATATTGCTTCCCAGGAACCTCTCTTTAACATATTGCTTCCCAGTGTATATCACTTTAACATATTGCTTCCCAATATTTAGGATAAGGAGTACGATAAAAAATGTTCGCTTTAATAAAGTAAAGGCATAAAAAGTAAATCATAACATGTTAAAATATTAGATTGAAAGTAAATTTATTAGAATTGTTTCGCTATATGGTCACACAAAATAAAAAATGGATTTCGGAAGAATCGGTCACCACATTATTTGCCACAAGTACGAGTTGAGTAGCTCCTTTTTGCATCCTTTCATTTTCTTTATATATTTAATGTAGGTTAACTGAATGCCCGGTTAGGTCAACTGTACGCCCTTGACGATTAGTTAGGTTAAGTTGTGATATTTTCGTTAAAACTAACGAAAATATCACGACTTAACCTAACCAATCATCAAGGGCGTACAGCTGACCTAACTGGATATTCAGTTGAACTAACCGGGCATTCAGTTAACCTACATTAAATATATAAAGAATGCCCGGTTAGGGCATTTATAGCTTTGTTTACGGTCGGTAGGTTATCTCCTAGATTACCAACCTCTTTCTAACCAACCAACCTTTCTCTTTTTAACATATTGCTTCCCAGTTTTAATCACTTTATCATACTGCTTCCCGAATGCTTTGGGAAGCAATATGTTAAAGTGATCCGCTTTTTCTTCCAGCGTAATACCGTCTTGTTTGGTGGTGTAGCCTTATTGAATCTTGTGTTGAAATCATTCTGGATATCATGCATCGTTTTGCCAGTATGTGACCTTTCATGAGCCCATGTGCTCATCACTATCCTTTCCTCCAGAGTGTAAGTGGACTGGTCTGTCATTGTTCACACAACTCTGATACATTTTGTAGTGGGTAACGGGACTTTTCCAACACCCTGTGTGTGTATATATATATATATATATATATATATATATATATATATATATATATATATATTACACACAGACCGTGCATGAAATAAGGAACTCTTCTGAGAAAATTAAATCCACTATAATCCGAATAAGTAATGGTAAATGACAAACACTATAGTTTTTCTTTTTCATGATGTTAGCTCGACATGGGCAACGGGTCACTCGCAAAGAGGCCCCAAAATATAGTTTCCCTCACCAGCCTTCTGCTAAGCAGATAGGATCCAGCTTTGGGACAGGATCTAGGGTTTAATGAATGTAGTGGGGCAACCTTTCAACCTTTCAAAGGTTCCGTGCGATGATTCCTCATTCACGAAGGTCAAGCTTGTCGCCCCTCCTCTCGAGTTGGCCTGGTGAAGTAGTGAGTTGGTTTCTTGTACTCTCCATCTCACCTCACATAGCCAGGTACGCCCGGCTCATCGGGGATTGTTCTGAGCCAGGCGTCTAATCTTCTTTTAAAGATGTTCACTGCAACACCATTTGTGTTCCTTAAGTCTTTGGGCAGCTGATTAAACAGTTTTGGTCCTCTCACAACAAAACTATTTTCTTTCAAGGTTAAGGATGTTCCCTGTCTAGCCTTTAATTTGGGAACACGACACAGTCTTCCTTTTCTACTTTCCACCGTTGGTTGGGGAGATACAGGGTTCAGAATAAGATTAAGGACTAATTTCTCCATTATTTTCCAAGTGTAAATAGTGGTGTATCTGTCTCTTCTCCTTTCCAGTGAATATAGGTTTAGTTCGCGTAACCTTTCGCACTAATTTAGTTATTTCCACTCCTTGATCTTGGCTGTGAAGCTTCTCTGAATCCCTTCTAGCTGTCTAATATCTTTTTATTTATATGGTGATGTTAGAACCGAGCAGTATTACAATTTACGTATGATCAGTGTTTTCAGTAGAGGAATCATTATATTCCTATCCCTTCGTTTAAAGGTTCTCAGTATCTGCCCAGTTATTCTCTTTGCTCTGTTTACTGCTATCTTATTTTGTTTTTCAAATTTCGCATCATCAGTCATTACAACCCCTAAATCTTTTGCTCTAGAATTTCTCTGAATTTCCTGTCCACTTGGGATATAATATTCCATGGATTTTAGGTCTCTTTTTCCGTACCGTAACAGCTGAAATTTCTCAGTGTTAAACTTCATATTGTTGTCTTCCGTCCACTTGTAGATTCTGTTCATGTCGGTTTGTAGAGATCCTATATCTTCTGGATTTCTTATTTTTCTACTGATCTTTGTCATCGGCAAAAAAAGTTACTGTGCTGTCTCTGGTAACGTCCTCATCTATGTCAGTTAACATGATTATGAAGAGTAGTGGAGATAATACTGTTCCTTGTGGTACTGACCTGAGGACCTCTGATTCTGATGAGGATACTCCTTGTACTATAACGACTTGCCGCCGCTCACTAAGGAAATTATATATTCATTTCCCTACTTTTCCTGTTATTCCCATATATTTCAGTTTATGTATTGATTCCATGGCCAGACTTGTCGAACGCCTTGGCAAAGTCTGTGTATATTACATCATAGTTTTCATTACTTTCCAGTGCATCAATAATGTTGTTGTAGTGTTCCATTAGTTGTGATAGGCATGTTCTGCCTGACCAAAATCCATGTTGGTTATCATTGAATTTTTTCTGAGTTTCCAAAAAGTCATAGATTTTCTGTCTAACTATTCTTTCAAATATTTTAGTGAGATGAGATGTAAGCGAAACTGGCCTGTAGTTTTTGGCCTCGGATCGATCTCCTCCTATATATATTGGGACTATATTCGTGCTCTTCAGGATGCCCGGTATTTCTCCCTTGTCTCGTGATCGCCTCCATATCCAATATAAGTGCTCAGCGATTGTATTCTTGCAGTTTTTGATCAGTGCGGCATTTTATTTATCCGGTCCTGCCGCTGAGTGTGCTTTTAGTTTCTCTATAGCTTGTGTAATATCATTTGTCGTAAAGTCGAAGTCCGTTATACTTTCCCCTTCTAGTTCTTCAAAGAACGCGTTTCTATCGCATATCAGTTTGTCAGTTTTTGGGATCTGAAAGATGATTCGTACTGAGCTCTTAATATTTCAGATGCTTCGGTTAAATTATCAGATAAAGCACTGTTCTCGTTTTTCAGAGGTCCGATAGTGCATGTTTTTCGACATCCTTTTTGAAAAATTATAGAAGTACCGTATTTTCCGGCATATAAGGCGCATGAGCATATAAGACGCACCCTAATTTTGTCAGGCATATTCTTGAAAAAAATAAAAAATACAGTACTTGCTAGGCCTAGTGAGTTGAAGGTTTTAAAAAAACACGAATTTTATATTTTATATTTTATTTTATTTTATATTGAATATTTTATTTTATTTTTTATTTTATTATTTTATATTTTATATTTTATTTTATTTTTTATTTTATTATTTTATATTTTATATTTTATTTTATTTTTTATTTTATTTTATGAGTATTACAACTCTATTACTATAATGAACTGCATGTCCATTTATAATACCATAAACACTAACAACAGAACAAGACGAATGGTTGTAAGATCGTGTGGTTTTAACATCAAAACATTCAACATCATATTTAGTTAGAGCATTTTAGTACAAACATACTATAACTTACGGAGTTTTTATTAAATTTGTAAAACATGAGGCAATGGGAAAAGAAAATATTTTTATTCATCATGGCCACTGTAAACCTCATCCATGCATTCCTCGGGGTCATCAATGCTTTCTGAGTCAGAAGTGTCCGTTTCCTCATATAAAAGGTCATCTTCTGTGCCATCAATGGCACTGCTAATGTCACACTTCCTAAAAGACCGTACAACTGTCTCGGTTTTAACTTCATTCCAAGCATTTTTGACCCACTGGCAAACCTGAGCTATTGCAGGCCTCTTGATCCGACCTATTGGTGTTAGCTCATGCTGTGGGAGCGTCATCCATTTGTTCCATTCTTCTCGCATGTACCCCTTAAAAGGTTTGTTTATCGACACATCTAGGGGTTGCAATTGACCTGTTAATCCCCCAGGTATTACAGCTAGTTTTGTTCTTAATCTGTTAACTCTACTCTTAGTGGCCTTTGATATGTGAGACCGGAACTGGTCCCACAGGAGAAGCGACGGCTTTTTGAGGAGTCCACCAGGACGCCGTGACCACCCAAAGCCTACCCATGACCCTGACCTTGAGTACATATATAAGGCGCAGGGTGATTTTCTGAGACATTTTGGGGAAAAAAAGCGCGCCTTATATGCCGGAAAATATGGTACTTTCAGTTAACCTTTATCGCTTCTATGACGTCGTCTTCTTCTTTTTCTGTATGCTTCTCAATTAGTTCCTGTATGACGTCATCGATACTCTGCAGTTTATCATTTAATATTTTTCTGATGTTGTTATCTTTACAGTTATTTAATTTTGCAGTCACTCTTTTTCTCTTTCGGAACAATGACCTCTTTTGTCTCTCGAACCTGCTTCTCTTTCATCATTGTTGTATTTTGAGGACATGTTTTTCCACAATTTCCAGCGTCTTCTCCTCTAGTCATTAGCATTTCTTCCGTTGTCTTGTCCTCGAAAATGGTTTTCCAATCTTTACTTCCATCCTGGATGCAACATCTTCCCAATTTATGGCTTTGGAGTGAAAATTAAAAATTTCGAATTTGCTTCTTTCTGTTGTTCGTGTTCTTTCCTTTCCTGTTGCTTCTATATTGGTTGTTATTTCAATAATGTTATGGTCCGATATTATAATTGGGGATATTTCTACATTATCAATTAGGTTGCTGTTTTTGTGAATACCAAATCTAGACATTTGTTTTTTCTTGTGTTTTCTGTTATTTCTTGTGTTAACATAAATTCATCAGCTAGAGCTAGTAGCATTTTTACCTGCTCCTGGTCTTCCCGTGTGCTCTCCTTGTCCTTGTGTACACATATATTTTTTCCTATCCTTTTATATTTCATGAATGGGAAATTAAAATCACCACAGAGAAAAATATTTGGTGTTGGAGAGTGTAGATCTTTTACTCAGTTTCTTACCTCAGTAATGGAATCTGAAAATTTTGAGGTTGGTGTGTTTGGGGGTCTGTACATTACAATTAGTACCATATTTAATTTTTCAACTTTTGCTGCTACACATTCTACGTAGCTGTTTGAGGTACTTAGTCATTTCTGCCATATGCCTTTCGCGTGTGTAAGTAGCACATCCTCCTTTACGTCTCACTGTTTTGTCGGCTCGGAGTATGTTATAGTTGTCAATTTTTTTTTTTTTTTTGTCAACACAGAACTCACAGTTTTCACAGTTGGGATGGCAGTCCTTTAGATGAGTTTCCGTAAAGTCTGCTCCGGCTTCTTGCATGAGTCCTTTTAGGTATAAAACTTTGTCCGAGGAATGATTTGATTTAAGGCACTGAACGTTGGCTAGGATTATTTTTTATTTTTTCTCTATCGTTTTCGCATACAGGTGGTTCTGATTCGTCTTCCAATGGTGGTGCCGGTTTCGTTGTCTTGTGGTCGTCCGAGAATTTGCCTCTTTTTATCTTTGTCGGTACCTGTTGTCCCGATAACGCATGAAGTGTCTTTGTGCGTGCCTTCTGTCCGGCTCTCGGATTCCTATATTTGTCAGCTGACTTTGTATTTGCTGGATAGTATTTAGCAGCTGAATTGTGTTGGCTATGTCTAAAAAATTGGTACCCTTCTTTGATGTTCGTTTTTCCTGTTCACTCGTTGCGTTCCGTCGAGGGTGGTGGTAACGGCATTTTTGTCCGTTTTTGCACCTCCCATATCTTGCATAGGTGTTGCAGATAGTAAGATGGTGGAACTTGCACTTCTTTTCAAATTTGCAATATCCACTTGTGTAATGTGTGTTACATAATGTAGAATGTGCATAGATGCATTGCCCATTCCGACATCTGCAGTTCGCTTTTGCGTCGTATTTACATACGCTCTTTTCTACGCTTCTACTTCTTGTTATCTTAATATTTTCAATGTTCTTAATTTTCGTATTATCATTATTTTTTTGGCTGTTTATTTCCTACGTTTTTACTTATTATCTTTTTATCATTTCGCTCGTTGGACAGTTTTACTACCTCGCAACTTTTACTTACCTCTTTTCTTTCATCTATATCTTCATTCCGTATTATATTGTTTATATTGTTATTCGTTATTATACTGTTATTCGTTATTTGCTCCTCTCTCTCTCATCCACCCAAATTTTCATTGGGACATTTCCGGACTCTTCTATCCCCATTATTTCCCCCTTTTTGTAACACTCGAATTTGTTTCCTCAATTTCTTTAAATACCGTGAAGGAGTTTACAGTCTGTGTACATGCGTCACACACAAATTTGATTCCCACGATCTGTTTCGCGTTCGAGACAAGAGATATTTTCCTATCATCCCAATTCATGTCGATAAAGTCGTGCAGTTTTTGACAGAAATCGCATCTTAGTGGTGCATTTTCAGTTGTTTCCAGATTACACAAATTGCAGATTAAGTGAGAATTTCGACCCATGGTCATGATATTCATTAATTAGCGTAAAAAGAAATACACCCACGAATTTTTTATGTATTTATTTTTTTTCCTTTCTTTCTCTTTTTTTTCCTTTCGATGGTCACGAGAGTTTTCTAACCTTTGCGTTTTATGACCTTTTTTCTGCCTCGTTTCAAAATTTCTCGAATGCCAACCGTGTTACGGTTTAAATATATACGTTAAACTGGTGATAATTCATGTAAACTGTATTGCACTTTCTTAATTTTACTGAATTTCACTTAATAGGTTATATGCACGGATTCACTGATACTTTATACACTTTCGGGTGTAAGCAGAATAAACCGCCGAGTAGTTTATTCCCTTCTTATTTGGGTGTTAATACAGAGACACAACACGCCCATTCCCCATAAGGTACAAGCAAACTATACACCTCCCCCCCCCCCACACACACACACGTGTATATACACTAAATTCCAAATTATTAAGCATATTGGATTTTCTCCAATGTTTTCAAAAGTTTTGCACCGATTTCAATGAAATTTATAGCAAATAATTACTATATATAGAAGCACTGATGGTATTCATTTCGATAAAATATTTTGATAATTAAACAAATTATCTCTTTTTATTGAAAAATAGGTGCTACTATAGCGTGATTCCTACCGGTGACTTCGATACTATACGGTGATTCCTACCCGTTTTGGTTCGAAACTACAGTACTGTAGAGTGTGATTCCTATCCAAGGTATAAATGAAAATATAATAAATATAAAATGCTATTTATTATTCAATTTTATTTATTTAAAAAATAGTTTCTGTGCTACTATAGTATGTGGTCTACCTACGATTGGTTAGGTTTAGTCACGATATTTTCGTTAAAACTAACGAAAATATCATGACTAAACCTAACCACTCGTCAAGGGCGATGGACATTGGAATGTAAACAAGCAATTAGTAAACAAGGTAAGAAGCTATAATTAAAAGGTAGACCGCCGAATCGAGGTAGGAATCACGCTATAGTAGCACCAAAAAATATGTAATATAAATAAATATGTAATATAAAATCTACTGAAATTGCGAAGCAGTTTGGCAGGGCTTATCGAACTGTAAACAAATTTGTAGCGAGGGTACCAAACTGAGGCAGCGAAGTGATAAAGGAGCTATAAGAAAAGTGACAAGGCGGCAGATATCTGTAATCAAGCGCAAAGTTGCAAAGCATCCATTGTCCTCAAGTAAAGAGGTTTTTGAGCAGGCTGGCATACATAATGTACCAAGAACATCTCGATGTGGAATCCTCCAAACAATTGGCAAGACGTGTAAACCTATGATTCAGTCACCATTAACACCCAGGTACAAGAAGCAGCGTGTTGAATGGGCGCGTCAGTACGTGAAAACAGATTTTAATACTGTATTGTTAACCGATGAATGAAGAGCAACCCTTCAGGGGTCTGATGGTTGGTCAAGAAGATGGATTGCTAAGGGTTAAGCTCTACCATGGAATGAGGTTTTCTTTTAGAAAGTTTGTGTAAGACTGGGCATTCGGTTTTACACCATCAGGCACTCTGTATGGGACAGCTACTTCATTGCCTATCAATCCTGCCCAAAACATGACACCACCTTCACCTTGTTGGCGTCTTAATCTCGATGGTAGAAATTGGCTCTCAGCAATCCATCTTCTTGACCAAACATCAAGTCCCTCAAGGGTTGCTTTTCATTCATCGGTGAACAATACAGTATTAAAATCTGTTTTCACGTACTGACGCGCCCATTCAACACGCTGCTTCTTGTACCTGGGTGTTAATGCTGACTGAATCGTAGGTTTACACGTCTTGCCAACTGTTTGGAGGATTCCACATCGAGATGTTCTTGGTACATTATGTATGCCAGCCTGCTCAAAAACCTCTTTACTTGAGGACAATGGATGCTTTGCAACTTTGCGCTTGATTACAGATATCTGCCGCCTTGTCACTTTTCTTATAGCTCCTTTATCACTTCGCTGCCTCAGTTTGGTACCCTCCACTATAAACTTGTTTACAGTTCGATAAGCCCTGCCAAACTGCTTCGCAATTTCAGTAGATTTTACATTTTCAGCGAGTAACTTGATATTTTTCTTTTGTCAGTTGGTGATAAATCCTTCTTCTTACCCATTTTCACCATTTAGATCTGTAAATAGAATACTTGCTTAATAACTCGGAACATCATATTTTACATATTTTTCAATAAAAAGAGATAATTATTTTAATTATCAAAATATTTTATCGAAATGAAACCATCATTGCTTCTATATATAGTAATTATTTGCTATAAATTTCATTGAAATCTGTGAAAAACTTTTGAAAACATTGGAGAAAATGCAATCTGCTTAATAATTTGGAACGTAGTGTATATATATATATATTATATATATATATATATATATATATATATATATATATTCCAAATTCTCACTTAATCTGCAATTTGTGTAATCGGGAAACAACTGAAAATGCAGCAATAAGATGCGATTTCTGTAAAAAACTGCACGACTTTTTCGACCTGAATTGGGATGATAGGAAAATATCTCTTGTCTCGAACGCGAAACAGATCGTGGGAATCAAATATGTGTGTGACGCACTGACGCATGTACACTAGGGTGGATCGATTTTACATTTTTTTCGATTTCCATATTCTAATAGAGACAAAAACTTGCGCATGCATGAGAAAATAGCCTCTGCAAAATCTTAGCTTAATAGGTAATCATCTTCTGCCCCTGGCAGAGCGATGAAAATCATATTTTAGTAGTCAAAAACGTATTTTTAAACCGTAGCCTAGAGTCATAAAATTTTGCGTGTGTGTTATTTCATGCCTAAGCAACGATATAAATGCTATGGGAAATATATAAATGCATTATTTAAGACAAAGAGCAGATCTGAAAATATGTATAATATACATATTTTCAGATCGGCTCTTTGTCTTAAATAATGCATTTATATATTTCCCATAGCATTTATATCGTTGCTTAGGCATGAAATAACACACACGCAAAATTTTATGACTCTAGGCTAGGGTTTAAAAATACGTTTTTGACTACTAAAATATGATTTTCATCGCTCTGCCGGGGGCAGAAGATGATTACCTATTAAGCTACGATTTTGCAGAGGCTATCTTCTCATGCATGCGCAAGTGTTTGTCCCTATTAGAATATGAAAATCGAAGAAAATGTAAAATCGATCCACCCTAATATTGTACAGACTGTAAACTCCTTCGCGGTATTTAAAGAAATGGAGAAAGCAAACTCGAGTGTTACAAAAAAGGATGAAATAATGGGGAAAGAAGAATCCGGAAATGTCCCAATGAAAATTCCGGTGGATGAGCTCTAGCTGATGAATTTATGTTAACACAAGAAATAACAGAAAACACAAGAAAAAACAAATGTCTAGATTTGGTATTCACCAAAACAGTAACCCATTTGATAATGTAGAAATATCCCCAATTATAATATCGGACCATAACATCATTGAAATAACAACCAATATAGAAGCAACAGGAAAGGAAAGAACACGAACAACAGAAAGAAGCGAATTCAAAATTTTTAATTTTCACTCCAAAGCTATAAACTGGGAAGATATTGCATCCAGGATGGAAGTAATAGATTGGAAAACCATTTTCGAGGGCAAGACAACGGAAGAGATGCTAATGACTTTAGAGGAGAAGACGCTGGAAATTGTGGAAAAACATGTCCCCAAAATACAACAAAGATGAAAGAGAAGCAGGTTCGAGACACAAAAGAGGTCATTGTTCCGAAAGAGAAAACGAGTGACTGCAAAATTAAATAACTGTAAAGATAACAACATCAGAAAAATATTAAATGATAAACTGCAGAGTATCGACGACGTTATACAGGAACTAATTGAGAAGTATACAGAAAAAGACGACGCGAGAGAAACGATAAAGGTTAACTCAAAGTACTTTTATAATTTTGCAAAAAGGATGTCGAAAAACATGCGACTATCGGACTTCTGAAAAACGAGAACAGTACTTTATCTGACGATCTAACAGAAGTATCTGAAATATTAAGAGCTCAGTACGAATCATCTTTCAGTATCCCAGAAACTGACAAACTGATATGCGATAGAAACGCGTTCTTTGAAGAACTACAAGGGGAAAGTATAACGGACTTTGACTTTACGACAACAGCGGCAGGGCCCGATAAATAAAATGCCGCACTGATCAAAAACTGCAAGAATGCAATCGCTGAGCACTTATATTGGATATGGAGGCGATCACGAGACAAGGGAGAAATACCGGGCATCCTGATTCTCTGAAGATTCCCGGATTCTTCTTATAACGTATCGGGAAATTTTAATGACTAAGTTCACTGAAGAGAGCAAGGCTCGAAGGAGAAGATAAAGACTATTTCTTACTGTAATTTACTGCTAAAATGTATAGGCAGTGCTCACTGCTCAGCCTTTGAATATGATTCTGAATGAACATGGAAGAATTTTTGGTGGGTTTATATACCCCAAAACTGCTAACATAATTATTATTAAATGTTGAAAAGGCTGCATTATTTTTGCACAATATTTGAAAATAAAGTAAATCTTTTAGCTGTGGTGATGTTTAAACGAATAAACAAGATATTTGAAGATGAAACCATATTTTTATCTTAATCCGCGTATTTTCAGATCTGATGTTATCATGATCTGCCAAGTTAACTAAAAGTGGAAACTGAACTATGCATCTTTACACTAAAATATGCATATGAGTAAAAATTAAAGGTTTAAGATTTACAATTAAATGCTTAGGCAAGACATGACTTCATCTTTTATAACGAAGAGAGAATGTATACAAAACATGAACATTGCAAAGCTTAAGCAGGATTCATTATTAAGTGAAATCTAAAAAAAATGATTAAGAGATTTTAAAAAGAACAAGTCACCAATTATTTGGCAAAGTAGAAAGCAAATAATTTTTTTTATCCAAACTCGCGTTATGCGATTTTGGTCCTTATGTAAAAATGAATACATGTTAACCCTTCCTTTTATGGCCCTGGTGTGGTTCGGAGTCGACAGGGGTTCTGGTTGGGAGGCAGCAACGGATATTTCTCGCGATAGTTTCTTCTATAATATTCTAATTTTTCTCTCATTTCTTTTTTCTCTTTCTATAATACTCTGATACTTTCTCTGACGGTTCCCCGATTTTCTTTTTATAACTTATCGGGAACTATTTTCTCTATTTACTAAGTTCTCGGAAGAGAGCCCGACTCGAAGGGGAAAAATAAAAAGTTTCTCTCACTGTAATTTACTTCTAAAAATGTACAGGTAGTGCTCTGAATTTACAGGGGTAGAGGTTCGACCTCTTTCGACCATGGCTCAGTCCGGAATCTAAAAATTTAAGGAGGCAAGGGGCCTCTGCCCCCTCCTCGCAGCACGGCTACTAACAAGGGAGTCTCGTAGTAGTGACCAAAGAAGAGTGCAGTAATGAAGTGAAGTTAATTTTACAATTACATGTATCATATAAGTCTAAATGTTGGGGGAATGCGGTTGAAGGTTAAGTTCCCCCCTTTAAACACATGATCAGATGTTTGAAAGATTCTAAATAAAAATTTAAAAAATAAAAATAAAAACTAATCGTATTTTCGCCGAGTATACATTCTGAAGGCGATATAATTTCGGAGGAGTACATTAAGTACAATCTAAGTACATGAATGAGTACATTGTCATTTTGGTTTATTACAGTTATGATAATGATTACCAATTAATTCATATTCGCTTATTATCGCCGATTATAGTTTTATTAAAGTACATTAATTACATTATAAATCATTATCACCAATTACAGTTCATTAAAGTACATTACATTATATTAAATTATTACAGTTAATTACAATTAAACAGTTACTATAACTTTTTGTTTTTACAGTGTTTCATATTAATGGACAATTAAGATGTTAGAAATATAATACAAAGTACATGGGCACATAAGGTATATAACATAATATAACATACAACATAACACCTTATGTTATAAATTTGTAACAGAAGCAAGAGAGAGGATTTCGAATTCAGATGCTTGATTTTGCTGTGGATAGCGGAATTTGAACGCTTCGCATAAGCATTTTTGAGTTCATGCGGGAGGTGAAATAATAAAAAATAAAAAATAAAAAGTATACACGTGAACGTATGTACATGTACGTAACTATGTACGTAATCATGATCATCAGGGGACAAGTACGAATGCACAAAGTATTGTACACATATGGGTTGTCATACAACAGGTTGACAATGATAGACAATAGGTAGCTGAATGAATGAGTAATAAAATTAACAAAAGATAAAGATCAAGAAAGGACATGGATGTACGAATGAACAACGTATAAATAACACCGGTCTGCATGAAAATCGATTTCTTTATTTTGAGTTGTGATTCTGAAGCAGTTCGCTGCGCTGAATTAAAAAATGCTACCAGTTTTTTTATCACCCACAGTTTTAAAGTTATTAGCAAAACAATTTTGGGGCGTTTTGTAATTTTTTACCTTTTTTATCTTTAATTAATTTCGTTTTTTCATATTTTTCAGATAGATAATTCTAACATTACGTCTTTAAAATTTTAATAATGGCTTCTAGAGGATATACCCATAGTCCAGACATATTTTGTTATATTTGTGGTCGGTATGTTGTTGTAAAACAAAGGACAAATGTAACGACCTTCATTAAGAGAGCTTATCATGCTTATTTTGGAATTAAATTAGGAGGTCAAAACAAAAGTTGGGCTCCACACAAGGTTTGTCTTACGTATGTTGCGGCACTATGGAATTGGAGCAAAGGTAAAAAGAAAAGTTTGCAATTTGGGATCCCTATGGTATGGCGCAAGCCTAGAAACCATACCGACGACTGCTACTTCTGTTCTTGCAATGTTAAAGGTTATAATGCAAAGAATAAAGAGTCTTCAATACCCAAGTCTTCCATCTGCAATAAGGCTGGTACCCCATGGTCCAGAAGTTCCTATTCCCCGCCCACCCGAGAGTCTGGATCAATACAATTCAGATTCTGATTCAGCTCCAAATCCAGACAATGATGATGTTTATGAACAGACAACAGCTGACCGAGATCCTCCTAAACCATTAACACAAGCCGAACTAAATGACTTAGTCAGGGATTTGAATCTACCTAAGGACTCTGCAGAACTTTTGGGGTCTAGATTGCAGGAGAACAATTTATTGGCATCCGACACATACTTCGCTTGGTACAGAAATCGTGAGAAATACTTCGTGCCTTTTTTCGAAGAAGATGGTCCCTTGGTATTTTACAAGGACATCACAGGATTAGTGTGCAAGCTAGGCATCGAATACCAAACCAGTGACTGGAGGTTGTTTATAGATTCCTCTAAAACCAGTCTAAAAGGAGTGTTACTGCACAACGGTAACAAATATGCATCAATCCCAGTGGCCCATTCTACTCATTTAAAAGAGACCTATGATAACATGAAACTGCTTTTGGAAAAAATTCAGTATCAAAATTACAGATGGATATTGTGTGGGGATCTCAAAGTCCTTTGCATGTTACTTGGGCAGCAATCAGGATACACTAAGATGCCATGTTTCATCTGCGAATGGGATAGTCGAGCACGTGACCAGCACTGGAAGAGGAAAACTTGGCCTTCTAGAGAGAATCTTACCCCAGGATCAAAGAACATTTTACATGAACATCTAGTTGGACCAAATAAAATCCTCCTACCACCCTTGCACATTAAGTTAGGCTTGATAGAGAAGGTGAGTGTTTCAAGTACATTTGTTCAAAATATCCAAAGTTTTGCGCCTTAGGCTGCAACATGAGCCTGAAAGTTCACTTCTTATTTTCGCATCTTGACCGTTTTCCCGAAAATCTCGGAGATGTCAGTGAGGAGCAAGGGGAACGATTTCACCAGGACATCAAAACCATGGAAAGAAGATATTAAGGAAGATGGCATACAAATATGATGGCGGATTACTGCTGGTGTCTGCAACGAGATCAGCCTAACGCACAGCATAAGAAAACATCAAAGAAGCACCGGTTTAGTCGTCATTAGTCAGATCTACCTTCGTAGTCTTGTCTTTGGAATAAGTTCTGAAATGTTTGCAAGTAAAGAAGGTAAATATATTTTGTTTCTTTCAGTTATTTTTTTATTCTTTCATAAACAAGCAATATGCTTGTCCAAGAGCTAGGAGCTATTTAATTCTGCTTTAATTAGGTTTTACTCTATCACCTAAAGATTTCGTGCTACAAGGGGTGTTGTAATACCTCATCTGTCCCCAAATGTTAACCACCCATTGATGGGAGGGGAGAGAGTATTTTGCTGGGAACGGGACTGGTTGTTATATATATTTACCCTACATTATTATGTAAGCGTTACTGTAGTCTATAACAACAAAATTTATGGTTTAGCATGTGCAATCCAATGTTGGTCTCGATAAGATGGTTCACATTTGGGGATAAATGGGGGATTTATGACACACCCTGTAGTAAGAAAACCATACGTGATAGGGAAAAACTAACTATATTTTTTAGATCAGCGCACTCAAATTATATAGAATTACCAACTAGTTTTGTAAAAATCGATCGACAAGTTTTCAAATGTGTACTGGTGTAATGGGAGGATTTAAAAGGAACGAATTAGAGACAGAATGGTAATAAGGACTAAGTACACTACGGGTTAGATGCAAGACAATCATAATTAATTATAATAACTTCTATAACAAATGAAAAATGGAAATATGGATACGACTAAACCATATAAATGGTAGATCGTATGGTTGTGACACCAACAAAAATAGAAAGTAACAAATAGAGTTTTTATCCAAAATCGCATCAGGCGATTTTGGTTTCTCATGTAAAAATGAATATGGATTATTCATTGTTCATTTTTACAGTTACACGTACATACATATGAATATAGGTATTATATAAAGTTAAATATATACGAATATATAGGATTCTATAAATACATGAACCATATAAACACCTGAATTTTAAAAATGGATACAAGAACTATATAAATGAATATAAGAATTACACGAAAGAATAAGATTGTATAGGAATATAGGAATTATTCATGGTTCATTTTTACAGGGCTCTTCTCTCTAGAATGATATTAATACAATAATATAACATCCTAACTAATGCTAACTAGATGAGAACTATGGGTTTTATAATACAGATTTATATACACAACATAAGTCGGGTGGTTAAGTCTAGTTCACGTGGTCTGGGTACGCACTCTTGGTCGTGCATAAATAGTTTCACGTTGTTCGGTGTCTCTTGTTTTCATTTGTTCCCAGAACGATCTTTTCACCACAAATATACTGAGGATAATAGCACATACAATAATGATACTAACTGCAGATGTTGAAAAAATTGTTACAGGTTGTAGTATTTGTAAGAGGTTATTCTGGTTATCATCCGAAATTTTAAAACGTCTCAATTGATCATTCCATTCAGGGGCATGGAATTCGGGTAGGATGGTTACAGGTTTCATGGAGAGATTTAAGAATTCTACAACGGGTTTAAATTTATTTTGCGACGGGAAGGGGTACGAGTCATTAATGGTAACCTTCTAAGGGTTGTATATTTGGAAGGTTTTCGAACGCAAGGAACAGCCAATTGGTAGCCGAATAACCATAGGTATTCTGATGAGGGAATAATTTGACGGGCACTCGAAGGTAGCGGTAGTCCTTTTCGCAAAAGAAACCCAGATGTCTGGTCCAATTCGAAGTTGGACGGTTTTAGAGGAATGAAATTTTTTAAACGAACGTACCAGGGCATGACGGTCACGAATTAAGTCGATAAAGGAAGACCTAGTAGTTGGAAGAATGACTGGTTTGAGTGGAGGGCAAACGAGTTGTTTATTTGTTTGCGGGAATCGCCAATACCGGACGTCGCTATCTGACATCATGAATATGCTGACAGATCTTTGGTGAGGAAAAGATAAGGTGGTACTGTGGGTAGATACAATCGATAGACATTAGAATTGTTTTGGTAGGGTGTTGGGAAAGGGTGAAATTTACATAAGTCATAAGTGAGGGCATCGAAAAATGGTACAATTATGAGGTACGTGTAGGGGCGTGGGCCATGTACAGTCCAGGTGTATTCTAGAAATTGGGGGTAATTAGTATGGTTGAGTGGGAATATGGGTGATAATTTTAATTGTGTCTGGGCGGTGTGAATCAAGGACTGAAATGTATCCCATGGTATTAGTGTGGAAAGAGTGATTTTTCTATGGGCTAGCTGGGTTGAACGCAAAGCCTTGGAATGAATCGTAATTATTTGCTGTAAATATTTATCGATTAGGGTTACTTGTAGGTTAATTATTTCTATTAATTCTAGATATCTTTTGTGTTCTTTGTATTTAGCTAACATGGATTCAAGGTATGTGAATCTGTCCGAAAGGGCGTGGAGGAAGCGATTGTTTTCGTGTAGTGACCTAATACTTTGTTCTAACATGTGTCCATTATATTGCCAATTTTGCGCGAAGAGATTCAATTTGAGTTCAATTCTTTTAATATCTTTTTCGGTTGCTAATCCGAATAAACCCTTGAATATTTTTCCTCCTATATCTATCAGTCCCCTTTTATTTCTTTGATTAAATTTTTCCGGGTTTTGAGTTCCACTTTGTATCCATGGTATCCTATTTCTGATAGGGTGCGTGCTGTGGTTCGAATATTTTCGAAGGTATTTTCTAACAGAAGGCGACCAATCTGATCTGTTCCCTGAACATTTTTAACAGAACCCTGAACTTTACTTTCAAACGTTTTTAATTGGGTTTGTATCTGAAGAAGATTGATCTTGATTCTAGCAGGGGGTTGCAAATTGATAAAAAGGTCCGCGTGTCGTTTCAAAAATTCACATTCTGCGAGATTTTCTATAACAACTCCGGTAGAAATTTTAATGCTAGGGCTACAAGAGTAAATAATTTGGAAAATTATAAGGGGGGACAATTTTATTCATTTCTACGTCTTAGATTATACAGAGCTGGGGGTGGCCGTATGGATTCTGGTGTTTGTGGGCGAAGTGGTCGGCATCGTTTTGGTGGCAATGGGGGTCGACCGTTAAGCTCGGATTCTGAGCGGGTTCGTTTCTTATGTGAAGGTTCTATTAATGTGTTGTAATTTGGTCTGCTTGACCGATCTTAATCGATGGAATGATCACTTGAGTGGTTTTCCAAACTACTCTATCTGAGAAATACACATTACATAAATGCACAATTTGCCTAACTAGTGGAAAATTTGAAAAGATTGTAAAGAAAATAATAAAAAAAATGTAAACAAGATTTCACTCGAATGTACGTGAAGGTACGGTAGTATTATGATTGGTACATTAAATAAAATTATACTATACTAACTACAATAGTGGAAATAACTCGGTTTCACTAAAAAAAAATGTATCACTGGTGTATGGAATGTTCACTGTGTTTTTTGTTAATTCTGGCTCGATACTAATTATTAACTGTTAATAATATTGACTTTTCAAGTGTTTAGAGATTATTTAAAAAAAAAAAGAGTTTTGTACTTAACAAGATTCCTAGGGCGAAATCCTTGGAGACGTGTCCTGAAGACGTGTCTTGCTGGCAACTTGTTCTTGGATGAAAACTAGGCGTGGAGAACTTGGAGTCGTGACACACCGGTTCAAGGGTGGATGTGACGAACTGGAAGTCGTGACACGCCGGTCAACTGGATGTTGGTTCTAGTTCCAGGGTCTGGAAGACTGGAAAAATCCTGGATGCAGAGGTCGTCAATTTCTTATCTTGGGGCAGGGTCGCCAGTTGTTAACCCCTCCGTCTCTGGCCTGGGTTGGTTCGAAATCGACGGGGGTTCTAGTTAGGTGGCAGCAACGGATTTGTTACTTGCAGTAGTTTCTTCTATACTACTCTCCGAGTTCTTCTAAAGTGGCTCGGAGGATTCTGGGAGGCTTACTAAATTCTCTGAAGATTCCCGGATTCTTCTTATAACGTATCGGGAAATTTTAATGACTAAGTTCACTGAAGAGAGCAAGGCTCGAAGGAGAAGATAAAGACTATTTCTTACTGTAATTTACTGCTAAAATGTACAGGCAGTGCTCAGCCTTTGAATATGATTCTGAATGAACATGGAAGAATTTTTGGTGGGTTTATATACTCCAAAACTGCTAACATCATTATTATTAAATGTTGAAAAGGCTGCATTATTTTTGCACAATATTTGAAAATAAAGTAAATCTTTTAGCTGTGGTAATGTTTAAAAAATAAACAAGATATTTGAAGATGAAGCCATATTTTTATTTTAAACCGCGTATTTTCAGATCTGATATTATCATGATCTGCCAAGTTAACTAAAAGTGGAAATTGAACTATGCATCTTTACACTAAAATATACATATGACTAAAAATTAAAGGTTTAACCGTTTCAATCCTGTTGGGATCAAGCTAAAGCAATAAGAAAAATAAATTAATGTATGTGCATTTTGCAAAAATAGGCTTGAAAGGGTTAAGATTTACAATTAAATGCTTAGGCAAGACATGACTTCATCTTTTATAACGAAGAGAGAATGTATACAAAACATGAACATTGCAAAACTTAAGCAGGATTCATTATTAAGTGAAATCTAAAAAAAATGATTAAGAGATTTTAAAAAGAACAAGTCACCAATTATTTGGTAAAGTAGAAAGGAAATCAAAAATTTTATCCAAACTCGCGTTAGGCGATTTTGGTTCTTATGTAAAAATGAATATATACACGTACATTCATATGAATATAGGTATTATATAAAGTTAAATATATATGAATATATAGGATTATATAAATACATGAACCATATAAACACATGAATTTTAAAAATGGATACAAGAACTATATCGGGTGGCCACAAAAAAACTTTACTTAATTCAAAGTTTAATAACTGCAACAATTCAAAACTTATGCGATTGAGCTTTGGCACACATTAACAGATGGTTATAATCTATAATTGCTGGAATTTTCAAATATGTAGGTTCTATAGTTTTGTTACAGTGAACAATTTAAAAGCATATGTCTAAAAATAGCATGCTGAAGAAAATGAATTTGAACTTAACAAAATTTACTTAAACAAATGGTCACTGTGACCACCTCCCTGTTGGTAAACTGCCCTCAATCGCTTCTTCCACGAGGAGATGCACTTTCGAACCTCATCTAAGGTGATATCCTCCCATGCTGTACTGATTTTCTCCTTAAGTTCATCTTCGGTGAATTTGTCTTCTGGCTGCCGTAAACCTTCACCATGAGGGAATCCCATACTGAATAGTCCATCGGATTACAGTCGGGAGACTGAGGCGGCCATTCATCCTTTTTGATGAAATTAGGGGTCTCTTGCTCTAGATGATTTTGGGTCGCTCGGCTTGTATGGGCGGGTGTCCCATCTTGCTGGAAAATGTAGGCCTCATCAGGATACAGCTGACGACAATCAGGAAGTAACCCATTATCTAACAGGTTGATGTAGCGCTCAGAGTTAACTTTAGTTTCGTTTGTGGCAATAAAATGAATTCGTGTTTTCCCCTTCCATGAAATTCCCGCCGATACCATTACTTTTCTGCTGAATCGTGAGGTTTCATGATAAAGCCTGGAGGGAGGAATGTCCTTTTTCCTTGAACCATAAACCCTGTCATTTTGCCTGTTTTTGGCCACCTCCAACGTGAAATCCTTTTCGTCTGTAAACACAACTTTTTGCACGTCTTCAGCTGAGTAGCGTTCATATAGGGATTTACAGCGGGTCTTTCTACGCTGTCTTACATTCTGATCACGCCGAGAAACTCGAATTCTCTTGTAGGCCTTCAATTTCAAGCGTTTTACAATCCCTTGTACAGAGGAGCGAGAAATCCCAAGGTCGTACGCAATCTGTCTATGGGAGCGATGAGTTCCTGGTGTATTCTCCTGGGAGTGAATCAGTTCCTCCACGGCAGCCTTATTTTCTTCTGTTGAAACACTTTTGGGCCTGCCGCTGCCGGGTTTTCTAGCTGTTGATCCAGTATCCTTTATCTTTCTTATTAAGTTATAAACACTTTGACGAGTCCAGTTCTTTGCGGGGAATTCTCGGACAATCCTATTTCCATTCCAACCTTTTCCTTGACACATGCTTCTATGATGGCTTTATCACTTTTACTTAACGTCATGCTGGCGGGGTTTTAGCGGAAAAATAAAAGAAAGCAAATTCACATTAGGTTTAGCCTACGCCAGCGCGCGTGTCATACTACGCTACATTAGGTTTAGCCTACGCTAGCGCACGTACGTGTCAGATGCACACCAGGCATGCTATTTTTAGACATATGCTTTTAAATTGTTCACTGTAACAAAAGTATAGAACCTACATATTTGAAAATTCCAGCAATTATAGAATATATGCATCTGTTAATGTGTGCAAAATCTCAATCGCATAAGTTTTGAATTGTTGCAGTTATTAAACTTTCAATTAAGTAAAGTTTTTTTGTGGCCACCCGATATAAATGAATATAAGAATTACACGAAATAATAAGATAGTATAGGAATATAGGAATTATTCATGGTTCATTTTTACACACACACACACATATATATATATATATATATATATATATATATATAATATATATTCTGTCAATAAACCTCCTTTTCATTTTCATATATATATATATATATATATATATCAACACTATTTTACATTAATTTTAAATATCTTTAATTTTTTCATAAGTTATTTAATTCGTATTGGTACTTTTGATGGTTTAAATCCATCACGTGACTCAGAAATGTATTTTTAAGTTCGTTTAATTTTTATGATTTCTCTTTTAGATTTTAAGCCTTTTATTTTCCTTTATTTTTAATTTTTTAACTTCATTTACACTTTAATTAGGTTTATATATATATATATATATCAGGTTAAATATGTATATAATATTTATTATACAAAGTTTGCAATTTTTGCAAATAGAGAGAGAGAGAGAGAGAGAGAGAGAGAGAGAGAGAGAGAGAGAGAGCACTAATTTGAGCTCTAATTTGGCCAAACTTAATTTTGTCAAATGCTGATTTTCTCGAAGGAAGGAAAGGGGGAGAATTTTGAATTTCTGTAGTGACACTAATTATTTGCTTTGAACTCCTTATTTTTAATACTTTTTATTGTTTACGTTTTTGATAACGTTTTGCTTTATAAAAGAACGCAATACAGTTTTGTCTGTGATGTATCTTCATTTGTCTTTGTCTCATTTTAAGTTTTTGCATACGTTACTTTTCTTGGTTTGAGGTTGGCGTTCTTTAGGTCATTTCCTGTTTTCTCTTTTTATCTCTTTTTCCCATTTTCTTTCTTTTATTTTCTTCAGTTTTCTTAGTTTTAATTTATTTGTTCCCTTTTCTTCATTACTTTCTTTGTTTCTTTCTCGTTTCTCGTCTATACTTTTTCAACATAATTTATAATGAACTTAAAAATGAACTAATGATAGGCCATCATTGCTAATTTATTCTCATCAGTCACTTTTCTAAAATAAAAATTTTATGGGTAGGGTGTGGTGTATATGTACATATACATAGTGGAAGTTTAGAACAAATGAGAGCGGTTTAAGAAGGTTTAACCCTAAACAGAGAGAAGAATTAAGGTCGCATCTTTTACGGAAGAATTTTCTTTTAACTTTAATGCAAATTAATCTTTTGTCCGATTAAATATACTTCATTGGCGAGTTAACCCGGATTTATTACAATTCTCTCGCGTTTGTTGAAGCTCAGACTAGATAACCGTACTATTTTACGCTTTAAATTGCTATAATTATTATTGTACTAAATTGGTTTTTAAGCTTAAGACTATTAATTGTATTGTTTTTTTAAATTCATGATTTCTCTTGTTTGTTTGCTATCCTTTGCGACGTTCATTTTGATTACTGCTCAGAAGGAAGTAGAAAGAAGGATTTGTGAACGGTTTCGAGCATTGGTTAGATACAAAATAAAATTAAAGAGGTAACAGGTAATACTTGAAACCCTTATTTGCCCACACGGAGGGGGGGTTGGGTGAACGTGCACTCCGATTCATCATAAACGTGAGCAATCATAGAGTCGGCAGCTGCCCTAACTCCAACAGTAAAAGGATGGGACTCGATCCCGCGGGCCTTGGCAGCCAAGTTCAATCTTCAACTAGTCAAGTCCTTTTTTTTTTTTTTGTAAACAACGAAATAAAATCAGTCAATAAGATAATCATTGAATTTATAAATATTTTCTCCACTTTAAGAATTTTTCGCTTCAAATTGTGTTGGCAGAGAATCGAACAAAATTTAGAATCGATTTTTGTTTCTTTGCCATCGTAACAATTAAGTTTCAGACAGTCGTAAATGTTACATACATTAGACATTAATAAAGTTTTTCCGGATCAATCCCAGAATAGGCACCTGAAATAATTTTTAGGTGCTTAATCTGGGATTGAGGCAAAACACAGGTGCTTAATCTGGGATTGAGGAGAAAAAAATATAAACAGTTTTTAGAGATATAATTTCATTGTTTTTATCAATATTTGAAAAAATCAACTCTAACCTAACCTAACCTAACCTAACCTAACCTTCAGGTTTTTTTATTTAATTCCTTGCAAGGTGCCTATTCTGGGATTGAGGTTGAACGCAGGTGCTTCATCTGGGATTGAGGTACATCAGGTGCCTATTCTGGGATTGACCCGTTTTTCCTTCTGTAAAATGGATTAATAATGAGTGAGGAGGACCAGAAACTGGCACCGCGCTTAGTCCAACTAATGCGGCCGACTGCGCTGACTCCTAAATTATTCTTACCAGAAAAACCAGGAGTCGAACCCCCGACCTCAGTGTCTTAAAATTGGGATTTTACGATTTCACAGGTTTCGGAATATCACCATCGATATATATATATATATATATATATATATATATATGTTAAACACAGACCGTGCATGGAACAAGGAACTCTTCTGGGAAAATTAAATCCACTATAGTCCGAATAAGTAATGGTAAATGACAAATACCATAGTTTTTCTTTTTCATGATGCTAGCCCGACGTGGGCAACGGGTCTCTCGCAAAGAGGTCCCATAAATATAGCATCCCTCACCAGCTATCTGCAAAGCAGACAGGATCCAGCTTTGGGACATGGATCTAGGGTTTAAAGCAAGCCTAGTCCCACTACATTCAGAACCTCTATATAAGTAAAAGACTCGTTGCATTCACGTCGGATTGAATAAATCAAAGAAAAAGGGGTAACTATTGTATTTTTAGTAAAAAAAACAAAACTTAAACCTCAACCGGGACATTGAGCGTCCACTTTTCAAGGCACGTAACACGTCCGTTTAATATACACAAACTCAGAATGGTCCCCTGAGAAACTTATGTTAAACACAGACCGTGCATGGAACAAGGAACTCTTCTGGGAAAATTAAATCCACTATAGTCCGAATAAGTAATGGTAAATGACAAATACCATAGTTTTTCTTTTTCATGATGCTAGCCCGACGTGGGCAACGGGTCTCTCGCAAAGAGGTCCCATAAATATAGCTTCCCTCACCAGCTATCTGCAAAGCAGACAGGATCCAGCTTTGGGACATGGATCATTGGGTCTACTTATATAGAGGTTCTGAATGTAGTGGGACTAGGCTTGCTTTAAACCCTAGATCCATGTCCCAAAGCTGGATCCTGTCTGCTTTGCAGATAGCTGGTGAGGGAAGCTATATTTATGGGACCTCTTTGCGAGAGACCCGTTGCCCACGTCGGGCTAGCATCATGAAAAAGAAAAACTATGGTATTTGTCATTTACCATTACTTATTCGGACTATAGTGGATTTAATTTTCCCAGAAGAGTTCCTTGTTCCATGCACGGTCTGTGTTTAACATACAAGTTTCTCAGGGGACCATTCTGAGTTTGTATATATATATATATATATATATATATATATATATATATATATATATACACAGGGTGTCCGAGAATTATCTGTACAATTTCATCTTTTAATAAAATTCTTGATAACACACGTAAAATTCTTAAACAAGATTATTTAGAATCTGTATTTTCAAAAGTTTCTTTTATTAAAGTATAGTTGTTCCAAACATTCGATATGTGCACCATCAGTGATTCGCAAAACATCCAATCGATAATCCAAATGTTGCCATGTACGCTGCAGCATATCCACATCAATTCGCTCAATAGCAGCTGTGATTCTTGCTTTTAAATCATCAATGTCTGTCACCCGCGTATTGTACACAAGATCTTTGACGAATCCCCAAAGAAAGAAATCACAGGGTGTGATGTCGGGAGATCTAGCCGGCCAATGAATTGCACCTCCACGGCCACTCCACCTGTTTGGGAATGTCTCATTCAGGGACTTACGGACGATCAAGGCCCAATGTGGTGGTGCGCCATCTTGCTGAAAAATGATGCGTGGATGCAGTGCTTCCAATTGCGGATAAACAAAGTGTTGCAACATGTCCAGGTAGGTATTGGAAGTCACTGTTGATTCACCGAAGAAAAATGGTCCAATCACGCCATCATGTAACAGGCCACAGCACACATTAACTTTAGGACTGTCTCTGATGTGCTCTTCTAAGCAATGTGGATTTTGTGACCCCCATATGCGCACATTTTGTTTGTTTACCTTGCCTGAAACATGAAAAGTTGCCTCGTCCGAAAACATGATTCTTGCCAAGAACGCATTGTCCTGGTCGACTCTGTCAAGCAGAGTCATTGCAAATTCCTTACGGGAGACCTTATCTTCTTGCGTAATCTGTTGCAAGATTTGCAACTTGTAAGGATGCAACTTCAAACGTTTACGCAAGACATCATGCACTGTCGAACGAGGTATCTGTAACTCTCGTGATGCAATTCTTGTCGACTTGCGTGGACTGCGAACAAAAGCCTCTCGAATGCGCTCGACATTTTCCAAAGACGTTCGAGGCCGCCCTGCTCCTTTCTTATGCTCTACACTTCCAGTTTCCTTAAATCTTTCATACCAAGCTCGTATGGTTACTCTTGATGGAGAGTTTCTGTTGTAATTAGTTCTAAACCTTCGTTGAACTTGTGTATCTGATTTTGTTTCGATAAACCATTCAACACACTGTGCTTTCTCCTGTGGATTCATTAAGGATGAGGGGTGTGTATGAATATCTGAAAAAGAAAAAACTTGTCAAAACCTGTTATCAGAAAAAACGTAATGAGTTTCTCTGTAAAATAGGACAACACTGGAATTTCTACACTTCATGGTTGACTTTTAATAACAGCCAAAAATTGTACAGATAATTCTCGGACACCCTTGTATATATATATATGAAAAGTAAATAAGGAGAAAGGGGTAAATTAAAGTATCTACTTTTGGAATGACATCGGAGATACGTCACTTATCATTTGCAGCTCTCAGCTATATTAAAAAACATAAATTCTACAAACCATCGCATAAAATGGCGCTACCTCAACGGGAATCGAACCCGGATGGTCGAATATGATGAGTGAGTAGAATTTGGACATATATTTTAAGTGCGCGGACGGGAAGAATAATTTTGTGTGGCATCTCGGCTGGAAACGAGAATAAATGTCTCACAGGATTCGGTGATCGATCATCGAGAGAAGAAAGCGGTGCACACGCATGTTATGAATGTTGTTTACTTTTAACCGAATGTTATGAATGTTTCTTAAGTTTCAATCGAATCTTCTCAATGTTATTTATTTCATAACCGAATGTGATGATAAACGTTACATCCTTTTTTATACGAATGTTCTGAATGTTATTCACGTTTCAGTCAAGTTATTAATGCCATTTACCGTTAATCAAATGTTATCAATGTTAGGTGTTGTTTAATGTAATGTTCTAATGTTGTTTACAGTGAATGTTTGCTAAATGAGAAAGAGAGGTACAAAATGGAAATTTCCGATGCGGTTGTTAAGAATTAAAAAGAACGCATTACTCGTCTGAAGAGGGCTACGTCATGGCCACGTCCCAACATTTTTTCCCGTTAGGTCAGGAAAATTAAGCGATGTTCAGTACTGGGATGAGTCACCATCCTTTCTCTTTAGATGATGTAGGGACCCGTAGATAGACTCTTATATGAAGCTATAGGTAGGGGTGTGGGAATCTAACATTTGCTTTAGGACGAGTGGTTTCTATGGCATTTTGGCTGCTGAATACGAATCCAGCTAGTTCTTGGACTTAAAATGAATTTTTGACCTAGTTGAGTGGTTTTTTTTTTTTCAAAATGGCGGCCAAAAAAATTATTAAAAAAACCACTACCCTTCACATGTAGTATGTCTTTTCATATGTTTTCATGATCGCTGAACTCGAAAATGAGCGAATGAGAGACATTAGGAGTGTGATTAAGCAGAGAGATGAAGAAAAATTTGAAAAAATGCCCGATCCATATCGAACATAAAGGATGAATGAGGCCTCCCACCTTCAAACCTTTATAACTGATAGAAAAAAATAATTAGTTGATAAATGCTCGCTATATTTTTAATCATGGTTATGTTCATTCTTCAATGTTGTTAAGTATCTAGTGTGTCGTAATATTGATATTTTATATAGCCTTACTTTAGTGTTTTGGTTTGTTCTGGTGTTTGGCTGCTTTCTCTTTTGTGGCTTCTTGTACTATCAATGTTGTGCTAATTTACTTTAATAATAATTGTATATATTACTTTAATAATAATATAGTGTATATACTTTAATAATAATAGTAAATAATATATCAAATACAATATTTGATATAATCTACTTTAATAATAATAATATATACGATACATCTAGCATGACTATAATTTGTATTACCTATTATATTTCGGTGTTATATGCCGACTAATGGGGTTTTACTGTACTTGCAGATCCTAATGCTTAGTGACTACTGATTGGTAATGATGGCTGGTGAAAGGAAATCACGCAGTGCCGCCAGAAAAGAACTTTTTGGGGAAACCTACACAGAAGTGGACGAATTTAAACCGACTGGAAAGTTGCCACCAGGGAGAGTTGCGATTGGTAGGATGCTTGCACTTTGCAAAAAAGGAGTAAAAGGACAGAAAAAGTCAATTACTCGAGATGATGCCAGCAAGATAGTTGCAAATGAACTAAGACGAGATTGGATTAATAAAAATGTCTATCCCATGGATGAAAAAACAGTGGCGATAAAAATAAGAGACGATTGTGAACATTTTAACAAACTGAAAAAGAATGAACGCTGCCAACAAAAACCTAAAAGTGTCGAATGGTACCAAAAAGCGAGCGGCTTCAATGATTAGCTCACTAAGAACGCCTACAACATTAGAACTGACGATGAGGATTACGAAGCAGAACTTGCAGAAGAATTTGAGGTCAGAATGACTGATGAGGATAAGACTTTTTATTGGGCTAATTGCTTTGGTGCATATAAGGCCATATGTACAAATACAGTACCCATATGCGTATGGGATGGCACTTTACTAGGGGGGCGGAAAAAATTTGCCCTGAAAATTTTCAGGGTGCCCTGATTTCCGCATAAGCACTATGTGTAGTATAAAATAACACAAAGGTTAGAGTATGAGTAACATATATTAAAGCCTTTTTTATATAAAAAACATTACAATTTTAAAAAATGAGATTAAATTTTGCTACAGCATTTCTAAATGACAAGCAAAACTACGGCATTGCAGTTGATATAGAATTCAGTAAGTTCTCAACTTACGTTTTAATTATTAACTACAAGTATAATAGCAAGTAATTAATTCACTTCAAGAAGTAAAAAAAAAAGGCATGTCAAGAAAAATCTGCCCTGAAAATGTCAGTATTTGCCCTGAAAATGCTCAATATTTACCTGAAAAATGCTCAATTCCCTAGTATTGGGGGGTCTTCCGCCCCTCCAGACGCCCCGCCTCATACACCAATGGCAGTACCAAAAGATTGGGTCAGACAGAAAAAGTGGGAAGAAACTCGTGAAAGATCAGCGGAGAAAAAGCGAAAAGCAACAGAAAGCAACTTAAGAGAGCGAAGGGAGCTAGAGAGATCAGAAATGATTGAAATGTTAGCAACTTCAGTCGATTCTGAAAACGATCCGAGTTTTGAAAAACCAACAACGGCAAAGACAATTCCTTCTACTGATCGTAAACTTTGCTCATCGGAAGAAGACCTAAGTAAGAAGAAGAGTAAAGAACAAGAAGCTGCATTTCTAACAGTGAAAATCAGAACTGGCAAAAAAGTCTGAACGAAAATTTGATGCGGTGTATAGTCCAGTGTCTTGCCGAGAAAAGAACTTCTGAAGAGCTTTCGAGGGTGATAGTAAGCGTAGCTAACATGATTTTTTATCAAGATTAGAAGCTGAAGGCAGATGATAATGAGAAAGATTGTGAGAGTGAAGACGAAGAATTACAAGTCCGTCATCAGTATTCAGACCTGACGAATGTATTTCCGAGCTACAGATCAATAATGCAATACTTGGAAGATGCTTCATACTTGAATCTAGAGTATGTCGCTCAACAAATCCTCAACAAAGAGGATAACGTTGTGAGTGTAGGACTTGACGATACGACCAAGGCTGCCGGCCACTGGCTGTACGAAGTGAAGGCTGACCACATCACCATCGCTGGTCCATCGCTGGCATGAAAAAGTCGCTGACAACTGGATATCTGGAAAACATCAGCCGTTCCGGAGAGGATGAAGCCAGAACTTACGAATTCAAATTGAGTTGTCTAGCCGCACTAGCAAATTCTACCACTGACGAACTCAAATCTCAAATAGACTTCTGGATGTCTGATCGAGCTAGTGAATGTGGAGTACTTTTACATCTTGGAATCGAATCAAACAAGATCTTGAAGTGCTGCGCCCATATCATTTTAGGAGTAGATCACGCTATAGACAAAATGTTTAAAAACACGAAAGAGAAAATCGGAGTACATAATCTACCACAGGTTACAGCAGGAGAAAAAGTTTTCTGTTCTCCTGGTTCTTCCATTCATACTTTGGAACTCATTGCTATTGCTAAATTGCTCTCTCCCAGCCACGCCTCCCATTCATAGGCGGACATACGCCTCAGTGTTCTCGTGGGAACGATTGGCTTTCGCCCTCCTATACGCAGCTTTCCTATTTCGGATAGCCGAAGCGATGTCACGACTGAACCACTTAGGCTGCGTTGAAGCAGGAGTGACTGGTTTTGAGGGTATGGCAGCAGACTGCAGCACCATAAACTGGTCCCGGAATGCACTCTGCACTCCCTAAACATCGCCGCCGACTTCTAATCCCATCTCACCTACGCTATCCCGGAGGCCAACAAAGTCCACCCGCCGTAGATCGCGCTTACTGCCTCTCGAGTTACTACGATTCACCCGAGGGACGCACACACAGAACCTTATCAGACCGTGATCACGCCCGCCCAACGATTCGTCAACGGTGAGGCCAGTGACGACGTTGTCTTCGGTCGTGAATACTAAATCTAGAACGCTTTCGCCTCGTGTAGGCCCATTGACCCAGTGAGTCAGGAAGTCCTCATCAGCAAAGTCAACTAGCCTCCTCCCTTCGGCATCAGCAGTCCTGTCTTCCCAGTTTATGCCGCAACAGTTGAAGTCTCCTAAAACTACACACACCATGTCCCCTAGCAGGCTACGGAGTTCGATGTACAGGGCTGTATCCTCCTTGAGGAGGAGATGCGGAAGTCTGTACACCAACATTAACCTATAGTCCGTCCTTCCCAGGTTCAGATCGACGCCGAGAGAGAGAGAGAGAGAGAGAGAGAGAGAGAGAGAGAGAGAGAGAGAGAGAGAGAGTTACAAGACAATAAATATAGTTGGAGACGCTGGTCTGATCTGGTTTCAGATCACTGGGAGTTCTCAGAGAAGGGAAGCTTGATGGGAACGCTCGGGAATTAAAACCTCCGAATAAATTTAGTTTCTGGATGCTACTTGATTATAGTATAGTATAGAATTCTTAGTATTTTTTAAGAAAATCGTGGTGTGTATATATAACTTAGCTAGCTAGAGAAATTTTTCATTGTTTTATATATAAGTAGTGATGTTCCCTTTTGTAAATGTAGAAGGAGGGGCTGGTCTGGTCTAGTTTCAAAGCACTGGGAGTTCTCAGATAATAGTAAGCTTAATGGGAATTCTCTGTCTTTAAACTTTCGAACAGTTATATTGAACTTCTAGGAAGCTACTTTGCTTAAATAGAACTTTAGTTTTAAAAATGTGCAACAGAATTTCGTAAATAACAAAAAATTACGCATAAGTACACTGTTGGGGAATTTTTAAATTGGAAGGGATGATGCAGCAAAGAAATGATGATTTTTTGTATACAATAATTAACTAAATAAAAAAATCTTTAAAAAATGCATGGTGTCGATAAGTAGTCAAGGGTTTCATGTTATCCTTTATTTTCTACTGTCGTCTAATATCGTAAGTGAGTATACGAGATTAGTGTACGCATAATGTGAATAAACTATGAAGCTATTATTTTCATTATACTCTTTCCTATAAATCTTCTTTCACAACAACTTTCTGTCAGCAGTCGCTGGCGGAGGAGGAAGAGAGCCTTGTCTGTTCTATACTTTGCTACTACTACTCCTAGTCTATTATGAAAGCTTTACACGTTTGCAAGTGCAAAAAGGGATCAATTTTTAGTATTCCTTATTTTCATTTGCTTTTCTATTTTTTCCCTCTTTACTTCTCTCCTGGGCTAGCCGCGAGTAGATCTCCGTCTTTGTTAGCTTGTAACACACACACACTCTCTCTCTCTTTCTCTCTCTCTCTCTCTCTCTCTCTCTCTCTCTCTTGTACATACATATAAACCTAAACATAAATTTGTAAAAAATTTTATATTTGTTCAGTCCAGGTGACTTACGCGTACTTTCTAATTTCCATTATTTAGGTAAAACGCTCGAGTGATCTAAACATTTTTAGCACTTTGCATCCAATATGTTCCAGCATGTTTCTGCATGCAGAGAATAGCTGTTTGTAAGTTCTTTGTGCTTCATATGGGATGCAGGTTAACTCAAACACGTTGTCCACATGTAGAACGATATAAAAATGAAAGCAAAGTTTATCATTTGGAGATGAGAATCGACGACTGGGTTCAGTAACCTATAAATATCAGTGAAATGTTTTATGTTCATCTTCACTCATTTCACTTTGGCGTAAGAGACGCTCCACAGAGGAAATGAGTCCTTTCCTTAATTAATGTTAAAGAGCATTCAGTGGGTCAGGGATGCAGCGCGCACACACACACACACACACACACACACAAACAAGTGTGTGTGTGTATATATATATATATAAAAGAGATCATTTTTAAGATAAGGTTTGCCTCGTATGTACCTGATGAATTTTACAATGAACGTCGAGCAAAAGAGATTCATTAAAAGATTTTCGTTTTAAATCCAAGAGCATAACGTAAAAGACTTCACAAACACGCGAATGCTCACCATAATTATCTACAATAATAATCAGAATAATTTAATGCAGTTTAATTATTTTTCTGATAAAAAAGCGATTCGTTTGAAACAAAAATTATCTAACCGTCATTTCATTTATACACAAATATATCCGATTTCATAATTTATTTTGTTTTCCAACGAAAAATGCTCTGGATATTCATCACTTGATATATATATATATATATATATATATATTTTTTTTTTTTTTTTTTTTTTTTTTTTTAGTTCAGGAAGAACCGATTCGCCTCTATTTAAAGGGCATATCTCAGCGGAAAAACAAAGAAAAAGTGAGAGGAAAGACAGAGGAAAAAGAAAGGGTGGAGGGGACAGTCGAAGTGGAAAAAGACCGAGGATGACAAGGACTGCAGGGTCGAGCCCCATCATCCTTGGGTGCTAGGGCCGGGAGGGCGCACGTGAAACCTCCAGGAACAAGCACGTACAAACGAGCACAAAGAGCACTCAAGAGCACGAGCTTAGAACCCCCTTGCGGGGATATATATATATATATATATATATATATATATGAATAGAAACGACATAAGTGTTAAGGAACGTTTCTGCACACGAGGAGGAGAGATAACGAATAAATGAAAAATGAGGCGAACCGCCCGGGAATCGAACCCGGGCAATTGGAAGGCCCTGGGTTCGATTCCCGGGCGGTTCGCCTCATTTTTCATTTATTCGTTATCTCTCCTCCTCGTGTGCAGAAACGTTCCTTAACACTTATGTCGTTTCTATTCATTTATATACTGCGCGGTCATTGCAGTTATATATGCATATATACTGTATATATATAATTTAGGGTTATGACATTTTTATAACCTCATGTTCCTGTATCATAAATCGATGAACGTTTGCCCCCTGACAATGAAAATAACAGCTTTTTCGATATATTTTGAAAAAACTTCACCCCAAAATAAAAAATAAAAAATTAATAAAATAATAAATATTGGTTGCTCCTTGGTATAGCTATTGCAGATGGGTCTCTGTTCCAGTGATTTTCCAGAGTATTTAGTGCTTTTCGGTATTGTTGCAAGATATTGGACAATTTATGATAATCATCAGGTAACCAATCTAGAATGGTGCAATGCAGCTGTCTCGAATATACTAATATACTATATTTGCTTTCGGGGTGAGATTTTCTTTTAATTCTGAAGAATTAGGCCCTTTTTTTATTGTTTTCAAGCAAAAGTTCATCGATTGATGATACAGGAAACAATATTTATGACAAAAAAGTAAAAAGTCATAACCCTAATATATATGTTCAGTCGGTCAGGGATGCAGCGCACGCATGCACACACACACACACATATATATATATATATATATATATATGGAGGAGATTGTAGACACCAATCGACCAGGGAAGTACTCCGGGGGGGGGGCTATTAGACAGAAGATATGGAGTGCTGGAATTCTCGTTTCTCCTGTCACTGTCCTCCTTAGCTGATCTTTTTCCGTGTCTCATCTACCCTGTGAGCAGTCCAGCATGCTTTCAAACACACACTTCTCTCCCTATTCCTCACTACATATACGTGCGTCTTACACGCATAAACTTCAAGAGCCTCGGAGTCCCATGGGGAGGGGACCATAAATGTCCCCACTTGTGGCTCCCCCGCTGCCGATACCGGGAACGCAGACCCGGGCAGCGGGGTTGGATCTGCTACCGCCCATTCGAGATGTTCTGGGCCTCTGTCTGATTCACTTTTCTTAAACTTCTGCAACATTCGTGGCCTTTTCTAAAATTTTCAATCTGTTGAACACCACCTCTCCACCTCTAAATCACAACTTCTTTTCCTCACTGAAACTTAGGTGTCTGGGACGACTGGCAGCAACCCCTTTTCTGTACCCTCTTACTTTCTCTATACTCAATATCACCCCCAAACGTGGATGTTGCGTATACGTACGCAATGACCTAACTTGTTCTCGTATTCCCGAACTCGAAACTTCCGAATTCTATACCCTCTGGCTATGGCTTAATTGCCATTCTCAAACTAAATACATCTGCGCTGTTTACCTTTCTCCTAATTCTACTGAATATTCAAAATTCTTTGACTACCTCACTTCCAAAGTGGAATACATTCTATCCCGCTCTCCCTTTCCTGGAATCTCCATTTTAGAAGATTTTAATATTCCTCGCCACCATTGGCTTTCCTCCCATTTCACTGACATCCCTGGTGAACTAGCTTATAACTTTTCTATCCTAAATGACCTAGAGCAGATTGTACAGCACCCGACTCGTATCCCCGATCGCCTTGGAGATAGGCCCAACATTCTGGAAATATTTATTTCTTACATCTCATCCTTCTTCTTACTCTGTGGAACTTTTTTTCTCCGTTGTGCTCCTCCGATCACAATCTTATATCTGTTTCCTGTCTTATCGCTCCAATTCGGCCTTTGGATCCTACCAAGAGGAAGTACCCTTGGTACTTTGGCGCCGTTGATTGGGAGGCCTTTAGGCAGTACTTCTGTGATATCCCATGGAATGATTACTGCTTACGTGGCCGGGGCCCTTCCGACTGTGCTGAGCCCTTCCGACTGTGCGTACATTCCATATTCTATTCCTACCACAAATGCAAAAAAACCTTGGTTTAACTTTACTTGTTCTAATGCTATCCGCAACAGAGAGGAGGTTTTCAGAAGATACAGTCGCTATCTAACTCCTGACTCTCATTCAGCTCATATTTTGGGCCGAAATTTCGACTCGCCAAAAATTCCTTCATCCGACAAAAATGTTAAAATATATCCAATTCTAATTCTTCTCTCTCTTTCTGGCATCCAGCTAAGAACCTCTTTAACAACTTTACTTCCTCTTCTTTCCCTCCTCTTTTCCATTCCGACGGCTCAGTTTCTCCTGACGAAGCTGAACTCTTTGCTCATACTTTCGCTTACAATTCAACCCTTGACGATTCCGGTGCTGTTCTTCCATCTCCTCCCCCTCTGACTTTATTATATCTGAAATTAGAATCTCTTCTAAAGATGTTTTTTTCTGCCCTTTCTGCGCTGAACTCAAGGAAGGCGTACGGTCCTGATGATGTTCCTCCTGTTGTTCTTAAGAACTGTGCTTCTGTGCTGATACCTTGCCAAAGCAAACTCTTTCGTCTTTGTCTCTCATCTGGTGCTTTTCCTTCCTGCAGGAAATTTGCTTTCATTCAATGTGTCCCAAAGAAGAGTGACCGCTCTCAACACTCCAACTATCTCCGAATTGCCTTGATTTCTTGCATTTTCGAAGTTTTTGAATCTATCCTTAAAGGAAGATTCTTAAACACCTCTCTTCTCACACTCTTCTTCCAGATCGTCAGTATGGGTTCCACAAGGGACGCTCGACTGGCGATCTTCTTGCATATCTCTCTGACTCTCCGTCAGCCAGACTCTGTTCATTCGTCAGCCAGACTCTGTACTGAACGGACGAATTTCCTGAGCTCTCTGATATTGCATCTACTTTTGTATACAGGGTGTACATAAAGTCAGGATCTATTTTTGTGAAGCACTTGGAAATTATATGGAATTCAATCATAAAATGATAAAGTGGTAACATTTATCAAATAATTAAGAGTAGGATTCGACGTGACGCCCATCAGTATCCCTGCACAGCTCAAATCGTTCCGCAGCATTTCTAAACACAATCTGGAGCATTTGCGGGGTTATGTTATCTGCAGCAGTTCGTATACGTGTACGTAAGTTTTCAAGACTCGTAATCTTCGTCTGATAGAAGTGCGATTTGATAAAGCCCCATGCAAAGAAATCTAAAGGGGTTAAATCTGGTGATCTCGCTGGCCAAGGTCTGTTGCTTCCGCGTCCGATTCAGCGATTTGGAAAACGTCCATTTAGATAATCCTGAACAATTTTAGCATAGTGACAAGGAGCACCATCATGTTGATAGACGACAGTACTAACAATCCTATCCCCAATCAGCTGAGGTTCAAGGAATTGCTGCAACATGTCCAGATAAATAAGCCCCGTAACTGTAGCTTCAGCAAAGAAAAAAGGACCATAAACCTTAGATTTTGTTAAACCCATCCAGACATTAACTTTAGGTGAGTCTCTTTCCCAGTTTTGGACGAAATCATTCGGTCTTTCATCTGCCCAAATTCGACAGTTATGGCGATTTACTTTCCCACACGTATGGAAAGTGGCTTCATCACTAAAGAGAATGTTGTCCATTAAATTATCACTCCAGATTTGTTCTACGAGATCAGCACACACAGCACTTCGTCGAGGGAAATCTTCCTCATGTAAATCATGTAAAACCTGCAAATGATAGCTTTTCTTCTGCAAATTAACTTTCAGAATTTTGTGCACAGATGACGTCGGGAGGCCGAGTCTGTCTGATGCAGCACGAACGGACGTACGTGGCTCCTCAGTGATAATTCCGCGTACTGCATTCACGGTAAGATCTGACATACACGGTCGTCCTGATCTTGCTTCATCATTTACAGATCCCGTTCGTTTAAATTTGTTCACCAATTTTCGTATTGTCTTGTCTATTGGCCCCGGCTTATGAAATCTCCTTCTAAACTTCTCTCTGATGTCATTGTATTTCTTTCCCTCGATTCGCCAAATTACTATTGCCACACGCTCTTCTGTATTCATTCTAAGGGCTTCTGAAAAGAAAAATAGAAAAAAATAATTATTTCACAAAAATAGATCCTGACTTTATGTACACCCTGTATTGCTGAGAATTTTACTTTTGGAAAGTTTTGAATTTTATATAATTGCGTTTATATTCACGTTGTTATAGTTAAGTAATTGAATTTTAGTGGTTTTTAGCGATTTAGAAGTTTTCATAGCGTGCCGGCTTAATTTAACTTAAACTTGTGACGGTTTAAACTAATTTTTAACTGCGCAATGCCGTCGCAGAAAGCGTCGTGTGTTAGGTGTAGGGTAAACTGGTGGTATACGGAATTTAAAGATTATAACGGCGGTCCTATGCAGGGCCGGATTTACTTGCTTGTGGGCCCTAGGCCAAACCTTATCAGTGCCCCCCCCAAAAAAATATTATATATATATACAGGGCGTCCCAAAAAAATGTATACACACTTTAAATAATTATAAAGGCAGTGTTTATTAAAATACATTTCATTTTCAAAATGTAATAGAATCTACAGACATTATTTAATTGTTTTGTCAACGCCTGTTTTCAAACTGACGTCCGTTCTGGTCCAGGCACTGCTGATAACGCGAAGCAATGGAATCGCAAACATCACGAAACATTTCGTTTGGTATTTGTGTGCATTCTCGTTCAATGGCTGCTCTCAATTCAGCGACTGTTGCAGGTTTTATAGCGTAGACTTTGTCCTTTAAGTATCCCCATAAAAAAAAGTCTAGTGGTGTGAGTTCTGGTGAACGCGGAGGGTATTCTACGAAACCCCTTCGTCCAGTCCACATCCACATCGTGCCAAGTACCACTCGCAATACTCCACTCTTCGGTCCGGATCATCTTCATTAATAGCATGGACTAATCTTGGAATGTAACTTTTCCATTGACAGCGCTTCAAAATGCGTTGGACAGACGATTCTGAAATTCCTACCTCACGACTCGCTTGCCGCACAGATTTTCTTGGACTTTGGTGATACGTTTCCAGTACTCTTTCTTGCTTTGTGGGGCTTGTCGATGTCCGTGGTCTTCCGGAACGCTTCTTGTGGACATTCTGAACAGTTCCATCGGCTTCAAACTTATCTCTAATTCGAGTGATGGTAAGTCGCGTTGGTGGATCTGTTTGAAACTCCCTCCTAAACTGTCTTTGCACTTCAACTGCGTTTTCACACTTCCAGTAGCATTTTAGAATGAATTTCCTTTGTTCAAAGCTTAGTCTGACTGCCATTATTAATTCTAATGGGTTTAACTTGGAAAGAAAGAAACATCAATTGAGCTATCAGCTGTTAAAGTGTGTATACATTTTTTTGGGACGCCCTGTATATATATATATCGTAATATTGTAATGTAAAAAAAAAAAGAATTACAACATAATGTAACACATCAATAATTTTATTCAAATTAGTTTTATATCATGTACAACTTATTCTTACACAAAGGAATAATGGAAAAAAATACAGTAAAATTGAAGCATAATAAATTTTGCAATAAGAATTACAACATAATGTAATACATTACACATTAATAATTTTTAATCAAATTAGTTCCATATCAAGTACATCAAAGTAAATCAAGTTCCATATCATGTACATCTTACACATAGGAATAATGGAAAAATACAATGAAACTGAAGCATAATAAATTTTGCAAGCACAACTATGTGAAGTTCAAAATGACTTTTTCCTGCTTTTTTCTATGGCAAATTTGTCAATGATACTGTTTGTGTCAAGGGATTGTAGGAGGTCCCCAGTGGGCCCCCAGTTACTGGTGGGCCCTAGGCCAATGGCCTATGTTGCCTATTGGAAAATCCGGCCCTGGTCCTATGGCAATTACCGAGAGATCAGTTTGTTTCTTTTGCGAGTTAATGGAGGAAATAGTTGACATAAAACGCAGTGTACGTGAGGTAACGGAACGACTTGCAACGCTTGATGAGGGCAGGGGTAGGGCTACGGTTGACGAAAGCCGAACCAATACTAACGTTGAAGACGTTAGTAATTTGAAGGGTGAGGTGCGTAACCTAGTTTCTAATTTAGGTAGCTTGTCGGGAAGGTTGGATAGAGTTGAGGAAGGGGTTAAGGTTGGTCCGAGAGTAGTAGATGCGGAGGGATTTAGAGAAGTTAAGGGTGGAGCTAGGCCGCGTACGTTAGATGATAGGAATCTCCCCCCTATCGAGGTTTCGAACCCTTTCGCCCATTTGGAAAGGGACGTGAATGAGGGGGAAACTATTTTAATTGGGGACTCTTTAGTGCGCCACATGGACAAAGAGTTCGTTGAACCGCATCCAACCAAGAGGAGGAGGGTCTGTCTCCCACGGGCCAGGGTTGACAGAGTTAGAGACGAAGTGGATAGGATTGACGTTGCCTCCCGTCACTCGATGTTGGTGACAATGGTAGGAGGCAACGACTCCTATAGGCCCGATACGAGAGTGCCTGACCTTTTGGAGAGATATAGGGGGTTAATTAGGTCCCTGAAGGCGAGGTCAGATAGGTCTTTAGTTCTAGGTATTATCCCTAGGCACTGGTTGGGTCTTAGGATTACGTCAAAAACAATATTTTTGAATAATAAATTAGAAGAGATTTGTGCTGAGGAAAATGTACCCTTCGTAAAGCTGTGGTCCGAATTCAGTGATCCTAGCCTTTATATAAAAGATGGGGTGCATTTTAATGAAATATGTAATGCTAGGCTAGGTAGGTTAATAGACGAAAACGTGCGAAAGCTGTATAGGTCGAAGCCTTTTTTAAACGTTGTGGGTCCGGGGAACGCGGGCGCGACGTGAAAAATAGTTTACAACGCCGGCCCGTGATAAAAAATAACTTAAACGTTTTTTATTGCAATGCGCGTAGTATTAGAAATAAATTAAAAGAATTTAAGGCGATAATTTATTCCGGCAGCTACGATATAGTTGCTATCACTGAAACGTGGTTAAACACCGTGACTCTGGACTTGTTGGGGGAACTTGATATACCGGGTTTTAAATTCTTTACTAATGATAGGTTACATAGGTTTGATGGCGGCGTTTCCCTGTACATTCGTAATTCCCTTAGGGCTATCGAGGTTAAGATAGATTTTCCAGCAACAATTAATGCTATATGCGTTGAAGTTAGCGCGCGTAGTATTAGTTTTAATTTTGTTGTTGTTTATAGACCTCCCGTTCAACCCTTCGACACCAATACTAGATTTTACTCACTTCTTGGTAACTTTATTGACAATCGGAATAGTATAATTGTCGGAGACTTTAACTTCCCTAATGTTAATTACGAGACTTTTACTGGTAATGAGGAGGGTTTGAGATTGATTGAGTTCATGGAGGATAAATTTTACGACAGAGAGTTACCGAACCAACGCGCGGTGACTATTTTAGATTTGGGGATGACCAACGGCGAAAATATAGTCGATAGTTTAGAAGTAGGCGAGAGTTTAGGATGTAGTGATCATCAAATTCTTAGGTTTAAGTTATCGATAGAAAACACTAAGGATACCAAAGTAATAGAAGTCCCTGATTTTCGTAGGGCTAATTTTGATAGTTTTGCGGATAAGATGAGAGTAGTGGACTGGGATAACTTATTTATGGGTAATGACACAAATTTGCATTGGGAGGCTTTTAAAGAAAGTCTTATGAATATTGAAAGGGAGTTTATTCCTCCTCGTAGGCCCAAGCGCGCTAGAAATCAATGTAGGCCCAAGTGGTGGACTAGGGAAATAGGCGAGTTCATAAACGAGCGTAACAGAGCGTATAGACTTAATAAGCGCAATGACACGGCAGCTAACTTGGATCAAGTAAAGATAAGCACCCCCAGCCTTCTTTAATTAGCCTTATAAGGCTAACTAACGAAATATCACGACCTAACCTAACCAATCGTCAAGGTGTACAGTTGACTTAACGATTGGTTAGGTTAGGTCGTGATATTTTCATTAGTTAGCCTTATAAGGCTAATTAAAGAATGCTGGGGGTGCTTATCTTTACTTGATCCGCTAACTTTAATAGATATATCGAGCTTAGACGTCAGGTTAAAAGATCAGTTAGGAATGCTAATCGTCATTTAGAGATACTTATAGCTGCGGATAGTAAACATAATCCAAAAAAGTTTTTTGAATAAGTCAATAATCGTAAGCCGATAAAAGATAACATAGGCCCTCTAGTGGAAGTTAACAGCGCTTTGGCTTCTGACGCTCAGGCGATGGCGGGTATTTTCAATAACTTTTTTGCGACAGTTTTTACCGGAGAAGACGTAATGTCCCCAACGTGGACGATATCGTTCCATTTAGTAGCGAGACTATTTTGGATGAAATAACTGTTTACAAGGGTGAGATTGCGCATTATGTTGATAGACTAAAAGTTAGCAAGGCTCCAGGCTCTGACGCTTTTTATCCCAGACATTTGAAAGATTTGAAAGTCGTTATCGTAGGCCCCTTAACGAAGATTTTTAATCAGTCACTCGAAACGGGGATTATTCCTGAAGATTTCAAATTAGCTAACGTCACGCCCATTTTTAAAAAAGGCGACCGCACGGTACCTAGTAATTATAGGCCCATTACCTTAACGTCAATTGTAGGTAAACTTTTGAATCCGTAGTTAGGGATCGTATCATCGATCACTTAGAAAGTAGAGATTTGATTAATAGTAGTCAGCATGAGTTTCGACGCCATAGATCTTGTTTAACTAATTTGTAAGAATTTTATAACGAAATAGTGCGCGAATACGATAGGCATAGAGCGGCTGACGTTATTTATTTAGATTTTAAAAAGGCGTTCGATACAGTTCCGCATAGAAGATTAATTGCGAAGGTTAAAACGCACGGTATACGCGGTCAGGTACCTAACTGGTTAGAGGAATGGCTTCGTGCTAGGAGACAGAGGGTCGTTGTTAATGGTAGTGAATCGGGGTGGTTGGATGTAGGTAGCGGTGTCCCACAGGGTTCAGTGTTAGGCCCATTGCTATTCGTAATTTACATTAACGACATGGATATAGGATTGACTAGTAACGTGTCAAAATTCGAGGACGATACTAAAAGAGGCGGTAAGGTTGTTAATGAGGACGATAGAAATAGGCTCCAAGACGATGCAAATAGGATTATGGAGTAGACGGATAAGTGGCAGATGCAATTTAACGTAGACAAATGTAAAGTTTTGTATATAGGTTCTCGTAACAATAATTACACGTACACGATGGATGATAGAGAATTAGCGAGCGTTGACGAGGAAGTAGATTTAGGCGTAAGCGTATCAAAGGATTTAAAAGTTAGGAACCATTGCCTGGAGTCTTGCGCAAAAGCTAATAGGATGTTAGGTTTCATAGCGCGTAATTTCGAATTCAAATCGAAGGATATTATATTTTCCCCTTTACAAGTCCCTAGTCAGGCCTCATTTAGAATATGCCGTTCAGTTTTGGTGCCCGTATTTGTGTGAGTATATTGATAGGTTAGAAAGGGTTCAGCGTCGTGCCACGAAACTAATTCCGTCATTGCGCAACAAGCCTTATGAAGATAGGATTAAAGTGTTAGACTTGCATTCACTCGAAACTAGGAGATTAAGGGGGGAGCTTATTGAAGTTTTCAAAATCGTTAATAACATAGATAACGTAAATTTTGACAAACTGTTCACTTTCGATAATAGCAATACTCGTAATAGCGGATTTAAGTTGCGTGGCAGACGTTTCATTACTAATATCGCTAAAAACTTCTTTACGTTTAAAGTAATTGATAAATGGAATAATCTTCCCGCGTCAGTCGTTAACTCTACCCGCGTTAATGTGTTTAAGAACCGTTTAGAGAGGCATTTTAAAAATATTAACGTTGTTTAAAATAAAAAACAATTAGCAACAGGAGCTCTGGTGGTGGTCGAGGATGAGTCTGTTGACGATAATGCCAGCTTGTGACACGCCAGCGTGTGATATGCCAGCAACAAAAAAAAAAAAAAAATTGACTAACACGAACGTAGATGTCGCTCGTAGAGTAAACTAACCCACTTTTGGTTTAACTTTACCTACTTTTTTTTTCTTTTTTTCTCTCTCCTTACTTGCATGTCTGTAACTCTTTACTTGCAAGTCTGTAGTTTGCATTTTATGACAGTGAGTTAAGACTGTGTTCGCATGGTTTGTAAGCGTTCTTATTTTACTTCTTTTCATCTTTCACCCCTCTCCTATTCTCTCCGACTATTTTTCCGACTTGTCGGCAGTGGCCGGCAGATGAGGATGATGATGATGTCATTTTTCTCTTTTTCTGAATAAATGTTAACCCACGAGTGGTTGGTGTTGCTACTTACTTAACCCCTTATTCTCTTCTCTTAACCCCCTACTCTTTCCTTTTTCTCGGCTAACTTTAGAGTGGATCTTAGGGTCTCTGTTAGCCTTACCTTCTGTAGATCCTCCTTTGGATTTTGGTGAAACTTTTGCTATTGCGCTAGACATATCAAAAGCTTTTGATAGAGTCCTTCCTTTTCTATCCTTCTATCTGTGCCTTCATTTCTAATTTCCTTTCTGGCCGATCTATAGCTGCAGTTGTAGATGGCCATTTTTCTTCTCCAAATGCTATTAACAGTGTTGTTCCTCAAGGTTCTGTCCTGTCACCTACTCTTTTCCTTTTATTTACTAATGATCTTTTAATTCGCACTTCCTGTCACATTCACTCCTATGGCGACGATTCCACTCCACTTCTTCACCCGCTTAACAAACCGTCCTTCTCAACAGTCTCTCCATGATTCGCCTAGTACATCTATGGAACAACTGACCTCTGATCTTTCTGCTCTCTCTGATTGATTGGTGCACAGGAAACCGTGTCGCTTTCAATTCCTTAAAAACTTAGTTCCTTCCTTTGTCTAATCTTCCACACGACTATCCCCTTGCCTTCAACAACACACACAACTCAATCCTTCTTCTTCTCTTGGCGTTTCATTTTCTCGTGATCTTTCCTGGAAAAATCACATATACTCTCTTTCCAAAACAGCTTCTAAGAGATTAGGTGTGCTGTACCGCCTCCGCAGTTTCTTCACCCCTCTTCGGTTGCTGTCTCTGACAGGGGTCTTGTTCGTCCTTGTATGGAGTATGCTTCTCATGTATGAGATGGCTCAACACACACAGCCGTACTTGACCAGGTGGAATCAAAGGCTTTTCGTCCTATCAATTCTTTCAATTCGTCTCATCAATGAAGGTCCAGGGTTTTCGAGATGTCTAGACACTATTCGTTTGAAAGATGGGAGGGTTATAGACAGGGGGAAAGATGGATTGAGGAAGATTGTTCCAGAGTTGACCGGTTGAGTAGATGAGATTGAAAACACCAATTAATTCTTGCGTTAGAGAGTTGTACAGAAAAGGGATGAGAAAGTGTAGAAAGTCTAGTGCTGTGTACTCTCCTTAAAGGAGGCATGCAGTTAGAGTTCAGAATTGCACTGTCCGTTATAATAGTGATAGTAAAGAAAGTGAAGTAACATTGCGGTGAAGAGAGAGAGTGAGGGATTGATGAGTTGTTTCCAAAATGCACCAATGAAATTGAACTTCGAACTATGGACTCTATATTTATATTGAATAAAAAACCAACTATAGGTGATAATTTGTCTTCTACAAAATTGTATATTATCTGATGCTTGTCTCGATCTGTCTTTAAGAGCCAAGCGTTGTATGTTGCTTTAGTCTCTTGGAAAGAAACCCCACTTTTGTTTTATAACTAATGTTATAATGTTTCAGATCAACAAAACCCCTAGGATCCACTCATAGCTTCTCTACCTAAATGTATTTGTAATTGTGTATTTCGTATGTCCTCCCTGGTGGCGGAGGGACCTACAATTTACGAGGTTCCGAACCACGAAAACCTTAATTCTACTACCTTAAACTATACCCAATCTATCAACATATGTATCTAATCGATTTTTAAACATATTTATAGACGTGCTACTAATTATTTCTACCAACAAACTATTCCAGCTACTTACTATTTTATACTAAAAAAGTTTTTGGCCATTGCTGTCTCGAACCTTCCACTAGTCAGCTTACACCCGTTATTTCTAGTTCTACTATAGTGTGCTATTTCGAAAAGGCCTGGATTAGATCACCCCTTAGCCTCCTAGTCTCGAGTGTAGTCAGTTTTAAATCCTTAAGCCTATCCTCGTACGACTTTGACCCTAGTTAGGCCTCATTTAGAATATGCCGTTCAGTTTTGGTGCCCGTATTTGTGTGAAGATATTGATAGGTTAGAAAGGGTTCAGCGTCGTGCCACGAAACTAATTCCGTCATTGCGCAACAAGCCTTATGAAGATAGGATTAAAGTGTTAGACTTGCATTCACTCGAAACTAGGAGATTAAGGGGGGAGCTTATTGAAGTTTTCAAAATCGTTAATAACATAGATAAAGTAAATTTTGACAAACTGTTCACTTTCGATAATAGCAATACTCGTAATAACGGATTTAAGTTCGTGGCAGACGTTTCATTACTAATATCGCTAAAAACTTCTTTACGTTTAAAGTAATTGATAAATGGAATAATCTTCCCGCGTCAGTCGTTAACTCTACCCGCGTTAATGTGTTTAAGAACCGTTTAGAGAGGCATTTTAAAAATATTAACGTTGTTTAAAATAAAAAAACAATTAGCAACAGGAGCTCTGGTGGTGGTCGAGGATGAGTCTGTTGACGATAATGCCAGCTTGTGACATGCCAGCGTGTGATATGCCAGCAACAAAAAAAAAAAAAAAAAATTGACTAACACGAACGTAGATGTCGCTCGTAGAGTAAACTAACCCACTTTTGGTTTAACTTTACCTACTTTTTTTTTCTTTTTTTCTCTCTCCTTACTTGCATGTCTGTAACTCTTTACTTGCAAGTCTGTAGTTTGCATTTTATGACAGTGAGTTAAGACTGTGTTCGCATGGTTTGTAAGCGTTCTTATTTTACTTCTTTTCATCTTTCACCCCTCTCCTATTCTCTCCGACTATTTTTCCGACTTGTCGGCAGTGGCCGGCAGATGAGGATGATGATGATGTCATTTTTCTCTTTTTCTGAATAAATGTTAACCCACGAGTGGTTGGTGTTGCTACTTACTTAACCCCTTATTCTCTTCTCTTAACCCCCTACTCTTTCCTTTTTCTCGGCTAACTTTAGAGTGGATCTTAGGGTCTCTGTTAGCCTTACCTTCTGTAGATCCTCCTTTGGATTTTGGTGAAACTTTTGCTATTGCGCTAGACATATCAAAAGCTTTTGATAGAGTCCTTCCTTTTCTATCCTTCTATCTGTGCCTTCATTTCTAATTTCCTTTCTGGCCGATCTATAGCTGCAGTTGTAGATGGCCATTGTTCTTCTCCAAATGCTATTAACAGTGTTGTTCCTCAAGGTTCTGTCCTGTCACCTACTCTTTTCCTTTTATTTACTAATGATCTTTTAATTCGCACTTCCTGTCACATTCACTCCTATGGCGACGATTCCACTCCACTTCTTCACCCGCTTAACAAACCGTCCTTCTCAACAGTCTCTCCATGATTCGCCTAGTACTGCTATGGAACAACTGACCTCTGATCTTTCTGCTCTCTCTGATTGATTGGTGCACAGGAAACCGTGTCGCTTTCAATTCCTTAAAAACTTAGTTCCTTCCTTTGTCTAATCTTCCACACGACTATCCCCTTGCCTTCAACAACACACAACTCAATCCTTCTTCTTCTCTTGGCGTTTCATTTTCTCGTGATCTTTCCTGGAAAAATCACATATACTCTCTTTCCAAAACAGCTTCTAAGAGATTAGGTGTGCTGTACCGCCTCCGCAGTTTCTTCACCCCTCTTCGGTTGCTGTCTCTGACAGGGGTCTTGTTCGTCCTTGTATGGAGTATGCTTCTCATGTATGAGATGGCTCAACACACACAGCCGTACTTGACCAGGTGGAATCAAAGGCTTTTCGTCCTATCAATTCTTTCAATTCGTCTCATCAATGAAGGTCCAGGGTTTTCGAGATGTCTAGACACTATTCGTTTGAAAGATGGAGGGTTATAGACAGGGGAAAGATGGATTGAGGAAGATTGTTCCAGAGTTGACCGGTTCAGTAGATGAGATTGAAAACACCAATTAATTCTTGCGTTAGAGAGTTGTACAGAAAAGGGATGAGAAAGTGTAGAAAGTCTAGTGCTGTGTACTCTCCTTAAAGGAGGCATGCAGTTAGAGTTCAGAATTGCACTGTCCGTTATAATAGTGATAGTAAAGAAAGTGAAGTAACATTGCGGTGAAGAGAGAGAGTGAGGGATTGATGAGTTGTTTCCAAAATGCACCAATGAAATTGAACTTCGAACTATGGACTCTATATTTATATTGAATAAAAAACCAACTATAGGTGATAATTTGTCTTCTACAAAATTGTATATTATCTGATGCTTGTCTCGATCTGTCTTTAAGAGCCAAGCGTTGTATGTTGCTTTAGTCTCTTGGAAAGAAACCCCACTTTTGTTTTATAACTAATGTTATAATGTTTCAGATCAACAAAACCCCTAGGATCCACTCATAGCTTCTCTACCTAAATGTATTTGTAATTGTGTATTTCGTATGTCCTCCCTGGTGGCGGAGGGGGCCTACAATTTTACGTGGGTTCCGAACCACGAAAACCTTAATTCTACTACCTTAAACTATACGCAATCTATCAACATATGTATCTAATCGATTTTTAAACATATTTATAGACGTGCTACTAATTATTTCTACCAGCAAACTATTCCAGCTACTTACTATTTTATACTAAAAAAGTTTTTGGCCATTGCTGTCTCGAACCTTCCACTAGTCAGCTTACACCCGTTATTTCTAGTTCTACTATAGTGTGCTATTTCGAAAAGGCCTGGATTAGATCACCCCTTAGCCTCCTAGTCTCGAGTGTAGTCAGTTTTAAATCCTTAAGCCTATCCTCGTACGACTTTGACCCTAGTTAGGCCTCATTTAGAATATGCCGTTCAGTTTTGGTGCCCGTATTTGTGTGAAGATATTGATAGGTTAGAAAGGGTTCAGCGTCGTGCCACGAAACTAATTCCGTCATTGCGCAACAAGCCTTATGAAGATAGGATTAAAGTGTTAGACTTGCATTCACTCGAAACTAGGAGATTAAGGGGGGAGCTTATTGAAGTTTTCAAAATCGTTAATAACATAGATAAAGTAAATTTTGACAAACTGTTCACTTTCGATAATAGCAATACTCGTAATAACGGATTTAAGTTTCGTGGCAGACGTTTCATTACTAATATCGCTAAAAACTTCTTTACGTTTAAAGTAATTGATAAATGGAATAATCTTCCCGCGTCAGTCGTTAACTCTACCCGCGTTAATGTGTTTAAGAACCGTTTAGAGAGGCATTTTAAAAATATTAACGTTGTTTAAAATAAAAAAAACAATTAGCAACAGGAGCTCTGGTGGTGGTCGAGGATGAGTCTGTTGACGATAATGCCAGCTTGTGACATGCCAGCGTGTGATATGCCAGCAACAAAAAAAAAAAAAAAATTGACTAACACGAACGTAGATGTCGCTCGTAGAGTAAACTAACCCACTTTTGGTTTAACTTTACCTACTTTTTTTTTCTTTTTTTCTCTCCTTACTTGCATGTCTGTAACTCTTTACTTGCAAGTCTGTAGTTTGCATTTTATGACAGTGAGTTAAGACTGTGTTCGCATGGTTTGTAAGCGTTCTTATTTTACTTCTTTTCATCTTTCACCCCTCTCCTATTCTCTCCGACTATTTTTCCGACTTGTCGCAGTGGCCGGCAGATGAGATGATGATGATGTCATTTTTCTCTTTTTCTGAATAAATGTTAACCCACGAGTGGTTGGTGTTGCTACTTACTTAACCCCTTATTCTCTTCTCTTAACCCCCTACTCTTTCCTTTTTCTCGGCTAACTTTAGAGTGGATCTTAGGTCTCTGTTAGCCTTACCTTCTGTAGATCCTCCTTTGGATTTTGGTGAAACTTTTGCTATTGCGCTAGACATATCAAAAGCTTTTGATAGAGTCCTTCCTTTTCTATCCTTCTATCTGTGCCTTCATTCTAATTTCCTTTCTGGCCGATCTATAGCTGCAGTTGTAGATGGCCATTGTTCTTCTCCAAATGCTATTAACAGTGTTGTTCCTCAAGGTTCTGTCCGTCACTACTCTTTTCCTTTTATTTACTAATGATCTTTTAATTCGCACTTCCTGTCACATTCACTCCTATGGCGACGATTCCACTCCACTTCTTCACCCGCTTAACAAACCGTCCTTCAACAGTCTCTCCATGATTCGCCTAGTACTGCTATGGAACAACTGACCTCGATCTTTCTGCTCTCTCTGATTGATTGGTGCACAGGAAACCGTGTCGCTTTCAATTCCTTAAAAACTTAGTTCCTTCCTTTGTCTAATCTTCCACACGACTATCCCCTTGCCTTCAACAACACACAACTCAATCCTTCTTCTTCTCTTGGCGTTTCATTTTCTCGTGATCTTTCCTGGAAAAATCACATATACTCTCTTTCCAAAACAGCTTCTAAGAGATTAGGTGTGCTGTACCGCCTCCGCAGTTTCTTCACCCCTCTTCGGTTGCTGTCTCTGACAGGGGTCTTGTTCGTCCTTGTATGGAGTATGCTTCTCATGTATGAGATGGCTCAACCACACAGCCGTACTTGACCAGTGGAATCAAAGGCTTTTCGTCCTATCAATTCTTTCAGTTCGTCTCATCAATGAAGGTCCAGGGTTTTCGAGATGTCTAGACACTATTCGTTTGAAAGATGGGAGGGTTATAGACAGGGGGAAAGATGGATTGAGGAAGATTGTTCCAGAGTTGACCGGTTCAGTAGATGAGATTGAAAACACCAATTAATTCTTGCGTTAGAGAGTTGTACAGAAAAGGGATGAGAAAGTGTAGAAAGTCTAGTGCTGTGTACTCTCCTTAAAGGAGGCATGCAGTTAGAGTTCAGAATTGCACTGTCCGTTATAATAGTGATAGTAAAGAAAGTGAAGTAACATTGCGGTGAAGAGAGAGAGTGAGGGATTGATGAGTTGTTTCCAAAATGCACCAATGAAATTGAACTTCGAACTATGGACTCTATATGTATATTGAATAAAAAACCAACTATAGGTGATAATTTGTCTTCTACAAAATTGTATATTATCTGATGCTTGTCTCGATCTGTCTTTAAGAGCCAAGCGTTGTATGTTGCTTTAGTCTCTTGGAAAGAAACCCCACTTTGTTTTATAACTAATGTTATAATGTTTCAGATCAACAAACCCCTAGGATCCACTCATAGCTTCTCTACTAAATGTATTTGTAATTGTGTATTTCGTATGTCCTCCCTGGTGGCGGAGGGGCCTACAATTTTACGTGGGTTCCGAACCACGAAAACCTTAATTCTACTACCTTAAACTATACGCAATCTATCACATATGTATCTAATCGATTTTTAAACATATTTATAGACGTGCTACTAATTATTTCTACCAGCAAACTATTCCAGCTACTTACTATTTTTACTAAAAAAGTTTTTGGCCATTGCTGTCTCGAACCTTCCACTAGTCAGCTTACACCCGTTATTCTGTTCTACTATAGTGTGCTATTTCGAAAAGGCCTGGATTAGATCACCCCTTAGCCTCCTAGTCTCGAGTGTAGTCAGTTTAAATCCTTAGCCTATCCTCGTACGACTTTGACCCTAGTTAGGCCTCATTTAGAATATGCCGTTCAGTTTGGTGCCCGTATTTGTGTGAAGATATTGATAGGTTAGAAAGGGTTCAGCGTCGTGCCACGAAACTAATTCCGTCATTGCGCAACAGCCTTATGAAGATAGGATTAAAGTGTTTAGACTTGCATTCACTCGAAACTAGGAGATTAAGGGGGGAGCTTATTGAAGTTTTCAAAATCGTTAATAACATAGATAAAGTAAATTTTGACAAACTGTTCACTTTCGATAATAGCAATACTCGTAATAACGGATTTAAGTTTCGTGGCAGACGTTTCATTACTAATATCGCTAAAAACTTCTTTACGTTTAAAGTAATTGATAAATGGAATAATCTTCCCGCGTCAGTCTTAACTCTACCCGCGTTAATGTGTTTAAGAACCGTTTAGAGAGGCATTTTAAAATATTAACGTTGTTTAAAATAAAAAAAATTAGCAACAGGAGCTCTGGTGGTGGTCGAGGATGAGTCTGTTGACGATAATGCCAGCTTGTGATATGCCAGCGTGTGATATGCCAGCAACAAAAAAAAAAAAAAAAAATTGACTAACACGAACGTAGATGTCGCTCGTAGAGTAAACTAACCCACTTTGGTTTAACTTTACCTACTTTTTTTTTCTTCTTTTCTCTCTCCTTACTTGCATGTCTGTAACTCTTTACTTGCAAGTCTGTAGTTTGCATTTATGACAGTGAGTTAAGACTGTGTTCGCATGGTTTGTAAGCGTTCTTATTTTACTTCTTTTCATCTTTCACCCCTCTCCTATTCTCTCCGACTATTTTTCCGACTTGTCGGCAGTGGCCGGCAGATGAGGATGATGATGATGTCATTTTTCTCTTTTTCTGAATAAATGTTAACCCACGAGTGTTGGTGTTGCTACTTACTTAACCCCTTATTCTCTTCTCTTAACCCCTACTCTTTCCTTTTTCTCGGCTAACTTTAGAGTGGATCTTAGGGTCTCTGTTAGCCTTACCTTCTGTAGATCCTCCTTTGGATTTTGGTGAAACTTTTGCTATTGCGCTAGACATATCAAAAGCTTTGATAGAGTCCTTCCTTTTCTATCCTTCTATCTGTGCCTTCATTTCTAATTTCCTTTCTGGCCGATCTATAGCTGCAGTTGTAGATGGCCATTGTTCTTCTCCAAATGCTATTAACAGTGTTGTTCCTCAAGGTTCTGTCCTGTCACCTACTCTTTTCCTTTTATTTACTAATGATCTTTTTAATTCGCACTTCCTGTCACATCACTCCTATGGCGACGATTCCACTCCATTCTTCACCCGCTTAACAAACCGTCCTTCTCAACAGTCTCTCCATGATTCGCCTAGTACTGCTATGGAACAACTGACCTCTGATCTTTCTGCTCTCTCTGATTGATTGGTGCACAGGAAACCGTGTCGCTTTCAATTCCTTAAAAACTTAGTTCCTTCCTTTGTCTAATCTTCCACACGACTATCCCCTTGCCTTCAACAACACACAACTCAATCCTTCTTCTTCTCTTGGCGTTTCATTTTCTCGTGATCTTTCCTGGAAAAATCACATATACTCTCTTTCCAAAACAGCTTCTAAGAGATTAGGTGTGCTGTACCGCCTCCGCAGTTTCTTCACCCCTCTTCGGTTGCTGTCTCTGACAGGGGTCTTGTTCGTCCTTGTATGGAGTATGCTTCTCATGTATGAGATGGCTCAACACACACAGCCGTACTTGACCAGGTGGAATCAAAGGCTTTTCGTCCTATCAATTCTTTCAATTCGTCTCATCAATGAAGGTCCAGGGTTTTCGAGATGTCTAGACACTATTCGTTTGAAAGATGGGAGGGTTATAGACAGGGGGAAAGATGGATTGAGGAAGATTGTTCCAGAGTTGACCGGTTCAGTAGATGAGATTGAAAACACCAATTAATTCTTGCGTTAGAGAGTTGTACAGAAAAGGGATGAGAAAGTGTAGAAAGTCTAGTGCTGTGTACTCTCCTTAAAGGAGGCATGCAGTTAGAGTTCAGAATTGCACTGTCCGTTATAATAGTGATAGTAAAGAAAGTGAAGTAACATTGCGGTGAAGAAGAGAGTGAGGGATTGATGAGTTGTTTCCAAAATGCACCAATGAAATTGAACTTCGAACTATGGACTCTATATTTATATTGAATAAAAAACCAACTATAGGTGATAATTTGTCTTCTACAAAATTGTATATTATCTGATGCTTGTCTCGATCTGTCTTTAAGAGCCAAGCGTTGTATGTTGCTTTAGTCTCTTGGAAAGAAATCCCCACTTTTGTTTTATAACTAATGTTATAATGTTTCAGATCAACAAAACCCTAGGATCCACTCATAGCTTGTCTACCTAAATGTATTGTAATTGTGTATTTCGTATGTCCTCCCTGGTGGCGGAGGGACCTACAATTTTACGGTGGGTTCCGAACCACGAAAACCTTAATTCTACTACTTAAACTATACCCAATCTATCAACATATGAATCTAATCGATTTTTAAACATATTTATAGACGTGCTACTAATTATTTCTACCAGCAAACTATTCCAGCTACTTACTATTTTATACTAAAAAAGTTTTTGGCCATTGCTGTCTCGAACCTTCCACTAGTCAGCTTACACCCGTTATTTCTAGTTCTACTATAGTGTGCTATTTCGAAAAGGCTCTCTCTATATACGTTATCGAACTCATTCATAATTTTAAAAACCTGGATTAGATCACCCCTTAGCCTCCTAGTCTCGAGTGTAGTCAGTTTTAACTCCTTAAGCCTATCCTCGTACGACTTTGACCCTAGTCAGGCCTCATTTAGAATATGCCGTTCAGTTTTGGTGCCCGTATTTGTGTGAGGATATTGATAGGTTAGAAAGGGTTCAGCGTCGTGCCACGAAACTAATTCCGTCATTGCGCAACAAGCCTTATGAAGATAGGATTAAAGTGTTAGACTTGCATTCACTCGAAACTAGGAGATTAAGGGGGGAGCTTATTGAAGTTTTCAAAATCGTTAATAACATAGATAAAGTAAATTTTGACAAACTGTTCACTTTCGATAATAGCAATACTCGTAATAACGGATTTAAGTTTCGTGGCAGACGTTTCATTACTAATATCGCTAAAAACTTCTTTACGTTTAAAGTAATTGATAAATGGAATAATCTTCCCGCGTCAGTCGTTAACTCTACCCGCGTTAATGTGTTTAAGAACCGTTTAGAGAGGCATTTTAAAAATATTAACGTTGTTTAAAATAAAAAAAACAATTAGCAACAGGAGCTCTGGTGGTGGTCGAGGATGAGTCTGTTGACGATAATGCCAGCTTGTGATATGCCAGCGTGTGATATGCCAGCAACAAAAAAAAAAAAAAAAAAAATTGACTAACACGAACGTAGATGTCGCTCGTAGAGTAAACTAACCCACTTTTGGTTTAACTTTACCTACTTTTTTTTTTCTTTTTTCTCTCTCCTTACTTGCATGTCTGTAACTCTTTACTTGCAAGTCTGTAGTTTGCATTTTATGACAGTGAGTTAAGACTGTGTTCGCATGGTTTGTAAGCGTTCTTATTTTACTTCTTTTCATCTTTCACACCTCTCCTATTCTCTCCGACTATTTTTCCGACTTGTCGGCAGTGGCCGGCAGATGAGGATGATGATGATGTCATTTTTCTCTTTTCTGAATAAATGTTAACCCACGAGTGTTGGTGTTGCTACTTACTTAACCCCTTATTCTCTTCTCTTAACCCCCTACTCTTTCCTTTTTCTCGGCTAACTTTAGAGTGGATCTTAGGGTCTCTGTTAGCCTTACCTTCTGTAGATCCTCCTTTGGATTTTGGTGAAACTTTTGCTATTGCGCTAGACATATCAAAAGCTTTTGATAAAGTCCTTCCTTTTCTATCCTTCTATCTGTGCCTTCATTTCTAATTTCCTTTCTGGCCGATCTATAGCTGCAGTTGTAGATGGCCATTGTTCTTCTCCAAATGCTATTAACAGTGTTGTTCCTCAAGGTTCTGTCCTGTCACCTACTCTTTTCCTTTTATTTACTAATGATCTTTTAATTCGCACTTCCTGTCACATTCACTCCTATGGCGACGATTCCACTCCACTTCTTCACCCGCTTAACAAACCGTCCTTCTCAACAGTCTCCCATGATTCGCCTAGTACTGCTATGGAACAACTGACCTCTGATCTTTCTGCTCTCTCTGATTGATTGGTGCACAGGAAACCGTGTCGCTTTCATTCCTTAAAAACTTAGTTCCTTCCTTTGTCTAATCTTCCACACGACTATCCCTTGCCTTCACACACAACAACTCAATCCTCTTCTTCTCTTGGCGTTTCATTTTCTCGTGATCTTTCCTGGAAAAATCACATATACTCTCTTTCCAAAACAGCTTCTAAGAGATTAGGTGTGCTGTACCGCCTCCGCAGTTTCTTCACCCGCTCTTCGGTTGCTGTCTCTGACAGGGGTCTTGTTCGTCCTTGTTGGAGTATGCTTCTCATGTATGAGATGGCTCAACACACACAGCCGTACTTGACCAGGTGGAATCAAGGCTTTTCGTCCTATCAATTCTTTCAATTCGTCTCATCAATGAAGGTCCAGGGTTTTCGAGATGTCTAGACACTATTCGTTTCAAAGATGGGAGGGTTATAGACAGGGGAAAGATGGATTGAGGAAGATTGTTCCAGAGTTGACCGGTTGAGTAGATGAGATTGGAAACACCATTAATTCTTGCGTTAGAGAGTTGTACAGAAAGGGATGAGAAAGTGTAGAAAGTCTAGTGCTGTGTACTCTCCTTAAAGGAGGCATGCAGTTAGAGTTCAGAATTGCCTGTCCGTTATAGTAGTGATAGTAAAGAAAGTGAAGTAACATTGCGGTGAAGAGAGAGAGTGAGGGATTGATGAGTTGTTTCCAAAATGCACCAATGAAATTGAACTTCGAACTATGGACTCATCTTTAATTGAATAAAAAACCAACTATAGGTGATAATTTGTTTCTACAAAATTGTATATTATCTGATGCTTGTCTCGATCTGTCTTTTAAGAGCCAAGCGTTTGTATGTTGCTTTAGTCTCTTGGAAAGAATCCCCACTTTTGTTTTATAACTAATGTTATATGTTTCAGATCAACAAAACCCCTAGGATCCACTCATAGCTTCTCTACCTAAATGTATTTGTAATTGTGTATTTCGTATGTCCTCCCTGGTGGCGGAGGGACCTACAATTTTACGTGGTTCCGAACCACGAAAACCTTAATTCTACTACCTTAAACTATACCCAATCTATCAACATATGTATCTAATCGATTTTTAAACATATTTATAGACGTGCTACTAATTATTTCTACCAGCAAACTATTCCAGCTACTTACTATTTTATACTAAAAAAGTTTTTGGCCATTGCTGTCTCGAACCTTCCACTAGTCAGCTTACACCCGTTATTTCTAGTTCTACTATAGTGTGCTATTTCGAAAAGGCTCTCTCTATATACGTTATCGAACTCATTCATAATTTTAAAAACCTGGATTAGATCACCCCTTAGCCTCCTAGTCTCGAGTGTAGTCAGTTTTAAATCCTTAAGCCTATCCTCGTACGACTTTGACCCTAGTTAGGCCTCATTTAGAATATGCCGTTCAGTTTTGGTGCCCGTATTTGTGTGAAGATATTGATAGGTTAGAAAGGGTTCAGCGTCGTGCCACGAAACTAATTCCGTCATTGCGCAACAAGCCTTATGAAGATAGGATTAAAGTGTTAGACTTGCATTCACTCGAAACTAGGAGATTAAGGGGGAGCTTATTGAAGTTTTCAATCGTTAATAACATAGATAAAGTAAATTTTGACAAACTGTTCACTTTCGATAATAGCAATACTCGTAATAACGGATTTAAGTTTGTGGCAGACGTTTCATTACTAATATGCTAAAACTTCTTTACGTTTAAAGTAATTGATAATGGAATAATCTTCCCGCGTCAGTCGTTAACTCTACCCGCGTTAATGTGTTTAAGAACCGTTTAGAGAGGCATTTTAAAATATTAACGTTGTTTAAAATAAAAAAACATTAGCAACAGGAGCTCTGGTGGTGGTCGAGGATGAGTCTGTTGACGATAATGCCAGCTTGTGATATGCCAGCGTGTGTATATGCCATCAACAAAAAAAAAAAAAAAAAAAATTGACTAACACGAACGTAGATGTCGCTCGTAGAGTAACTAACCCACTTTGGTTAACTTTACCTACTTTTTTTTCTTTTTTTTTCTCTCTCCTTACTTGCATGTCTGTAACTCTTTACTTGCAAGTCTGTAGTTGCATTTTATGACAGTGAGTTAAGACTGTGTTCGCATGGTTTGTAAGCGTTTCTTATTTTACTTCTTTTCATCTTTCACCCTCTCCTATTCTCTCCGACTATTTTTCCGACTTGTCGGCAGTGGCCGGCAGATGAGGATGATGATGATGTCATTTTTCTCTTTTTCTGAATAAATGTTAACCCACGAGTGGTTGGTGTTGCTACTTACTTAACCCCTTATTCTCTTCTCTTAACCCCTACTCTTTCCTTTTCTCGGCTAACTTTAGAGTGGATCTTAGGGTCTCTGTTAGCCTTACCTTCTGTAGATCCTCCTTTGGATTTTGGTGAACTTTTGCTATTGCGCTAGACATATCAAAAGCTTTTGATAAATCCTTCCTTTTCTATCCTTCTATCTGTGCCTTCATTTCTAATTTCCTTTCTGGCCGATCTATAGCTGCAGTTGTAGATGGCCATTGTTCTTCTCCAAATGCTATTAACAGTGTTGTTCCTCAAGGTTCTGTCCTGTCACCTACTCTTTCCTTTTTATTTACTAATGATCTTTTAATTCGCACTTCCTGTCACATTCACTCCTATGGCGACGATTCCACTCCACTTCTCACCCGCTTAACAAACCGTCCTTCTCACAGTCTCTCCATGATTCGCCTAGTACTGCTATGGAATACTGACCTCTGATCTTCTGCTCTCTCTGATTGATTGGTGCACAGGAAACCGTGTCGCTTTCAATTCCTTAAAAACTTAGTTCCTTCCTTTGTCTAATCTTCCACACGACTATCCCCTTGCCTTCAACAACACACAACTCAATCCTTCTTCTTCTCTTGGCGTTTCATTTTCTCGTGATCTTTCCTGGAAAAATCACATATACTCTCTTTCCAAAACAGCTTCTAAGAGATTAGGTGTGCTGTACCGCCTCCGCAGTTTCTTCACCCCTCTTCGGTTGCTGTCTCTGACAGGGGTCTTGTTCGTCCTTGTATGGAGTATGCTTCTCATGTATGAGATGGCTCAACACACACAGCCGTACTTGACCAGGTGGAATCAAAGGCTTTTCGTCCTATCAATTCTTTCAATTCGTCTCATCAATGAAGGTCCAGGGTTTTCGAGATGTCTAGACACTATTCGTTTCAAAGATGGGAGGGTTATAGACAGGGGGAAAGATGGATTGAGGAAGATTGTTCCAGAGTTGACCGGTTGAGTAGATGAGATTGGAAACACCAATTAATTCTTGCGTTAGAGAGTTGTACAGAAAAGGGATGAGAAAGTGTAGAAAGTCTAGTGCTGTGTACTCTCCTTAAAGGAGGCATGCAGTTAGAGTTCAGAATTGCACTGTCCGTTATAGTATGATAGTAAAGAAAGTGAAGTAACATTGCGGTGAAGAGAGAGAGTGAGGGATTGATGAGTTGTTTCCAAAATGCACCAATGAAATTGAACTTCGAACTATGGACTCTATATTTATATTGAATAAAAAACCAACTATAGGTGATAATTTGTTTTCTACAAAATTGTATATTATCTGATGCTTGTCTCGATCTGTCTTTAAGAGCCAAGCGTTGTATGTTGCTTTAGTCTCTTGGAAAGAAACCCCACTTTTGTTTTATAACTAATGTTATAATGTTTCAGATCAACAAAACCCCTAGGATCCACTCATAGCTTCTCTACCTAAATGTATTTGTAATTGTGTATTTCGTATGTCCTCCCTGGTGGCGGAGGGGACCTACAATTTTACGTGGGTTCCGAACCACGAAAACCTTAATTCTACTACCTTAAACTATACCCAATCTATCAACATATGTATCTAATCGATTTTTAAACATATTTATAGACGTGCTACTAATTATTTCTACCAGCAAACTATTCCAGCTACTTACTATTTTATACTAAAAAAGTTTTTGGCCATTGCTGTCTCGAACCTTCCACTAGTCAGCTTACACCCGTTATTTCTAGTTCTACTATAGTGTGCTATTTCGAAAAGGCTCTCTCTATATACGTTATCGAACTCATTCATAATTTTAAAAACCTGGATTAGATCACCCCTTAGCCTCCTAGTCTCGAGTGTAGTCAGTTTTAAATCCTTAAGCCTATCCTCGTACGACTTTGACCCTAGTTAGGCCTCATTTAGAATATGCCGTTCAGTTTTGGTGCCCGTATTTGTGTGAAGATATTGATAGGTTAGAAAGGGTTCAGCGTCGTGCCACGAAACTAATTCCGTCATTGCGCAACAAGCCTTATGAAGATAGGATTAAAGTGTTAGACTTGCATTCACTCGAAACTAGGAGATTAAGGGGGGAGCTTATTGAAGTTTTCAAAATCGTTAATAACATAGATAAGTAAATTTTGACAAACTGTTCACTTTCGATAATAGCATACTCGTAATAACGGATTTAAGTTTGGTGGCAGACGTTTCATTACTAATATCGCTAAAACTTCTTTTACGTTTTAAAGTAATTGATAAATGAAATAATCTTCCCGCGTCAGTCGTTAACTCTACCACCGTTAATGTGTTTTAAGAACCGTTTAGAGAGGCATTTTAAAAATATTACGTTGTTTAAATAAAAAAACAATTAGCAACAGGAGCTCTGGTGGTGGTCGAGTATGAGTCTGTTGACGATAATGCCAGCTTGTGATATGCCAGCGTGTGATATGCCAGCACAAAAAAAAAAAAAAAAATTGACTAACACGAACGTAGATGTCGCTCGTAGAGTAAACTAACCCACTTTTGGTTTAACTTTACCTACTTTTTTTTTCTTTTTTTTCTCTCTCCTTACTTGCATGTCTGTAACTCTTTACTTGCAAGTCTGTAGTTTGCATTTTATGAGTGAGTTAAGACTGTGTTCGCATGGTTTGTAAGCGTTCTTATTTTACTTCTTTTCATCTTCCACCCCTCTCCTATTCTCTCCGACTATTTTTTCCGACTTGTCGGCATGGCCGGCAGATGAGGATGATGATGATGTCATTTTTCTCTTTTTCTGAATAAATGTTAACCCACGAGTGGTTGGTGTTGCTACTTACTTAACCCCTTATTCTCTTCTCTTAACCCCCTACTCTTTCCTTTTTCTCGGCTAACTTTAGAGTGGATCTTAGGTCTCTGTTAGCCTTACCTTCTGTAGATCCTCCTTTGGATTTTGGTGAAACTTTTGCTATTGCGCTAGACTATCAAAAGCTTTTGATAAGTCCTTCCTTTTCTATCCTTCTATCTGTGCCTTCAATTTCTAATTTCCTTTCTGGCCGATCTATAGCTGCAGTTGTAGATGGCCATTGTTCTTCTCCAAATGCTATTAACAGTGTTGTTCCTCAAGGTTCTGTCCTGTCACTACTCTACTCTTTCCTTTTTATTTACTAATGATCTTTTAATTCGCACTTCCTGTCACATTCACATCCTATGGCGACGATTCCACTCCACTTCTTCACCCGCTTAACAAACCGTCCTTCTCAACGTCTCTCCATGATTCGCCTAGTACTGCTATGGAATAACTGACCTCTGATCTTTCTGGCTCTCTCTGATTGATTGTGTGCACAGGAAACCGTGTCGCTTTCAATTCCTTAAAAACTTAGTTCCTTCCTTTGTCTAATCTTCCACACGACTATCCCCTTGCCTCAACAACACACAACTCAATCCTTCTTCTTCTCTTGGCGTTTCATTTCTCGTGATCTTTCCTGGAAAAATCACATATACTCTCTTTCCAAAACAGCTTCTAAGAGATTAGGTGTGCTGTACCGCCTCCGCAGTTTCTTCACACCCTCTCGGTTGCTGTCTCTGACAGGGGTCTTGTTCGTCCTTGTATGGAGTATGCTTCTCATGTATGAAGGTCAACACACACAGCCGTACTTGACCAGGTGGAATCAAAGGCTTTTCGTCCTATCATTCTTTCAATTCGTCTCATCAATGAAGGTCCAGGGTTTTCGAGATGTCTAGACACTATTCGTTTGAAAGATGGGAGGGTTATAGACAGGGGGAAAGATGGATTGAGGAAGATTGTTCCAGAGTTGACCGGTTGAGTAGATGAGATTGAAAACACCAATTAATTCTTGCGTTAGAGAGTTGTACAGAAAAGGGATGAGAAAGTGTAGAAAGTCTAGTGCTGTGTACTCTCCTTAAAGGAGGCATGCAGTTAGAGTTCAGAATTGCACTGTCCGTTATAATAGTGATAGTAAAGAAAGTGAAGTAACATTGCGGTGAAGAGAGAGAGTGAGGGATTGATGAGTTGTTTCCAAAATGCACCAATGAAATTGAACTTCGAACTATGGACTCTATATTTATATTGAATAAAAAACCAACTATAGGTGATAATTTGTCTTCTACAAAATTGTATATTATCTGATGCTTGTCTCGATCTGTCTTTAAGAGCCAAGCGTTGTATGTTGCTTTAGTCTCTTGGAAAGAAACCCCACTTTTGTTTTATAACTAATGTTATAATGTTTCAGATCAACAAAACCCCTAGGATCCACTCATAGCTTGTCTACCTAAATGTATTTGTAATTGTGTATTTCGTATGTCCTCCCTGGTGGCGGAGGGGACCTACAATTTTACGTGGGTTCCGAACCACGAAAACCTTAATTCTACTACCTTAAACTATACCCAATCTATCAACATATGTATCTAATCGATTTTTAAACATATTTATAGACGTGCTACTAATTATTTCTACCAGCAAACTATTCCAGCTACTTACTATTTTATACTAAAAAAGTTTTTGGCCATTGCTGTCTCGAACCTTCCACTAGTCAGCTTACACCCGTTATTTCTAGTTCTACTATAGTGTGCTATTTCGAAAAGGCTCTCTCTATATACGTTATCGAACTCATTCATAATTTTAAAAACCTGGATTAGATCACCCCTTAGCCTCCTAGTCTCGAGTGTAGTCAGTTTTAACTCCTTAAGCCTATCCTCGTACGACTTTGACCAAAGCGACGGAATCACCTGAGTTGTTCGTCTTTGAACTCGTTCGATTTTGTCTATATCCTTGCGCATATACGGATTCCAAAATTGTATCGCGTACTCCAAATGAGGTCTAACTAATGATTTATAAAGAAGAACAATAATATCGTACGATTTGTACTAAAAATTCCTAGCTATAAAACCTAGTACTTTGTTCGCCTTATTGACCGCTGCTTTACTTTGTTTCGCTACTTTCAAATCACCAGTGGCTATAACTCCTAAATCCTTTTCCTGATCTACGTTTGCCAACTCCTTTCCTGAAGATACTATACGCAAAATTACCGTTACGCGAACCGATATGTAAAATTTTGCACTTATCGACGTTAAATCTCATTTGCCACGTGACCGACCAATCAACGATTTTATTAAAATTTTCCTGGATTTTACCTCTGTCTTCGTCATTTATCACTCTACCACGCAACTTCGTGTCATCCGCAAACTTTGAAACTGTACTGACTAGGCCGACATCTAAAAAGTTAATATATATAAGAAAAAGCAAGGGCCCCAATCCAGAACCCTGAGGAACTCTGCTCGCTACATTAGCCCAAAAAGACTCCGCTCCATCAACGACCACCCTCTGTTTTCTACCTCGCAACCACCCTTCTATCCAATTTATTACTACACCCCTGATTCCATGAGTCTTAGTTTTTTCAATGAGTCTTTTGTGCAGTACGGTGTCAAACTCTTTTCGAAAATCTAAGTACAGTACACCTACCGCCCGATGACTATCGTAAACTTCAACCACGCTTTGGAAAAATTCTAAAAGATTTGTTAAGCAAGATTTGTTTCGCCTAAAACCGTGCTGCGTATTTCTAATCAAGTTATGTAAATCTAAGTGTTCGACTATATGATCCCTAATTATCGATTCCAGTAGCTTACCTACAACAGACGTTAAACTGATTGCCCTATAATTTCCCGCCGCACCTTTATTGCCTTTCTTAAAAATAAGCGTTGCATTTGCTAACTCGAAATTATCTGATACGCACCCCTCAGAAATAGACGCATTAAGCATCTTTGTTAACGGCACAACAATGCCTTCCTTTAATTCTTTTAGTTGTAATTAATATATGGAATCCGGCCCCGGTGATTTAATCATTTTCATTTTGCAAATATAGTGCAGTACCTCCCTTTCACTCACCACAATATTATTTAAAGTATAACCATCATCGACAGGTATTATGTCTATAACCGTAGGGATACTCATTACATCTTCTACTGTAAAAAGTGACATAAAAATTTCGTTTAGCAGAGTAGCCATTTGCTTGTTTTCAGAAACTTTCTCAACGGTCTCAACACGCTCTTCACCGGGTTCCTGTTGTTAAGTATTGAAAAAAATCGCTTGGGGTTTTCTTTGCTGTCACGAGCTATGAAAATTTGAAAATCGCGCTTGGACTTTTTTATTACGCTTTTCGCTTCACGCTTTAAAGATATATAGTTGTTTCGTAACCACAAATTGTCTTTATCGCACTTATGTAACCTATAAGCCCTATCTCTACTCTTTATAATATTCCCTACTCTAGAAGTAAATCACAAGGGCTTGTTATTTACTTTCGCACGCTTAATCTTGTACGTTACACATTCCTCATTTATAGTCCTAAACACTGTTTCAAACGATTCCCACATTATTCTTGCGTTTGAGGTCCCCATTACGTTTCCCCATTCGACGTGTGACAATTCATTTCTAAATTTACAAAAGTCTGCGCGCTGGAAGTCAGGAATTTTAATCGAGTTAGCTGGTTTCGAGTGACCTACCGAGAGGACAAACTCTACCATATTGTGATCGTTATTGCTTAACGGTTCTATTACTTGAGGATCAGTGATAAGCGTATCATCCGTAGTTATTACTAAATCTAAAATACTGTTCAACCTCGTAGGTTCCCCAACCTTTTGAATAAGAAAGCTATCCCCAAGAAAATTAACTAAACAGTTACCTTCCGCGTCTCCCTGCATTGTATCGTAATTCACGTTAGCACAATTAAAGTAACCCATAATTAAGGCCTGTTCACTCCCTATTATTCTCTTTAGTTCACGATATAACCCTTCGTTCGTATCAGCTGTTTGATTAGGGAGCCTATATATAACGGCAACAAGAAGTTTGAACTCGTTCAATTTAAGTTCTGTTATAGTCGAATCTATCGGTTCTGGAATTCTGTGCTTTAATTCTGTAGCGTTCGCAATATTATCTTTGACAACCTCTAATTTGATACTCACTTACAAAGTCACGTGTTTCAGCTAAGCCACGATTCATTTATCGCAATTAAATCACAGTCTTTGCAAGTAATTAAAGAAAAAATTCGTTTATTTTGTTTCGTAGGCTACGAGCACTTAAAGATTGAACCTTCAAATTGTTTGTTAATTAAAACCGAGTTTCCTTCGCGAGCGGAAGGTAAATTCATATTTTTGGACCTGTAATTTAAGGAAATTACGCCGGGGCCGTTCGAGTTACGGCAATCTGAAAAGAAGAGACTGTATTATGAAGTAACTATATAAAAGAGCATTGATTGTTTCAGTTTTTAGGGAAGAACGATTTTTTCGTTTGATGTTATTTAGTGTAGAAAATATTCGTTCAGCGGCAGCTGAAGAATGAGGCAATGAAAGTAGATTTAGCATTAACTTTGATAATTTAGGGAAACGATATGCATCCCCACATCTCTCTTGAGAAATATTGTACCAATATTTTTAAGGTTCTGTAACATTTGGTGTCTCTTGTAATGGTAATTCCCTCCATTCCTTATTAAGTGCTTCATAATCATTTTCTGGTATAATATTGGGGAAATTTCATAGCAAGAGGTATGATTGAAGCTGGATTTTCTTGACAAACATTTAATGGATCTAAAGCCTCAAGCAACTCCAAGTTGACAAACATGTTGTGACAAAAAACGTTTAAGCATTTGCTTGGTGAAGGACAGTAAAAGTTTAAAATTTTAATCTTAAATTCTTGAAGGTCTCTGTTAATAGAGTTCCGTAGTTTGTGAATTCTGAAACTTTCAGCTTGAAACTCTAAATTAACTTTATTAATGTCAGGCAAAATAAATGCTAAGAATGTAAAGTGCATTTTTGTAATTGGATTCTGCAATGCTTCTAATATTGTAGAAGCCGACATCAGGCCATCTTCTAGTGCTGCTGAAGTGAAAAATAGTATGAGAGCAGGCCATTGAGCCAATAATCTCTTTACTACTTGCTCAAGTGATAACCAACGAATGCAACTGACACGCAAAATTTTTTGAGGAATAGTATCAGTAAACTTTTGAAATTCTTTATACTCAGATAATCGTTTTGGACTCTTTGACAAATAGGAATATATTCCTTGCTACTTCTTCTAAATAATTTGGAAGTTCAGAACATGCAATAGATGCACATAGATGCATTGAATGGCATACACAACCTTGTACAAAGAGGGACAGGACTTTCTGCTTTAATAAACTTTGAACACCCCTTTCCACCCCCCACCCCCCCATCATTACACTTGCATTGTCACTTGCAAAACCAATTAGATTTTCAAATGGAATACTATACTTCACAAAAAAAATTATTATAGAACCGTAAATGCCTTGGGCACTGCAGTCTTCGATTTCTAATGAAGTTAAATATTTATCCACTGTTCTCTGAACATGACTATCATAATACCTTGCCAACAGGACAAGTTGCTTAATAGTTGCTATATCAGTTGCAGATAGCTGGTGAGGGAAGCTATATTTATGGGACTTCTTTGCGAGTGACCCGTTGCCCACGTCGGGCTAGCATCATGAAAAAGAAAAACTATGGTATTTGTCATTTACCATTACTTATTCGCACTATAGTGGATTTAATTATCTCAGAAGAGTTCCTTGTTCCATGCACTGTCTGTGTGTATCATATATATATATATATATATATACAGTATATATATATATATATATATATAGAGTATATATATATATATATATATATATATGGTGTTCCATAACATGTGAGACGCACTTTCAGGATGGATTCAGGACCTGAAAACAATGAAAAAAGTTTATATAAACATATGCTCGAAATCGCTTTGTTTCCGAGTTACAGCCCGTTTTGTTTTCCAGCAATTCGTTCCGCAAACTATTTACAAAACTGCTTGCCGACAATGTTTGTGAGTGTGTACGAGACTTTATCATGTATGGCCTTGCCAATTGTAATGTTTCGTGCACTCTATGACATGTTTCAATATCGTTGAGTGTAGAGCCATCAGTTAGTCAGAGGTGCTTCGCGGTGTTTCACTGTTCGTATTCGTAACTTCTTACCTTGAATAAGTGCAGTCCAGTTAAAAAAAAAATCCTTAGAAGTTTTTGTGCTATTCAGGGATAATGTGCATTTGAAGTGAGAATGAAGGCTCATTAAAACGGAGAAATGGCAGACATGCATCTCATGTATGGACTTACCGAGTGTAATACGGCCGCAGCAAGACGTCTGTATGCGGAAAGGTTTCCGAATCGCTGTCTGCCAGATAGGAAGACCTTTTAGAGAATAGACGAGCGTCTTGGTGATACAGGATCATTCAACAAGCGAGTTTCAGATGGTGGTAGACCAATCAGCGTCAGAACTGCTGATTTGGAGAAGCGTGTCCTGAATCGCGTGGAGGAACATCCTAGTGTCAGCAACCGAATGATAGCAGCAGGAGAAGGTGTAAGATACACAACTGTGTGGAGAATTTTACGGGAACAACAGCTTTACCCATATCACATTCAGAGAGTACAAGGCCTTACTAAAGCTGATTTCCACCACGAGAGGCTTTTTGTACTTGGTTCCTTCAACAGTGTGCTCGCGATCCTCTTTTTCTATCCTCCGTGTTGTTTTCTGATGAGGCTGCCTTCGGGATCAATTTTCACAATACTCATCACTGGGCCGAAGAGAATCCGCATACCATCATCCAGTCAAGGCACCACCAACAATTTAGTATCAATATATGGGCAGGACTTATTGCTGACAACTTAATCGGTCCTTTTATTTTGCCTGGAAGATTAACAGGAGAATCCTACTACAATTTTTAAGGAATGATTTAAGCGATTTACTAGATGAAGTTCCTCTTGGTGTCCTACGTCGTATGTGGTTTATGCATGAAGGCGCTCCGCCTCATTTTAGTCGAGTAGCCAGAGACTATTTGAATGACCATTTCCCTGATAAATGGATAGGCCGTGGATGACCCATTGCGTGGCCTGCTCGCTTCCCGGACCTGAATCCACTCGAGTTTTACCTGTGGAGTCATCTGAAATCCATCGTTTACGTGACACCCATTGAGAACGTTGAAATGTTTCGCCAACGTGTAGAACAGAGGATGCCAGAAAATGCGAGCAATACCTGGAATGTTTGAACGCGTCAGGCAGTCTATGACGAGGCGTGTTCAGGCGTATACTCTAGCGCAAGGAGGTCATTTTGAGCACTTCCTTTAAAGGTAAGGCGGATGCTTGCTGGAACACATAACGGGCCGTAACTCGGAAACAAAGCGATTTCGGGCATATGTTCATATAAACTTTTTTCATTGTTTTCAGGTCCTGAATCCATCCTGAAAGTGCGTCCCACATTTTATGAAACACCCTGTTTGTATATATATATATATATATATATATATATATATATATATATATATATATATTTATTTATATATATATATATACTTGAATGTGAAATATTAATCTACGATATTTTCAGTTAAACGTTAAATATCGGTATTTGCTTTTGTTTTTCATGACTGATCAATATTATTTTAACTTAAATGATGACATTTGTTTTTGTTCGTTTTTCTCCCCTAGAGCTGAAGCATACAACCAGCTTTTTGATGTTATAAGGAACGGGTCCAGCGCCATTTCTTCGAGCCAAGAGGTCGAGCGGGTCATTGGGAATGAACACCAAAATGAAAAAGAACGAGTTTATTTTTCTGCGAACGAAAAGTACATTGCAAGATCTATTTACACAGTTTTAATTCGGAAAGCGCACGTACTTTAAAATACGCAGATATATATATATATATATATATATATATATATATATATATATAGAGAGAGAGAGAGAGAGAGAGAGAGAGAGAGAGAGAGAGAGAGAGAGAGTGGCCTACGCATCACCAATTTGATGTGGCCTAGAAAGCAGGCTTACTATAATTTATGAATTAAATTGAAATGAATAATGAGGGTCACCAGTTTGGGGCACAGCCAAACAAACACTATTTAATAAAAGGAGAGAAATTACTGTGTTGTTTTGTATTTAATTAGAAAAATAAATTTATTTGTTCACAGCGATTAACAATTCTGTAAAGGTAATTGTGCTATACAGAGGACGACGTATATAAGAGCACCCTCTGTTCCCAGGCCAAATACTCTTATAACCGTCGTGCTCTTATATCCGTCGGTGGCTGTGGAGACCTCAGAAACGATTGTAAAGTGCTAATGATTATGTTGAATTGGTGTAGAATCATTATCAAAAGTACACTGGTCATTAACAGCCATTACATTACACATGGTAAAATTAGAGAAAAAAAAAAACAAGTTCAAGTCAATAATAGATCAACAATCACGCATCAGCCAGTGTACGTCATGAGCTCAGTAAAAATATTGTCATCATTCCATTGTCAAATTATCACATGTTTTTGAAAAAGTCTGGAATTCGGGATTGCTTCTTCTTGGGGACCAAGCGCTGGGCAATCGATGCTTCCACATCGTGAACATGGCGGTTTTCCAGGTTCATTCTCTCGGCGGCAGAAAATCGCCGAATGAGGTTCAGGGCTTTGAGGACCTGTCGGTCCAAGGGCACATCCTCAACCTCATCGTCGTCGTTGTGATCATCCACCTCGACCTTTAGTCTAGATGTGTCGCTGGAATGAAAAATTCGATGAACTGAACGAAGTCACAAATCATAAACGAACACCGACAACATAGCCAAGAACAACAAACACAGGATTCTAGAACTCAAGAATCTAGTCTGGCCTACCACCGAGAGAAACGCTCCGATATCCGTCGGTGGCCGCTCTTCTATCTGTAGGGTTTTAGTATGTAAAAAAATGCTCTTATATCCGTCATGCTCTTATATCCGTCGTTCTTATATCCTCGTCCTCTGTATTACAAATGAATGATTATTAGCAATAAGAAATGGTTCCACAGTATAAGCGTTAAGTAAATACAATAATGACAAGAAACACGAATTTAGATAGCTAATGAGATATGCGGCAGTGAATACTCAATAATAGCTAATTAAGCCAATAATAACTGAGGTAATGAAAGTACGGTGTGGTACAGTAAACGGACTAGGCAAGTAAAAATAAAATACATAAATGAGCAAATAAATAAGGGATACAAATATGTTAAGATAATTGAATATAGTAAAATAATTGAACAGGAGTACTGTAGTCGTAATGGAAAGCTAGTTTACCACTTGTTTGGGGACACTTTTGGGCCTACTCGATTAGTCAGAGTTTGTGGACTTTTCAGCTTTGAATCCGGTATAGTCTAGTACGACGTAACAAAACACTGTACGCCAAGTGAGAGTCTACAAAAGGTTTACCGACTTGCGATTTGACTTAGATAAATCTGAAGAATGAAGAAGCCTACGTGAGGCGTTTCGACGGAGATGATCTCAGTACGTACAGGCTTACCAGAGGTAGGATGTGTTGATGGTCCGTTGATAGACTTGTTGAAAGGGCGCCGAATCGAATTGTGGTGAAGGATGAGTGAAGCCAGGGCCAAAAGGATGACGCTGGTAGAGTGATGTTTACTTCCGGCGGGATAAAATTGTAGGTCGCTTCAAGTGGTGATTCACTTCGTGTATTGGTGAACTGTTGCTTGAAGGACTGAGGCCAGCTGAGATTGAACGGCTCTACTTGAAAGTGGAGATTCACGAGAAAGAACAACGAACAGAGTGAACGCGATTTTTAGTGAATTGGGGCTTATATAAGCTCGGAAGACCCGTAGTTTTTCGCGGACCTCTTTGGAAAAAAACCCAGCACAATTTGCTCCTCTCCTTGAAATCACGTGTGTTTTTACTGCTCTCTGGTGATTCACAGATGTTTTCGAAAGGCGAGGAAAGAATTTCCGGTCGGTCTCTACATATAGATATATATATATATATATATATATATATATATATATATATATATATATGTAGAGTATATATATATATATATACAATACCAGTCAAAAGTTTAAGTACACCTACTAATTTCCAATGTTTTGCTGCTTAGCTCATGACATAAACTTCAAATGTAAACTTAACAGGTACTGGAGATGAATTTGCTTACCTGGCTTTCATATTGTATGCTTCTGTGCATCTGCCCTATGTAGTGTGTTGTAACACAGAAGCTTCTTCAAAATAGCCTTCAAAATGTGTTAATTTACGTCTAGCATGAAACCTAAAATTAATGCCATTAGCTCTGCACAAAGTTCCAAAAACAGTTTAAAAGTCTTTAATGGGGTAGTGCTTCTTCAGGAGTATGTTAATACATGTGTTCAGTTATTAACATGCGCTGCAGGTCTTTACATATAAAATCCTTGCAGAGGAGCTAACTGTGTAGTTTAAGGTATATTTCTGTTTCAAAAAGCAAAAATGGGTGCCAAAGCTCAGTTAACAACAGAAAAAAGACAGTCGATTGTAACGTTGAGAAATGAGGGCCAATCACTGAGGCAAATTGCAAAAAAATTAGAAGTTTCTGTGAATGCGGTTGCTTGTGCCATTAAACGGTACGAAAAAACTGGTGAAAATAAGGACAGAAAAAGGTCAGAGCGACCAAAAACCACAACAGACTCAGAGGACAAGTATATCCGAGTCACCAGTCTGCGCAACAGACGCCTCACAGCACCTGAAATCAAAGCCCAGCTGAACAACTCCAGAAGTACAACAGTTTCAACATAAACTGTTCAGAGAAGACTAAAAGAGGCAGGATTAAAAAGACGAACTGCAGCAAAGAAACCAATGCTGAGACTCCAGAACAAAACGAAAAGGCTAGCCTGGGCTAAAAAACACCAAAAATGGACTGTTGAGCAGTTGAAATTTGTCCTTTGGACTGACGAATCAAAGTTCGAAGTTTTTGGATCCAAACGCAGAGTATTTGTGCGCCCACAGCGGGTGTAAGAATGACACAGCAGTGTGTTGTGCCAACAGTGAAGCACGGTGGAGAAAGTGTGATGGTCTGAGGATGTTTTGCAGAGGAGCAAGTTGGAAATCTCCACAAAGTCACTGGAATACTGAACCAACGTGGTTATCACAGTATTCTACAGCATCATGCCATCCCATCTGGACTGCGACTAGTTGGCCAACAGTTCACAATGCAGCAAGACAACGATCCTAAACACACTTCCAAGCTGTGTCAAAATTACCTGAATCAGAAAGAACGGCAACGTCAGCTCACAGTTATGAAATGGCCAGCACAGTCCTCGGATCTGAACCCCATCGAGCTAGTGTGGGATGAACTGGATCGACGAGTGAAAGCCAAGCAGCCATCCAGTGCTCAGAAGCTCTGGGAACTCTTACAAGAGTGCTGGCAGCAGCTTTCACCAGACTATCTTCTTTCTCTTGTTGAGCGCATGCCTCAAATTTGTTCTGCTGTAATTGCTGTTAGAGGAGACTATTTTGATGAATCTAAAATTTAGACTTTGCTTTTGGTAAATTGTCCTGATTTGTTGTTATTTAAGTTCCCATGTTTGTACTTATGAATTTGTGTCATGATAACTTAGTTAATAAATAAAAAACTTTAATCAAAATTTGAAATTTATGAATACTTTAGAGTGTACTTAAACTTTTGATGGTAGTGTACATACTCGCGTGTTTGTTTTTGTGAAAGGCACTTAATTTTTTTTATTTTTCAGAGTCGAGTTCTGTAGCAATGCTCAGGTAGAAGGAGAGGTTTGTTTAAGTCAGTCATAACAGTCCGTTATAACAGCTCTAAACTGGTCAATTTCGATTAGACCCTGTGATTCTAAATATAATACAGGGTGTACACAAATTAATTATCTTTACAACTTCTCTCAAATAAAAATATTAGGAAACGAGATACACTTACCGTTTTTACGCCATCTGTGAAAGAAAGTAATAAAGTTTCACATAACCTCAGACACATTCAACATGGACACCATTTATCACACGTAAGACGTCGAAACGGTATTTCTTATTTCTTTACTGAGGGGACAGTAACAACCATCAATGGATATGCTTGAGAACTTCGTTGAGTACATCTTCGAAGTAGGCCCTATAATGATAATAACCAGCTCCTGATGAGATGTTTGTTTGGTTTAGATATACATCGCACTGACTAATTACACTGGTCTACAAATTTTGAAAAAGTTTGTGCTTCGGAGATAAAAGGTGTTTCCTATTATGGATTTTGGGGTGCTGAAAACGAATATGACCATAAAAACAGTCGATTGGCTACAGTTTCCAAGAAAATTTAAGTTACACATTTTGCGTATATGTATACCATATATTAATAACATACCTGTATAATGCAGTCGCTTATATTGATTCAACCCGTCGCTTCTTTGCTTGTCTCTTGTATTCAACATCTGGAGCATCTCTTGTTATTGTCCAGCAGTAGTCTGCTAACAATGATGGACTCCATTTCCCCTGGTAGCGCTTCTCCATCGCTGAGATATCCTGGTGGAAATGTTCACAATGTTCATCGCTGACTGCTCCGCAATTGGCCGGAAAAAATTCCAGGTGCGAATGGAGGAAATGTATCTTTAAAGACATATTGCAGCCCATTTTTTGATAGGACAACAGCAGGTTTTCCACCAGCTCCATGTAATTGTCAGCTTTGGTATTTCCGAGAAAATTGGTTGCTACTAACCGGAAAGCATTCCATGCTGTCTTCTCCTCACCACCTAGGATACGGTCGAACTCCTCATCTCTAAGAAGCTCGCGGATCTGTGGACCAACAAATACACCCTCCTTGATTTTTGCTTCACTGAGCTTTGGGAATTTACCACCGAGGTACTTAAAAGCTGCCCCCGTTTTATCCATAGCCTTAACAAAAATTTTCATGACGCCCAGTTTGATGTGTAAGGGTAGTAACAAAATCTTGCTCGATTCTACGAGTGAAGGATACTGAACATTTTTTGTTCCAGGTTCCAATGAGTGTCGGAGTGGCCAATCCTTCTTGATGTAATGAGAAGTCCTAGCCCGAATATCCCATTCACACAGAAAACAGCAATACCTAGTGTAGCCCGGCTGTAGTCCAAGCACGATAGAAACAACTTTCAAGTCACCACAAACATGCCACTGATGTTTGTCATAGTTTATGCAGTTCAAAAAGTTGCAATTTCATGTTGTCATATGTTTCCTTCATGTGGACTGCATGACCAACTGGAATTGATGGCAATACGTTGCCAACATGCAACAAAACAGTTTTAGACTCAACTTCGATGAATCAATGAACAGTCTCCACTCATCAGGATTGTGAATAATGTTGAGAGCTGTCATCAGACCATCAATATCGTTGCAAGCTACAAGGTCACCATCCATGATGAAGAATTGGACAAAATCTTTTTGAGGGTCACGAAACTTACACACTCTAACATTTTCAGCGAGGAGATTCCACTGCTGCAATCTGGAGCCCAACAGCTCTGCCTTACTCTTTGGCAGTTCTAAATCTCTGATAAGGTCGTTTAATTCATTCTGAGTTATCATGTGCGGTTTAGAAGATGTCAAGTTATAAACAAATTCAGGGTCTTGTGAAGTTGAAGGCTCACAAGTTTCGCAGGTTCCTTCATTCTCCTCGTCCTCTGACTCCGGAGAATGAGTGTGGGGGCTCAGGAACGGGCAGTACTTCGGCGTGAGGTACCGGACGTATAGCAGAGGGTATATTCGGATATTGTAAAATCCACTTTTTCTTCTTGCATATACCTTTCTTGACTGGAGGCATCATGCAGAAGTAACAATTGCTGACATGATCTGTTGGTTCCCTCCACACCATTGGCACTGCAAAAGGCATAGGTTTCCTTTTCCGATTCAACCACTAGCGAAGGTTTGTTGCACAAGTATTGCAGCATATGTGTGGGGCCCAGCTCTTGTCCTGACCTCCAATCTTACAGCCAAACTAAAAGTGATAGGCTTTCCTAATCACGGCGGTTATAGCACGCTTTTGTGATGCAAAAGTCAATTCTCCACAAACATAACAGAAGTTATCTACACTGTTCACGCAATTACGAGGCATCTTTGTTCAAATTAGGCTGAAAAAAATTCATTTTCAAAAGCAAACACTAAAAAGAGTTTGATAAGGGTGCACTGTATGACTTCCGCGAATGAACTGATGCTGTGGCGTAATATGTAGACGCTTGTGACACATCGACGCCTTGACTCTACTGCGCATGCGCGTAGTTATATTTTTTTATTTTAATAAATTAATGTAATTACATTGAATTTTAATAATTTTAAATTAGGTAAGGTTAAGTTAGGTTAGTATTCCAATTATATTAATATAAAAAACATTATGGGAAGCAATATGTTAAAATGATCCAATCTATTTTTTAATAAATAATTTACAAATACATAATGTAATAGATAAATTTAAAATTACATTTTATTGTATATATATATATATATATATATATGTATATATTTACATTAATTTATTAAAATAAAAAATATAACTACGCGCATGCGCAGTAGAGTCAATGCGTCGATGTGTCACAAGCGTCTACATATTACGCGACAGATGTAGTCCAGTTAGTAGGGTGCAGGGTTGCCTGATATCTTTATAAATAGAGCCAATTGGCAATTTTAGGCATCATTTTCGTATTCAGTGACCCAAAATTAGTAAAGATTGACTACTTATAAACAGCATAACCGTCTTCACAATCACTACCGTCTAAATGTGTTATTCAGAGTTTGGCATACATAAATATATTGCTGGGGTCGTAATAGGAGGAGACTGTAAACACCAATCGACCAGGGAGGTACTTCGGGGGGCCGGATGTTAGGCAGGAGACAGGGAGTGTTGGAACTCCCGTTTCTCCTGTCACTGTCCTCCTTAGCTGATCTTTTTCTGTCTCATCTATTCTGTGAGCAGTCCAACATGTTCTCAAACACACTCTTCTCCTTCTATTCTTCACTACACATGCATACATTTTATACACTACATAATATTAAAAAAAAAAGCATTTTAAACAGCGGGGACCTTGATTTTGGCTCTCTCTTTCTTATAAGGAGGGGCATTTTTGCGGGCACCCACTCTTGGCCCCTCCTTTCTATATATAAAAAAGTATGAATCTACGCTAGGTATAACGAATTCTACAGGCGCGTTCAGCGAAGCAACAGTGTTGAGGGGTTAACTCTGATAAAATCAGGTTCTGCATTAGATGTCTATGTAGGTGGGAGATCAAAAAGAGAGAGTTCCGATTTGCAGTACTCTAAACTGTGCGGATGTATGAAGAGTGTCATAATGAAATGTTTCGACGCGTTTATGACCCCTACCTCTCACTTCAAGTACACAATTATCTATGAGAGACAACTGCAACAGATTTTGCTTATATCAGTTAAACCAAAAAGTTCACCGCTGGCTTTACATGCTCAGAACACTTTTTTTTTGCCTTTTACGTTTAACGCCTCGCGATGAAGTCTGGTTTTTTTCTTTACCTTCTCTACAACGCGTTTTTTCTTCTTCCCTGTCACGCATTTTCCTCTAAGCATCTTTAATAATCTCATCTTGTGTACGACGTAAATGTTTTTTGAAAGCTGCTTTAGGTTTAGTACCCGCCACTATATCTTCAACCGTATTAAGACCCGATTGTAGGGCCTTCCGTCCAAGATATTTGGCACCACTTTTTAGTCAGGGGACAGCCGTCTGTAGTATAGATTAAAAAAATCGAATCGAGTCCACTTCCACGCTAATATCTCACACCGCGGTAAACGGTAACTGGCTTCTGGGTCATTCCGCAACACGCTGAAAGTGAAGCTTCACTGTTGAACTCCCATAAGCGAATGGATAATTTTCACTTTCTACTGTTCTTATATGTATTGCGATACTACTTAGTAGGTTAGAAGCGACTTTGACGAAATGGGGCTTATCAAACGTTAAGTTCAAGCTTTTCCACTATGAGTGGGTATGTGCACAATGCGTAGCAACCGCAACTGACTGTTCCCCACAAATTGATGCTCCACGATGTTACTGTAAATGTAACACATAGGAGGGGGAGGATGAGGAGCTCTATCGAACAACCTCTCCAATTTTAGTTGGAACAATAACTAAACATATACCGTAACTTGTGAAAAGTGTCTCTTTAGAAGGATAAACCATATCTGCCCTCATGTAGAATTTCGAATATCCCTTTATCCTTACTATTTCTGTCTGTCTCTCATCTCAACAACAGAGTAAGCACCGGCTCATCACTGTTTGTGATTTCGAAGAGTACATAGGCTGTAAGGTTTGACTCTTTCACTCCCTTGTTTAAGTCTTCAACACTCTTATAATGCACTGATCCCAGTGTTATTTCTGTACTATAATACTCTACACCACTACTCATTGCTAAACGTATGGTATCATCCCATGTCACACTTGTATTTTCACTTTCATCACGTTTTCTAAGCACCGTGAAAGTAGCTTGTTTCTCCTCAATATTTAAAAGTTTGCTTGTCAGTTGAAATTCATATAACCCGACCTCGTATGACTTTCGCTACAAATCGATAGGTCTATGCAGATCTGTTATAAAGTTGGCCAGAGTATTGTTAGGATATGTCCCCAACGATAGAGAGGACGGGAGTGTAACGTAGAAGTGATTAGGGGACATGTTATGTATAGTATTTGAGTTTCATTATTGCACCAGCTTTCATAAAGGACTTGTAGCTTTCCGGGTAGCCTAACCATTTTACTAGATATATTTTTCTTTTTCAGGAACCTTTGCTTCCTAAAATTTTTTCAATTTTGAATGCCTTTTTTCCTAAGTTAAATGTTACCTTCTGCAACTCCTCGCCGTTAAAACTTCCCTCAATTTCTTCACCATTCAAATCTTCCACATAGTACATCACCACTTCTCCTTTAGGTTTAACAGTTCGAACTTTAAAGATTTCCTGCGTCCATCCTTGTTCAAATCCTTTCTTGAACTTGCCTCCTGAACGTCATAACATTACATAATCACTGATTTTGAAGCGCTCTATCGTAGAGGATCACTGTCTCTATCTTTTTTCTCTCCGGTTCTGTATACGTGCCTCTTTTTAAAACTTCATTAGGAGATGTTCCAATTATGCGGCGGTAAGAACGATTGTAGGCCGATGCTAGATGATTCAAAATGTCTATGTATCCGTAAATATTTTTGTACATAAAATAACGAGGAATGCGCTCCTTAATAATGCGTTGCACCCTTTCGGATAAAGAAGCCTTATGCGCAGAGTTGGCTGTGAAAATAACTAATATTGAATTCGTCCAGCTTATTTTGAAAAGCTCGATCTATAAATTATTTCCCTAAATCTGTACAGAAATAATAGGCCGGGATTCTATTTTCTTTTAATATCAATGACTTTGTAGGTTTAGCAATTGTTTCAGGCGATCTGTTTTTAAGAGGTATGTGGAGAAGACATCAATTATAAATAGAATATATTTGTAAACGTTATTGTACGATGAGTACCTTCGCATATCAGTCAAATCAGCTTGTCAAATAGAGTCCACCGATGCTGCCTGCGTCTTAGCAGGCAGGATTGGTCAGCCTGGAGAAGTTCGTGGGGCTCGTTACCTGACAGGACATTCCTAACAGGGTGGATGGTGAGAAAGGTGAGAAAGATAATAATATCTAATAAGAATTTAATAATGTTTTGTTTAACAAAGAAGATAATAATGTTTAATAAGAAATTTAATGATGTTTTGTACGTAAATAAGAATTTAATAATGTTATGTAGGAAATTAAGAAATATAAAATGCTAGTTCGCAACACCCGAAATGTGCCAGGCTGGAAGTCGAAGCCATGCTCAAATCAGTCCTCAGGCGGGACTGTGGCAGTAAGGTGATTTTCGATATTAATATGTTATTGTGATTCTAAACTATTTAATTGTGTCTCTCTCCGCGATAAAATGTTAACGGTAACTCGGCTTTAGCTTTCCCCCGTTTGTTCAAAATTTTCGGCGTAAAATAAAAATCAGTAAACAGTAATGACAGTTTGTAATTTCTCCCCATTTCCTCGCATTGTTCGAAATCCTTATGGCGGCCACGTCTATCCGTCTACCCGCGTTTATAAGACACAGCAAAACGAGAGTAAAGAGTGAGAATAGAAAAAAGATCGATAATTTAAAAGGCAAATAAGAAAGAAGAAAGAGTTTTTTACACTGCATTTTGGTGACAGCGGTGTCCCTATTAAATTAAAAGAAGGGCATTCCTACGTCCTCCGTAGTAGCCTTATTTCGGTCAAATTAATCGCAATCCGTTTTATAGTATTTATAAATTTAGTAAATATTATCTTTCGCTAAATTTAATAGTAAAATGAAGTGTGTACGTGGGCCCCAGTCCTATTCCCATTCCCATGCCCATTCCTTAAAATTCGTTTCAACTGTAAATTCAATATGGCGGGTAGCATTTTCAAAATCTTAACGGAGTCAAAGAGTAGTGACTCATTTGGTTTCGTTTCCACTGTTTCGACTCTGAGGTTTTTTTTTTGTCAAATCCTTGAGTCGCTTTTCGTTTTCTTCCCATAGTGCCTTGTGTCGGAGGCCAAGGTATCTCATTTTCTTTTGAATATCGTGGAGAGAGAGACTTGTTTAAATTTTAAAAATCCCGCCCGAAACTCAAATTTTCTGACTTTTTCTTCATCTTTTATTTTATGCAGCCTATCTTTCTTGTGTTTAAAGTTTGTGTTTTGTTTACGTTTTCAGCATTAATAATAAGTGTGATAATAATAATAATTAATAAATAAACTTCACACTTACATATATGAAATTAAAGTATTTTAGTTGTAATTCAAGGGTGACATGCATTTTTATACGGTAGGTCTAAAATTTTGGAGCGTATGTGTAACGCTTGCATTTCTAGGTACATATATATATATATATATATATAGTAACGAATTGTAAAAGATTAAATAAATAACAAAATTTTCCAGTATCTATTGGGCAGGGTTTTTAAGATTATTTTTCGACCGGAAAGTAGATTAAGCTTGGGTTATGTTCAGTAAAATCTAAGTTAGCTAAAGATATCAAGCTGACACATGACCATCATATGTATATAATTTTAAGGTAGATAAGATTAATTTTAAGATGTTTGTCCAAATTCGGAAAATAATGTTTAAAGGTGTTAATTTATACCGGGTCAATTCGAACTAATTGAGTTTATTTTGCTTGCCGTATGTATATTGTGTGAGAGACCTGAATTAAGCTAAATTCGTGTTCTCAAAAATTTACCTTGTTTATTTGGAATACAGAAGTTGTTTCATTAAATTCTTTTGATAAATTAATTTCGGTTCTTTGAATTTTCTTTTTTTATTATTAATTTTTATTTTATAGGTAGGCTGACTTTTTGTTGTTTATTCTTTTTCGTTCTTTCATGAGTTTTAATTAATGAAAATTCCAGGTGATATTTTGTATGGATAGGCTCGTTGATTAAAATTTCTTATTCTGAAATTTTTATTGTGATAAGTAATGTCATTCTTAAAATTTAATTCTGGGTATAAATAGTGAATTTTTTTTTTTTTTACGTTGCTCGTTTGTAGAGAAAATATTACAAAATTATTTCATATTGTAATGCAGTTTGATTTGGTTAGGAATATTTATAGAGGTTCGCTTTCAAAAAGTGAACACTCGCTTCATAATGCCTTGAATTATGTTAAATTTTATTGTGTAGTATGGTCACGTTGTATGTTTGGGTTCATAATATTTTTTCTTATTTATAATAACAATGATAATTTATATGTAGTTTCACTTGGAAACGATAAATTACTGGAATTACTGTGGTTTGCAAATCATGCTGGGTTTATGTCGAGGGAGAGAGTTGCCTCTAAGATGTAATTTGTAAATTATGAGTTTTCTTCCTGTGAAATTTAGCGTTGCAGGTTGGAATTAATATATTAAATTAATTTTCGTTATTAATGGTACAATTTTTATTATTTAATGATTATGTTTGGGAAATTGTGTTATTTTTTAAACGTTATTTGTGTTTACCCGTGCGGTTAGATCTTTAGATTAATTACTGACCAGAAATGGAGCATTTTTAGATTACCAGTAATATTTTTATGGCATCTTGCTGTTGTCCGCTCCACGACTAAGTGTTAAGTTGGTTCATGGTTGTCGTGAGTTGATGACGTGAAGTTTCTAGTTTTCATTTTTGTCTTTTATATTTAAATGTATCGATAGTATTTCTGAAGATTGTTTGAATAATATTTTTTTTACAAACTGTAATGACGGTTACTATGTATGGGGGCATTCATATTTATACACAATGCAGTATTGTTTGGTTGTGCTTGGCCGATGATATTTACTTTTTGTTCTCTTTTGCGATGTAACTGCCGTAAATGACCTTATTGGTAGCTAGGGCGTTATCAACGTTTTGCGAAATTCTGTAATTTTGACATATTTTTACTTAAATTTTGCCAGAGCAAGTTATGGTTATTGTTTCGAAGTGAAGTGTGAGAAATTTTTTTTAAATTAAATGTGAAAAGTGATAATCAGTATCAGTGGAAACCTTTAAATATTTGTTTTTCAAAATTTCGAGAGGCTCGATTTGGAAGCAGCTAAGTTGAATCCGAATTCCACCCATTGCGATTAGTTGATCCGAATAAGGTGATTGATTACTGACGAGAGAGAGAGAGAGAGAGAGAGAGAGGAGAGAGAGAGAGAGAGAGAGAGAGAAACGAAACCGAATGCGCAACGACTTCACTGCACAACAGTTTCGATCGAATTTGGACTACTAGTATTTTCGGACAGTCTTGGCCCCACTGTTTCGATGCTTGGCTGAATGTGCTTCTTGCTACTAGGTAGGCAAACCGCGAGCGTTTGGACGAGTGTTTAAGGCTTTACTCTCCATACAGACACACAGTAGGTTTGTTGTGAAATCACCTACGGCCAAGTGATCGTTTGATTAATGCCATGTAGGGAGCCTTTCGGATGAACGTAGCAAAGGAGCAGCGCTCACCGAAAAACAGTTGAGATGAGAGTGGCGAGTTTCTTCGTCGACTTCTAGAATTGTAAATTCCGTCCAATTCTGGTACGTGGTTCCACTTTCAGTATATCTCCATCCCTTGATCTTCTTTGAATTGGACGATTCCTTTTTCGTCATTTTTTTTTGGAGAGAGAGAGAGGGGAACCTCAAAGCGTGCTAATCTGTTGCATGGTGATAAAACCCTTTGCATTCTAGCGAAGTGAGCAGGAGAATTGCGATTGAAAATTTAAGAAGTCCGTTGTCAGCTTTCGACAGGCACAAAGACAACGGAATGTTATCTAAACAACGTCCAGAAATTAATGTGCGCTGATTATTATTTAGTGAAATAATAAGTTAAAGGGTTCGATTATTGCCCAAAGTGTTTTCAGGTTTTTTCTCTTTTTTTGTAATAGTATGTGCGCTCTGGTCAGTATGTTTTATAAACATTTTCTTCTTCTTTCTGTTGTTGCCCTGATAGTAATTAAGTAACTATATGAATTTTTCGAACTTGTTAAAGTTGGAAAAAAAAACCAAACAAACTGTTGAATAAATAAATAAATTTGTTAAAAGAAAGTAAATCAAACAAATAAGTTTTCCTCGTGAAACTTATTTTCAAAGGGATGATGCAAGTGTAGAGTATTGTTTTGTTTAATAAAGAAGATAATAAGAATTTAATAATGTTTTGTTTAATAAAGAAGATAATGATGCTTAGTAAGAAATTTAATTATGTTTTGCACGTAAATAAGAATTTAATAATGTTTTGTTTAATAAAGAAGAAAATGATGCTTAGTAAGAAATTTAATTATGTTTTGCACGTAAATAAGAATTTAATAATGTTTTGTAGGAAATTAAGAAATATAAAATGATAGTTGGCACAAACCCGAGTCAGTTCCAGTCGGGAATTGTGGCAGTCAGGTGATTTTCGTTATTAATATGTTATTGTGATTCTAAACTATTTAAGTGTGTTTCTCTCCGCGATAAAATGTTAACGGTAACGTTTGTTCAAAATGTTTCGACGTAAAATAAAAATCATTAAACAGTAATGATAGTTTATAATTTCTTCCTTTTCCCTCGCATTGTTCGAAATCTTAATGGAGGCCACGCTATCCGGCTACCCGTCACCCGCGTCCTTATAAGATACAGCGAAACGAATGTAAAGAGTGGAAAAATGAGAATAATTTGCGAGAATAGAAGAAAGAGCGGATAAATGATAGGAAAGCGAATAGTAGAAATGAAGGCCCTTTAAAATTCACTACATTGTTCTACATCTTCACGACCCGAGCCTTCTTCTCCAGCAACTCCCCATGCTGTAGAAAACTTGATGGCCTCTCAACATTCCACATCTTACGCACCACCGCCGCCACCACCGCCAACTTCAAATAAGCCTTCTTCTTTTTCAGCAGCTTCCTATGCTATTGAAAACTTGATGATGAGCCCTCAACCTTCCACATCTTGCGCAATACCGCCACCACCCCTACCCCCATGACCATCACCCTTCAATATCACTCATATATAAACAATATATTCGCTCAGTTATGGACTATGCTAGCCCATGCCGGGCATCCATTATCTCAAACGCAGACATAAACACCTTACAGACAATACAAAACAACGCACTTCGTATCATTACAGGATGCACTTAAACATCACCAATAGAACACCTGCACACAGAAACAAAAATACTGAAAATTAGGGAACATTTAGACATGAGGGGAACACAATTCATGGCAGCAGCGACAACTAACCCACAACACCCTTGCCACTACATATACAATCATGCACCGACACCTCGCACCATTAAGGTAACACCAGAGAGACATTATAACCAAATACTCCATTCCATACCACGCCCCACAGACATCACACAGTACAGAAAACACATACACACACACACCTAACCCACAAAACACTGACACGACTCGGTCGGAATACGGTCCTAGGCGCGAAGCCGCCACCCATTAACAGGTCAGAAATCAGCCTGAGCAGATCGGATCGAGTTAACTTAGCACGATACCGATGTGGACATCACCCCAACTTACGGACATATAAACGCAGACTATGCAACTCCACAGACGACACCTACCACCTGTGCCAGGCCACACCACAAACAATTGAACACATTATGACAGACTGTACCGCTCTAGCACAACAACGAACACAACACATCACTAGTGCGCTGAACCTCTGGTCCACTCCGGAGAGGGAAACAACAACAACAACAACAACCTCAAATAAACCTAATTCTTCCACCGATTCCATTCCCTTTGCACTGCTGCTGCTGCTGCTGTACCCTCCACTATGTCATTATCAGTGCCTCAACTTGCAGACGAGGGTGTATCAATCATGCTGATACGTAATGTGACCAGCACCCCCATTAGGGTGGTCCATAATTTCACTTTTAAAAATTTTTAATGGTCCAACATGCTAATGTTATGGGCAGTGGTGCAAGAAACAACATGGTTACCAGTTTTTGGAGTTTCGGTAATAATAGACCCCCACCCCACCCCCAATTTATATTGCATAGTAAAAAACTGAGTAGTAAAAAACTGAGTAAAAATGACATCTTTTAAGCTTTTTTTTAAGATTAATCATATTTAATCTTAAATAAAAGCATACATATTGCATATCAATTTATTCAGAAATCAACTTTGCACATTTTGGTGTATAAATTGATTATTTTTTCGTAACAGTATACATAGAAATGTTCTATAACAGCTGATTAAGCCAATATTTTGTGTTTTTCAGATATCCAATGATGTATATAGTATATGATGCATTTTTCATTTTTCACAACAGGTGTTGTTTCTTGCACCAATGCCCACAACATTAGCCCGTTGGACCATTAAAAATTTTAAAAAGTGAAATTATGGACCACCCTAACCCCCATGCTGGAGAGAAACTGTTACTCTGTTAGGATTGACCCACGATTCGTCTACAACGGTGGTATCGAGCGTGGACTACGCAATGTATTTCGGCGAATCGTAGCGTACACCCTTCAGAGCAATGAGGGTCGGGAAGTCCGTGTAATGCTGGCTCTTGGATTCGAGCCAAATGATGGGGATGGAAATACCTTTTTGGGCAGTAATAGCTTACAGGCGACTGGTGGCAGAAGATGTTGAATACATACTGAGTCGTACTGCGCAAACTTCTCAGAGTGGGTCAAAGTTTAACTTATCGAATTTCATGATCGATATAGACCATGTTATCAAATTTATGGAGGTCGCACTACTGCCGAACGAGGCTGTGGTTCTATGGCGGTTCTCCTCGCACACATGCTTAGCGTATTAACTTTCCATAAATCAAATGGCACGTGCAGAAAAATAAGGATTTGCGAGTGTGGCATGTTTCATACGATGAATGATAGCGGCGAGTTCAAGCATAAATGCAATGAAATTCATTGTTCTACATGTCATGAAAAATATAAGGCGAATGATGTAAAGCATGTATGTTATATGAAAGATACCAAGCCTAAAAATAAAATTTGTATAACTGTATAATATGGCATAGAGACCTATACGAACCCAGAAACCAAAGACGTTATTCCACATTTACTTATAAGCCAGACCATTTGTGATGAGTGCATGAATATTCAGTGCGATGATTGCCGTAAATATGGTAAATGGACAAATATTTTTAAGACGACTGTAAGAGACTCGACCGTGAAACGGTTTGTGGACTGTATTGTTAAGCTAGCGGACCAATACAAAAGAATGACTGTGTATATTCTTGCGCATAACGCAGCAAAATTTGATGCACAGTTTCTTTATAAGGAACTGTTTAAACACGAGTTACCAGAGATATCCACGGGTGACCCCTTGAAAAGAGGAAACAAGCTTATATAAATGCAAATAAGGGGAAATGTTAAGTTTAAAGACACGCTATTATTCACACCTTGTAAATTAGCTAAGCTACCCAAAGTAATGGGCGTAGATGCTGAAGTTTCAAAAGGGTATTTCCCTTCCACATTCCTCACTGACGCTACTTTAAATTACGTTGGACCTCCACTCCTAAACATTATTTTAACTATGACAGCATGAGTGCTTGTGAGCGTGAAGACTTTGACCGATACTACAACAGCTTTAATTAGGACAATCCTTACAATATAGCGAATGAATGTTAACGTTATTGTGTGAATGATGTGCGCGTACTTAAAGTATGCTTCCAATTCTTTAGAAGGCTGTACATAACCCGTTTCAGCTTTGACCCACTACACACAGCAACCATGACCGCATTATTGTGCTTTGCCGTATTCAAGAACAATTTTATGTCAAAAGATACACTAACCATCATACCCCGAAACACTCCTCACAGTTATGGTTATAAGGCTATTTACTGGCTCACACACATGAAACAATAGACAGGAGTATACATAAAACATGCTCGCAACACAGGGGAAGTGGCCGTTAAGATCAATGGTCGTTTTTTTGGCTTGATGGTCTGAGTGAGAATCCTTGCACCGGTAAGAAGACGGTGTACTCCTTTAATGGATGTTGGTGGTTGTATGGGGATAACTCCTATGCCGGATCTTTTATCTCCACCGGGCCAAAACCTTACTGGGTAGGTATCAAGATCGGAGACAAGTTCATATATATCGTGAAGGCTAAAGGCATCACTTTAAAACATGCAAACCGACAAATAGTCAACTTTAATTTGCTCAAAGATCTAGTGAGTTTAGAAGATGATGAAGCTGAGGATGCCCAACCACCGCACTTGGTTGTAGGAACTCAACTTTCGTACACAGAAATTGGGTGGTGTGAAGGAATTTAGAGGGACGAAGGTGTGTCGTAACACCTACAGGGAACGATACCAGTTTCCTGGTACCTACGACACTGTCCCCTTTGGTTTCAGTGGGGAATGAATAAACGCTGATTATACAGGTATTACGAATCAATTGGTTCCGTGGAAACCGTTTATAAAGTGAAAATTCGTAAAGTGAACACAATTTTTCCATAGGAATTAATGTAATACTGGTTAATTCGTTCCTGACTCGGCTCCCAAGACCTAAAAATTCACAAAAATATACAAATTTTTACATTTTAAAGGAGGGATAAGCATACAAATATTAAAAATAATTAATATTAAATCAATTTCATATTAAATAAAAGACATAAAAGCTACTTTTGGGCATTAATTTGAAGAAGACTTAGATGGACTTCCAGAGAGAATGCTCTTTGCTGGGGTGGGAGGTTCACTTGTGGGCTTCCTAAAGAAGGAGTCCAAAGAAGTTGTCTGGCCTTGTTTCTCCTCTCTCTCAAAATCTCCTTATAGCATGCAACGTTATTGTGGACTCTATTGGCAACTTTGCTGTTCCTTTCAAAGTTGGATTCGTAATTGAGGATTTTCGTAAAGCGAACGTTCGTAAAGTGATCATTGGTGTAAATTAGGATCACTCGTAATTGCGGATTTTCGTAAAGCGAACGTTCGTAAAGTGGTCATTGCCTGTAGTTTGTTACCTTTTCAAAATTGATGTGCGTGTGTGTGTGTGTGTGTACAAGAATACTAACCACTGTATATTGTATTGTGCGAGCGTCAGTAAAAAAGCGAGTTACGTAGCTCTGCCAACTAGCCCCTTTGAAGGTGCACGCATCTTTCCCGCCGTGTTCAGTTGACCACAATAGGCGTTGGTGTGGAGACGTTTCTTTTATCAGTTGAAGAATTTTAGTGTCAAATAATAACGATGGCAGCCACGAATATTGCGTGTTCTACCCTCCTGAAGTAGTACTCTGTAAAGTCTACAGATGTTGTGAATACTCAAAGACCTTCTAGTCATCCGTCTTTTAAGGTTTTTAAGTCTGCTTTAAATCGCACGAAGTTGTCGGCACAGGATGCCCATATGCTTTACGACTATTCTGATGCAAGCATCACAAGCTTTCGTAATGCTAAAGATGTAATGGATTATGTCGCGAGTTTAAGATGCGTTAAAGAATATATCCAGTGTGAAGTGAAGGAGTCAACGTTCACCGAAGAGAAACAGAGACTCTGGATCATGAAGCTCATTGACGAATGGAACGATAAGTACTATTACGTTATGCACATCTCACCGTATACACGCCTATGTTAGAAAAAGCAAAATTAAAATATTTCTATCAAGACATGATGAGGTGACTCGCGAAATTATAGGTAAAGGCTTATGTGAATTTTTAATAAAATTTAGTGATGAATATTGTTTAACCACCAAAGTGAAACAGTTATGCACACGCATTTTTCTCGAAAAGGTTACCTCAGTGTTAATAAGTTTACTATCATTTCAATTATTGTTTTATATGTACATAACTGTTTTCCGCGTTACTTGAGAAGGAAATATAAACTTTTTCGCCAATGGTGAGTCCAGTTGTTCCTGAACAATGTGAAAAGTGTTTGATGAGCATCCCTGGCAGTGGGTATGATAAAGCTTTGAAACCTATATTGCTTAATGTATCATGTTTTCGTGTTGGAACATTACTGTACATGAATTCGTATTACCAACTTTACCATCCAACAACAGGTGCGATACACGGTCTACGCCGCAAGACTCACCATTTGAGTCAGACCCACCCATCCCCCCATCCTCATCTGAGTCAACCATACCGCACCGCTCACCTCACAACCGTTTCAGAGTTGGTGTCGACGGGTCGTAATCTCCAGAAGTCTCATCAGAAAACGATTAAAAGATGGAGCTACAGCTAAGCAGTATCCTCAACGTTGTATACAACGTGACCGCCTTCAGATCTGTGCGTGTGTTTAAACGTAACAGTGGAGCTATTAATTATGTGCTTGAAACAAAATGTAGACATTCAAACTCTGGTAAACGTAATATTATTTATTTGAGTGTTGGGGAGATGGATAAAATCTTCATGGTGGTCGAGAAATGGTCGGAGGAGAACTATAAAATACCTGCAGGAACGGGGACAAGAAGAGAACAGATTATCGGTACCCCTCATATGCTACTATTTGCATGCTGTGTGTGAATCGTGATACAAGACAACCCTGTGTCGATATACGGTTAATGTGGAGAAGTAGTGATAACAACACCCTTGTCCCTACGCGAAATCGATTCATCATGGACAGAGTATTTGAGATTGGTGCTTTCCCTAAACTAAAACCCTTATTAGGTGCTCGTGCTGCTGATATGCGTTATTTCGATACTGTTCTCGAATACGCATACGCTGTACTGCTCGACGACTTCATAAAATGCCGTGACGAACAAGGTGGGAATAGGCTGGGGCTCAAAAACGTATTTAGAAGATACAGACCAAGAGAAGTATCAAAAGCTCTGAAACAACAGTCTAGAACGTTACAGACCTAACCTCACTTTCACCGTTCACCCGGGAAAATTATTTCTTTATATAAGATACAGCTGCCGGAACGACTTAGAAGAATTCCTCAACCATCAATATGAGTTGTGAAGATTTTACAGTTGAAAAGATAGTGAAAAAAAGACTAAGCGAACGACTGGAGAGAGCCGTCTATAAACTTGAATTTAATAATGATGATGTAGTAGTAAACGACGCAATGTTCGAGCGTGCTTTTGATTGTATGCTATCCATGTTTAAAGAGCGTGAGAGTTTTACCTCCAGTTGTAAAGTAGGCACGAAAATAGTCTTAAATGACCCTAATGGCCTGTATATTGAATATAGACCCACGCATACTGTAAGTGGTGAATTAATGTTAAGCCGTGTTTACTGCGTCGTACAGAGTAATGAAGATGAAAATGTAGCCGCAATTGCATGTGAATTTACTAGTTTATTTAAGTAGTCAGAATGGTGAAATTGATTGTATTATTATCATTATTACCGTTTTTATGTCTGATGTGTATATATACAGTATATATATATATATATATATATGAATAGAAACGACATAAGTGTTAAGGAACGTTTCTGCACACGAGGAGGAGAGATAACGAACAATGAAAAATGAGGCGAACCGCCCGGGAATCGAACCCAGGGCCTTCCAATTCCAACCGGCAATTGGAAGGCCCTGGGTTCGATTCCCGGGCGGTTCGCCTCATTTTTCATTGTTCGTTATCTCTCCTCCTCGTGTGCAGAAACGTTCCTTAACACTTATGTCGTTTCTATTCATTTATATACTGCGCGGTCATTGCAGTTGTATGCATATATATATATATATATATATATATATATATATATATGTGTGTGTGTGTGTGTGTGTGTGTGTGTGTGTGTATGTACACCTCGGTGGTGTAGTGGTTAACGTCGCTGACTATGAATCCATCCGCCCCGGGTTCGAGACTCGGTGACGGCAGCCGGCGGGCAGCAAAACCCAGCTGTTCATCTTTCCACACAATAAAGAAAGTGGTTGGTAGATAAATGGGTACCCTGAGTGGCCTAGTGGTTAAGATGCTGGCTGCTGGTGGGGCGTGGCTCGGATTCCACGTTAAACTGTAGGTCTAAGGTGGAGTGAAAAGCTTGACCTTCGTCAGAATGAAAAATTGGGGCGGAAGCTAACCAAAGGTTATATATGTGTTTTTCTCCCCAGTATGACGGTTACACGTGTTTTGTTTGAAGTCCGAATAAAAGTGATATTACAATAAAAATCCTGCAGTTAATCCTTTTTAAGTAGTGCCAATTTTTGAGTGAATATTCAGTGTACACAGTCGTATGTCTCTTTAAGTGGTGAAATAGAGACGTATGTTGAAATAAAGCAAATAAAATGAAAGCAACTTAATCTATACAGCGCTTTTTTCTGAGTGGTTTCTCTCCGAGGAAATCTAACTGCCCATCGAAAGGCAATATCCCTCAGTTATCCCCCACGGTACACTCCCTCCCGGGAACTAATCAGTGAAAATCTACAGCATGTCACATCCCCCATCTCCCGGAATAACGGAAAAAACTTTCCCTTCCTCATTTCTAAAGTCAAATGAAGTATGTCATTTAATTAATTACCCTTTTGAGTTAATATTTCGTGCACAATCATTTACATACCATTAGAAACATGGCAATGTGAAATAAATTCATACATCCCTGTGGATACTGTAAAAATGAAACAGATGAATAAATGACAACCCGCTGCGACCTTTGCCAGTCCTTAGTCGAATTTCAATGCCTGAGATGGAGCGAAGAAGAAATCTCTCTTATAACAGGTGCTAAACAATTGAACGGAATCAAGTTCTGCAAAAGCTGCATAATTGAAATAAACTCGTTTACAGTCTTTAAAGCAGAACGAGAGTATGAGGAAAAGGCAAAAGAGGAATTTATGAACAGCGAACAGAGAAAAACAATAGAAGGAACGAAGATGGTACAAGAGGAAACTGCGAAAAATGAGCAGGAAAAAAACAGAAAAAGCGAGTAAACGGGAAGCAGAGTTAAAATAAACACCAATAGAGGAAACAGAGGCACAAAACCAAATCCAAAGATCTGAAACAAATGACATTAGTAGCAATAGGAAAAAACAAGTAGACAATAAAGAAATCAAACTGGAACCACCAAAAACAAAGGCCCCAAGTAAAAATGGAGAAAAAACTATATGTAAATACTATGTGAAAGGAATTTGCAGATATAAGGGAGGACAATGTATTTACGAACACCATCCCTTGTGCAACTACTTCTACAATAATGGTAACTGCAAATTCGGTGGAAAGTGCAAACTCTACCATCCGGACATTTGCAAAACCTACGCGACGACAAATGGAACCTGCCAGTACGGGAGAAAATGCTACTACCATCATCTTCCAACAAGCTCAAAGGACAAGTTTCAAATGACAACAGGAGAAATGTGAGAAAAAAAAATATGTTCACAAATAGCAAACAAAAAATGTTCAACATCTCGGACACAATACAGCTGCTAAGTCTTATACAGCACATGCAGCTGACACAGCTGGGAACCCTCGAACCGGACCGCTTCCTGGCAAGAAGCTACCAGAACAGGTAGGCGGGAACGGATCCATCTCAGAGGACCACAAGGCTACAAAACACGCGATACCAAAGGACAACGAACTTAAAATGCACAAGGGGCGATGCAAAACAAAGAACATAAACATTGTCCTGGCAAATATTTAAGAAATAAAACTGAACAACTCACTAAACAAGGTTTCATACCTGAAAGGTTTTATGGACAAAACAAGGGCGGACATTGCATGCCTCACAGAAACATCTGAAAGACTGTCAAGGAAACTGCGATAAGAAAGCATTGTATAGCGATGGATTCAACTTACTAAAAGCGGATAGAACAGCGAGATGTAAAGATGTCTGTGCTATTTACGTACATGAGAGGCATATGACAGAGACGGTAATAAGTAAATCCAACAGCTTCGTGGAAACTCTTGCAGTGAAAATGAGAAACTAAACGTGGTACTGATAGTCATGTATAGACCTCCAAACTCTCCAACTGAAAAATTTACGGATGCCATTCATGATATCAGAACCCTAACAAAGTCCGTAAACTCTGCATCCCCTAATACAATACTCTGCGGCGATTTTAATTTCCCATTTATAAAATACAAAAGGGTGGGTAGAAATATATTTATACAGCAAGATAAGGGGGGTACAAGAGAGGACCAGGAGGAAGCAAAAATGGTGATGGCTCTCACAAACGAGTTTATGCTGACACAGGAGATAACAGAAAATACCAAAAAAAATAACTGCCTAGATCTGGTATTCACGAATAACACGAACTTGATTGCTGATATAAAAATAACCCCAACTATTATCTCAGACCACAACATAATCGAGTTATCAAAAAATATGGCGATAACATTAAAAGACAATACACATACGGAAGGAAGAAGCAAATTTGGGGCTTTTAACTTAAACTGCGAGACCATAAATTGGGAAGAAATCAGATCACACATGGCCCAAATAAAGTGTAGAACAGTTTTAAAGAATAAAACAACGGGGGAAATGTTAACAACACTTGGAAGAAAAGACGCTGAAAATTTTAGAAAAATATGCTCCGAGAGCACAGCCAAAAGGAAAGAGGAACTGGCGAGAGAGGCAAAAGAGAAGAATATTCCCCAAAAGAAAGAGAGTAGCGGCGAAGTTAGCTAACTGCGGAGACAACAATGCCAGGAAAATAATACAAGAAAAATTGGAGAGTATCGATAGGGAAATACAAACCCTGATTAAGAGCTATACAGAGAGGGAAGAGGAAAAGGCGGTAGAAGCAATAAAGGAAAATCCAAAATACTTCTATAGCTATGCAAAAAGGAAAACAAAAATGCGCGCTAACATCGGGCACTTAAGGAAAGGAAATAATGAACTAACCGACGATCTAAAAGAAATATCTGAAACATTGAGAGCCTAGTATGAATCGGTCTTCAGTACCCCAAAAAATGACAAAGCGATACCTGACATAGATGCATTCTTCGAAGAGAAATTGCAAGGCGAGTGTATAACAGGCTTTGATTTGACACCAGAAGATGTAGTGAGAGCTATAAGACAAATGAAATCACATTCAGCTGCAGGTCCGGACAAATAGAACGCACTACTGATTAAAAACTGTAAAAATTAAATAGCTACACCCTTATACTGGATATGGAGAAGATCTCGAGACACTGGCGAAATACCGAACATCTTGAAAAGAGCGAACATTGTCCCTATATATAAAGGAGGGGATAGATCTCAAGCAAAGAACTAAGACCAGTGTCTTTGACGTCCCAACTCACCAAAATATTTGAAAGAATAGTCAGAGAGAAAATCTATGACTTCTTGGAGACACTGGAAAGATTCATCAAAAATCAACACGGATTCCGATCAGGAAGATGTTGCCTATCACAATTTATAGAGCACTACAACAATATCGTAGATGCACTTGAAGGTAATGAGAACTATGATGTCATATACACGGATTATGCTAAAGCTTTCGACAAATGCGATCATGGTATAATAGCACATAAAATGAAACATATGGAATAACAGGCAAAGTTTGAAAATGGATCTACAACTTCTTCAGAGAACGTCTACAGGTCGTCATAATTCAAGGTGTATCATCATTAGAATCAGAAGTACTCAGCTCAGTACCACAAGGTACAATACTGGCTCCACTCCTGTTCATTATCATGCTAACAGACATAGACACTGGAGTAAACAGCAACAGTATAGTAACATCCTTTGTGGATGATACAAAGATCAGCAGAAAAATCAGCGATGCAAATGAAGTGGAGGCCTTGCAGAGGGACACGAACAAAATATACAAATGGTCAGAAGACAACAATATGACATTTAACACCAAGAAATTTCAGCTCTTGAGATATGGTTGAAATGAGAAACTTAAACAGATTACATATCATGCTCCAGATAGACAGGAAATTCAGAGAAGCACGAAAGCGGTCGACTTTGGGTAATAATGACCGATGATGCCAAATCTGAGACAAACCAGATAGCGATAAACAAAGCAAAAAGAGTCGCAGGACAGGTACTAAGAACGTTCAAAAGGAGGGACAAGACAGTAGTGATTCCCCTGCTGAGAACACTGATCATACCAAAACTTGAATACTGCTCAGTTTTGACGTCCCCATATAAAAAGGAAGAAATTGATAAACTAGAAGAAACTCAGAGACATTTCACAGCTATGATTGATGGCTGCAAAGAACTCAACTACTGGGAAAGACTACGTAAACTAAGTCTGTACTCCCTGGAAAGAAGAAGAGAGAGGTACACCATAATCTACATATGGAAAATGATCGAAAAACTGGTACAAAGTCTCAAACTAAACCCAATTACCATCCAAACAACACTGGAAAATAGGAAAAGCAGAATGTGTAGTGTTCTCAAATTAAAGGCCCGACAAAGGACCTCCTCAAACCTGAAGGAAAATAGCTTGGTTGTCAGGTACCAAGACTTTTTTAACCACTTCCAAAGGACCTCAGGAAAGTTACAGAGTTTTTTTTCAAAAGAAGACTAGATGCCTGGCTCAGGACGGTACCAGATGAGCCGGGTGTACTTGGCTATGTACGGTGGAGAGCGCCAGAAAGCAACTCGATCCTCCACCAAGCCATGCCTATTGGCGGCGCCACCAACTTGACCTTCGTGTGAAGAGAGACCAACACACGAAACTTGAACGAGGTTAATGAGGTGTGTGTGTATATATATATATATATATATATATATATACATGTTAAAGTTCGTAATTATACCAGCGTTGTAATATCGATTCTGGTGGGCTGTGCTAGGTTCATATACAATTTTCTACTTTCTTTTTGGCTAGGTTAGGTTAGGTTCAGTTTTTACTTTCTTTTCTCTTTTATGGGTGACTGCATCCCCTTTCACCCTTATCAGTCTTTATCATCCCCTAACCCCCTTTGAGGTTTCCCCTTTTCCCCTCTTTTACCCTAACCCATTTGCAATGTTGCATACACCCCTCGCCCCTTTGCAATGTTGCATTGCAATTCCACTCGGCATTCATGCCACCATACTGCTTGGGACGACTGAGAGCAGCCCCTTTTCTGTACCCTCCTACTTTTTCTATACTCAATTTCATTCCAAAAGTGGATGTTGCGTATATACTCATATGTACGCAACGATCTCACTTGCTCTCGTAATCTTGAACTTGAATCCTTCAAATTCTACACCCTCTGGCTACGGCTTAACTGATAATCTCAAACTAAATACATCTGCACTGTCTACCTTTCTTCGAATTCTACTGACTATCCAAAACTCTTTGACTACCTCATTTCCAAAGTGGAATATATTGTATCGCACTCTCCTTTTGCTAAAATCTCCATTTTAGAAGATTTCAATATTCCCCACCACCTTTGGTTTTCTCCCATTTCACTGACATTCCTGGTAAACTAACGTACTATTTCTCTATCCTGAATAACCTAGAGCAGATTGTACAGCACCCTATTCGTATCCTCGATCGCCTTGGAGATAGACCCAACATTATGGATTTATTTCTTACCTCTCATCCTTCTTCTTACTCTGTGAAACGTTTTCTCCGTTGTGCTCCGCCTACCACAATCTTATATCTGTTTCCTGTCCTATCGCTCCAATCCGGCCTTTGGATCTTCCGAAGAGGAGACACCTTTGGCACTTTGGCGCTGCGGATTGGGAGGCTCTTAGGCAGTACTTCTGTGATTCCCCATGGAATGATTACTGTTTCCGTGGCCGGAGCCCTTCTGAGTGTGCTGAGCGCATCACGGAGATGATTCTCTCGGGCATGAAGGCGTATATTCCATATTCTATTCCTACTACCAATGCAAAAAATCCTTGGTTTGACTTTACTGGTTCTAATGCTATCCGCAGGAGAGGCGAGTCTTTCAGAAGGTACCGTCGCCATCCAACTCCTGACTCACTTAGCTTATATTTCTGCCCGGAATCGTGCAAAATCTGTTCTTCGACTCACCAAAAAATGTTGTTTCACTTTTTCTTTATTCTCGCTATTATAACGGATCCTGCTTTTCTGAACTCTCTAACTGCATGCCTCCTTTTTGAAGGAGAACACCAGATTTTCGGTACATTCTCATTCGTTTTCTTTCCAATTCTCTAACACATTGGTCAATCGGTATTTTCATTCTTTCATCTACTCAACCAGTCAATTCTGAAACAATCTTCCTCAATCCATCCTTTTCCTTGTCTATGACCTACAATTTTTCAAACGCAGTGTCCAAGCATCTCGTAAACCTTGGGCCTTGATTTTGGCTCTTTTCTACCTCTATGGGAGGGTCGTTTTTACGAGCATTCGCCCTTGCCCCCTCCTTCCTGCATTAAAAAAAGTTAGAAACCAGATCTGACACTGATCCTAGAGAAAGAGAAGGAATATTCGAAGGATTAAATATGAATTCCAAGAAAGTAGACAGCACGTATAAATGCAGAGCTGAAAAAAGTAGATTGAAAATTGGTGCTTCGCGAAAAAACTTCAGAAGAAATACTACGTAACCTTGGTTAACCTTGGTCTTGCTTTCGCCCGAATTGTTCATTCTAACAAAGGCAAAGTTTGTCACCCCACCTTAGACCTACAGTTTAACGTAGAATCCGAACCACGCCCCACCAGAAGCCCAGCTTCTTAACCACAGGTTCCCTAGGGTACCCATTTATCTACCAACCAGAGTTTTTTTTATTGTGCGTAAGGATGAACAGGTTGGTTTTGCTGCGCGCCGCCTGCCGTCACCGGGTCTCGATCTCGGGGCCGATGTATTCGCAGTCAGCGACGCTAACCACTACACCACAGAGGCGCGTACAGTGGAAAACAAAACTAAACCTACAGTATATTGCTGAAACATGTTTTGAATACACAAAAAAGAAAACGTAGCAACTTGATGGAAAATGAGAATGCTTTTTCAGACAGTGGAATGAAATCGCAAAATATATGCAGATGGAAAACGGACACAAGGAGTCTCAAGCTTTAAAAAAACTATTTGAAATAATAAATGCAAAAAAAATTCACTTTTTTCTACGTGAAGGTCAAAATATGAAAATAAAAACCCACTCTAATAGACAGAGTTTATTTCCACAACAGTTTCGACGCCCACTGGCATCCTCTTCGGGTGGATACAGAAAAACGAATGAACCAAAACAAGAGGGAAAAACAGTCCAGGGACCGACCGTTAAGAAATTCGCACCTAGGTTAGATCCCATTCTCCCGACACCGGAAGGGCATTTTCATTAAGTACATTCGCACAAATTTAAAACTATCTTCCTGTTCTAAACATACAGATTCTATTTTTTTTTTTATTATTATTTTTTACATAATTATTACATTTATTATTAAATTTATTACATTTAATATTGCATAATTATTTATTACAGAAATTATAAATTTATTATTACATTGGTTATTACATTGTTGTTTATTATACAGAACTTATAAACCGAAAAACGAATGAAAAAGGCGATTAGGAAACAATCCAGAGACCATTGAGAAATTCGCACCTAGGTTAGATACCGTTCTCCCGACACCGGAAGGGCATTTTATTACAGGGTCCGCTTATAAGTACATTCCACAAATTAAAGCTATCTTCTTGTTCTATACATACAGATTCTAATATTTTGACATAATTACTGCATTTATTATTGCATTTACATTTTGTAACATTTATTATTATTACCTTTACCCTAATTATTAAATTTATAATATTACCTTTATTATTACATCTGTTGCATTTATATTTATTTCCACATTTATTACTTCCATTATTACATTTACTAAAAGCGAGTAAGGAAACAATCCAGAGACCTTTAAGAAATTCACACTTAGGTTCGAACACGTTCCCACGACTCAGTAAGGGATTTTTTGACCAAGAATCTCATTAAAGGGTCTAACTTATAAGTACCTTCGCACAAATTAAAATTATCTACTTTTTCTATACACACAGATTCTATTATTTTTCTTTTGACATAATTATTACATTTATAAAGTACCTTACTTGATTCCCAATCTATAGCATGATTATTTTGGCTGGCGTGATAAAAAATGGCATTATTAGTATTACAACTTCTGAAGGCATATTTGTGTTCTTTAATACGGGTTTCAATATTTCTTCCAGTTTCTCCCACGTATACTAAATCACAACTTTTACAGGGAATGCTGTAGACACAGGCTTGTTCCTCTTTTGCAACGTTATTCCTAACCAATTTACTTTTCACGGTAGACGAATATTTGAACGCCAAAGCAAACTTAAAATCTTTCGTCAACGGTTTTACTCTTTCTAAGCCGGCAATGTAAGGCAAACTCACATATTGTTTTTGGTTAACTGAAGGTTCCCGAGGGGCATAAAAAGATTTTCTGGCTTTAAAATACGCCTTTCTGATAAACCACTTGGGATATTTTAAATCCTTAAAAATGTTAAAAAATGTAAATGCAATAATAAATGCAGTAATTATGTCAAAATATTAGAATCTGTACGTATAGAACAAGAAGATAGTTTTAATTTGTGGGAATGTACATATAAGCGGACCCTGTAATAAAATGCCCTTCCGGTGTCGGGAGAACGGTATCTAACCTAGGTGCGAATTTCTCAATGGTCTCTGGATTGTTTCCTAATCGGCTTTTTTCATTCGTTTTTCGGTTTATAAGGTCTGCATAATAAACAACAATGTAATAACCAATGTAATAATAAATTTATAATTTCTGTAATAAATAATTATGCAATATTAAATGTAATAAATTTAATAATAAAGGTAATAATTATGTAAAAAAATAAAAAAATAAATAAAAATAATAGAATCTCTATGTTTAGAACAGGAAGATAGTTTTAAATTTGTGCGAATGTACTTAATGAAAATGCCCTTCCGGTGTCGGGAGAATGGGATCTAACCTAGGTGCGAATTTCTTAACGGTCGGTCCCTGGACTGTTTTTCCCTCTTGCTTTGGTTCATTCGTTTTTCTGTATCCACCCGAGGAGGATGCCAGTGGGCGTCGAAACTGTTGTGGAAATAAACTCTGTCTATTAGAGTGTGGTTTTTATTTTCATATTTGAAATAAAAATGGACCTAAACAAACGTTCATCTGAGAGACAAACGAGGAGGAAAACAAGGCAACAAAAAATAAAAAAATAAACCGAAAATATTTTTACACTTTTGCCAAAAGAAAAATGAATTGTAAAGAAAGAATTGATTTGTTAAAAGATGGGGTAACTGAATAAACAACTAACAGTCAGAAAATGAGCGAACTGCTTAAAGAACAATTTATCTTTGTGTTCAGCATCCCTAAACCCGAGGTGGTAATAAAAAATCCGTATTAATTTGATATACATAAAAATCATTCAAAAGCAGCCCCGGACACGAATGTATTAAATGATTCTCGGAAGGGAACATAATTAGGGTTTCCTCACAAATACGAGAAATTTCAGCAGTAGGACCGGACACATGGATTTTCTGAAGAAATGCAAAGATAACATAGTTAAGACACTATACAGTACTTCCAGTGGGGAAAATCACTCAACACAAGACAAATTCCATTCACATTAAAGAACGCGAATATTGTTCCCTTATTCTAAATAGGTAACACAATGTGAAAGAATTATCACCCGTTAGCACTCATTTCCCACCTTATATGTTCTTTGAATGTGTACTTTGTGATATAATTACTTACTACATGATCATGGTATTACTTACTACCTACAAGAATAGGAATTATTCAATCCGAACCAACATGGACTCAGGGTTGGAAATTCCGGCCTCTCACAGTTATTAGACCACCAAAAGAAAATACTTGAAGGATTGTATCGAATTCAAAATATAGATGTAATATACACTGATTTTGCTAAAACCCTTGATACAGTAAACATGATCATGGTATTATAGCACATCTTAATAAAATAGGAAGAACTAAGGTATCTCCAGCACACCACTTTTAATACATTTAAAAAACTCTCGATAGGTTCCTGTGTAAAGTCCCTGACTACCCATACACTTCACCTCTGTTTTTTCTACAATCTCTGATTGGGGCAGAGAAAACATTGTGGCTTTCAATGCCTCAAAAACTCAGTTCCTCCATCTGTCTACTCTTCATAATCTTCCGCACGACTATTCCAATCTTCCACACAACTATCCCCTTACCTTCAACAATACACAACTCAATCCTTCCTCTTCTTTTAACATTCTTGGCATTTCCTTTTCTCACGAACTTTCCTGGAAAGATCACATATACGCTCGTTCCAAAACAGTTTCTAAGAAGTTAGGTGCGCTCTACCGCCTCCGCAGTTTCTTCACCCCTACTCAGTTGCTGTCTCTGAACAGGGGTCTTGTCCGCCTCTGTATGGAGTATGCTTCTCATGTATGGGGTGGCTCAACCCACGCAGCCGTACTTGACCGGGTGGAATCAAAGGCTTTTCGTATCATCAATTCCCCGCCTCTTACTGACTCTTCAATCTTTCTCTATTCGCCGCAATATTGCCTCACTCTCTCTTTACTATCGCTATTATAAAGGCCACTGCTCTTCTGAACTCTGTAACTGCATGCATCCTCCTTTAAGGAAAGTACGCAGCAGTAGACTTTCTACACTTTCTCATTCCTTTTCTATCAAACTCTCTAACGCAAGGGTTAATCGGTATTTTCAGTCTTTCAGCTACTCAACCGGTAAACTCTGGAACAATCTTCCTCGAGCCATCTTTCCTCCTATCTATGACCTTCAATCTTTCAAACGCAGAGTGTCTAGGCATCTCGAAAACCCTGGACCTTGATTTTGGTTCTCTTCTTCTTCCTCTGGGTGGCGGGATGGATACGCTTTTGCCGGCATTCTTCCTGCATAAAAAAATAATATATATATACACTTTCATTGCATTTACCGCAACAACATAAGATCACCCAAACTCGCAAGGAAAACAACTAAAACAGTGTTTAAAAGGCTAATTAATTTCGGCCGGTCACTACCAAGCCCTTTTCAAAGCCATAAACTAGTTAAAATACCCAACAAGGTTAAAAACTTCCGTCCTGCGGAAGAGCCGAAGTAAAAGGCAAATTTTTTTTTCAGATTTCAAACATTCAAGGTGAGAAATCTTTAAGTAAAAATCAGTCCTGTACATCTGGCAGCCGGTCACGACCCGAAGTTGCCCTAAAATATTTTAAAATATTAAAAAAAAAAAAAAAAAATTGCGGGTTTGGGTGATCTTATATTGTTGAGGTAAATGCAATCAAAGTTTATATAATGATACTCGCTGAACTTAGACTTTTTGTTCTTAACCTTTTTAACGTCTTTTAGTTTTTGAGGGAGTCTTTTTATAACTATAAAAATGCTGTGATTAAAGGCCATAAAACAAAATTGCAGTTAGACTTTTTATATAAGTTTCTAAATAACAAGATTTTACCTAACTCTTTGGCTTTTGGTTCTACTCAGGTTGACCCTTCAGATTCTTTTCCGCCTTGGGCTGAACACGTTTTAATTATTAGGATTAATTCAGTTAAGTTTTCCAAACACCAAGCCTTTTACAGGGTGAGAACCACGTTTGAGGCTTTTTTGAGAGCGATTAAACCTTTTCCTAATTTTAATAATTTTGCACTTACGAAGACTTTAGATTATGGTCATTCTTACAAAAAAATTTCTTTCGTGTCAGTTAAACAAGACTTTGATTCGAAGTTTGATAAACTATTCAGGGACAGTCCATGGTTTAAATTTAGCAATTTGGACTCTGTGGTCAATCTTACATCTTTCTGATTTGGAAAAGGCTGCCCTGGGGTTCGGATTGAAATTTTACTTTACTGCGAATGCCAGTTGTTTGGTCAGCTTTTTAAGCTCGTTCGAGTACTTTCCCAAATACTGCAAAGCTTCTAATCTTAATTTATTTACTCTGAAGGGATTTCTTTTAAATGAAATCTTTCACTCTTTGGGTAAGGGCTCTTGGTTTCCCAAGATTTTGTTGCATGCCCTTTCCAGACTGAAGAACAACTCGAACCTTATGCTTATGAAGTCTGATAATGGAAATAAAATAGTTATCGTGAATACGTGTGATTCCATCGCTAAAGTGAATGTCATGTTGGCCGATGAGTCTGTTTATTCCAAAGTCAGCAATGATCCACTAAAAGCTTCCCAGACTTCTTTTAATAAGGAGTTCGGAAGAATCCTTAGGGATTCTCCCGAACTTTTCCAAAGATTTAAGTCTTATTTGCCCCATCTTCCTCATATATATATATATATATATAATATATATATATATGGGCTTCGAAAGGTGTATAAACCCTCAGTTCCTTTGCGCCCTATTATTTCTAATGTGGGAAGTTCTACTGAACAGTTCTCTAAATGGCTTTCGAGCCTTCTTTCGCCATTAGTAGGCCAAATCTCGGGAACACATCAGTAGTATGACCGCAAAATGTATGAGTGCAATGCAATTGCAAATGTTGCATAATGTTGCAAGAGTGCCACCCCTTGGTGCCAACCCCCACCCCTTGTTGTAAGGCACCCCGCTTTGTTGCAAGGCACCCCAAAATGGGGGAGGAGGATGTTGCAACTTGGAGTTATCCCCCAAGCTGCAATGAACCTAACCTAAGAGAGAAAGAAAGGAGAGAGGTGGTCGTCTGACAGCTGTTGGACGCATATGAACACTTCAGCCGTGCTGCCGCTCTCTTATAGGGCCCATAATCAGCCAGTTCGCTTAATCAGCCAGTGCTTCCGGGCATCATCAGCCAGGTGGTATATCAGCCAGTGCCTCAGGGCATCAGTTGACAATGTGTGCGTCGCGCGTTGGCGGGTTTGCACCACGGCCCGGTGTTCGCTATCCATGGTATCCTAATGATGTCGTAGGTCTAAGGTGGGACGTAAAATAAATCGTACGAAAAAATAAATGAACAATTCGTACGGGAAAAAAATTGGGTTCGAGACACGCCCCGGACTTCCACGGTTGCGGGTTCGAGCCCCGGCCCGGGCCTCGTTACCCAGGGTGCCCTAATGATAAAAAATTGGGTTCGCACCCCGGCCCGATCTTCGCTATCCAGGGTATCCTAATGACGCCGTAGGTCTAAGGTGGGACGTAAAACAATTCGCACGGGAAATTAAATAAATGAGCAATTCAATTCGTACGGGGAAAAAAATTGGGTTCGAGACCCGCCCCAGGCTTCCACGGTTGCGTGTTCGAGCCCAGGTCCGGGCCTCGTTACCCATGGCCCTAATGATAAAACAAAAATTGGGTTCACACCCCGGCTCTGTCTTCGCTATCCAGGGTATCCTAATGACGCCGTAGGTCTAAGGTGGGACGTAAAACAATTCGTACGGAAAAATATTGGGTTCGAACCCCGGCCCGGCTGTTAACCAGAGAACAATTCGTACGGGTGTAAAGACGATCTCTCTCTCTCTCTCTCGGTCGAATACAAAAACGATAAACAGGGCGCTTCTCAACGAATGGGATATCTGACACCCTGGATTATCCTACCCCGTTGACTTAGAAGGCATATCAATGTAAACCCCGTTAATTCCTTCATATACAGGGTGTCCCAAAAAACTATATACTCTTTATAGCATCATATATTTTATAATTTAAAAAAAACCAAACAATATATTGTTATAGCAATTGCCAATGAAAGGTAAATTAGTAATCTAAGTGATCAAAATGTTATAGCGAGTTGTTTGCATATAAAATTTAATTAACTACGCCAAGTGTTCAAAATGTTCTTCGACGGCATGAATGCACTTTCAATACGACAAAATCGTGTGGTCTGATGAAGCTACCTTCAAGCTGAATGGCACAGTAAATCGACACAACTGCAGGTACTGGTCACTTGATAATCCACACGTTTATGTGGATAAACATGTTAATTTACCAGGATTAACAGCATGGTGTGGTTTATCATCCAGGGGTTTGGTTGGACCATTTTTCTTTAATGGGACAGTTACCGGTGCCGCATATCTCGACATGCTGCGGACAGAAATTATACCTGCAGTTCGGAAGTTGTTTGGAAACGACGACTTTTACTTTCAACAAGATGGAGACCCCCTCATTATCATTGTGATGTCAGAAGGTACCTCGATGAAACGTTGCCTAACCTTTGGATAGGACGAAGAGGAAGCGTTGAGTATCCTCCACGTTCACCAGACTTGATTCCACTTGATTTTTACTTGTGGGGCTACCTGAAGGATGCAGTTTATGGTACAAGACCTGCAACACTCGAACACCTTAAGGATGCAATTAGGGAAAAGTGCGGGACCATCACAGCATCCACATTAGTCCATGTCTGCGAATCAGTTAGTCGACGCATTCAAAAGTGCATTCATGCCGCCGGAGAACATTTTGAGCACTTGGCGTAGTTAATTAAATTTTATATGCAAACAACTCGCTATAACATTTTGATCACTTAGATTACTAATTTACCTTTCATTGGCAATTGCTATAACAATATGTTTGGTTTTTTTTTAAATTATAAAATATATGATGCCATAAAGAGTATATAGTTTTTTTTGGGACACCCTGTATATATATTATCATCGTTTACATTTAAAGATAAAAATCTCTCTCTCGGGCGAATACAGAATCGAGAAACAGAACGCCTCTCCACGAATGGGATATCTGACACTCTCTGGATTAAACTCCCCGTTGACTTAGAAAGTCTAACCAACCGTTTGGTATAATTAAATAATAATAACAACGTTTTGTATATACAACCAATAGGAATTAAGTGAAACACCGCCATATCACTTTATTTAGACAAATTAGTGAAATTCAATTTCACAAAATGTATTGAAAATAAATATACATTCCTATACAAAACATCACACGGTTTTGCCCTGAAAAAAATAAACAGCGACGATCTGATAATCACCCCGAATTTGGGCCAGTATAATTAGTGTCTTCCACAAATATATTTGACTTTAAGCCGCAAAGTCCATCACAAGCCTTTGCCTGTCACTTATGGGTAATTAAATATCTTCCACTTTTATGATACGCATTTTAAATTATATTCCCCAGGTCATCACATGCCAGCAGCACACCTATAAAAAATATAAAATTTTGGGGCTATGTATAAATATAAATATATATAAATATACATTTTTATTAACTTCTCATAAAAATAGTTCGAAAAGGCTCGAAATCCGCTTCTAATCTTGCCTTACATTATCGAAACCCGGTGCAGATAAATTCGAAGCAAAGCGGATTGGGAAAAAAACTGACCGCGATAGAAGGACTTAAACATTTATTAATCTTCGTTCTGAAAATTGGAATGTAAAACCCACGTCATGCGTGAATTAACAAGTTGATGTTAATGTGTATGTATGGGGCCTCGTTACCCAGGATACCCTAATGATCAGAAAAAAAAGAAGTTGTTTATCTCTCTCTCTCTCAATTAAGCCCCATGCTGACCAAAGCTTTTCTTTTCTTTCTACCAAAAATTTAATTACATGCCATAAACGATCTTCTAATCTGAGATTATCCCCATATATATATATATATATATATATATATATATATATATATATTTGCCTGTCGTCCCTTATGGGCAATTAAATGTCTTCCACTTTTATGATACGCATTTTAAATTATAATGCCCAGTCTATCACAAGCCTTTTGTCAGTCCCTCATGGGTAATAAAATATCTTCCACTTTTATGTATGTACAGGCAATAACACGTTTTCTCCATCTGCCCCTCCCTCCCTCCCTCTCCCTCGAATACAAGATCGAGAATCGAGTCGTAACGCGTCTCTCCACGAATGGGGGCATCTGAAACTCCCCAGAACTCACAGGGCAACCAACCACATCCCTGTGGGGCGGCTCCACGACATCTGATTGACCACTGTGCAGGCCTACGCGTCAAGCTCCGCCCAAAATTCGCCGCTATCCTACAGGAAGCTAGCGTTTGTGTGTTGTGGGTTGGTCACAGGCTCCCTTATAAAGGGAGAATCTCAACGCAGAGCATCAGTTTCTTGCCTTTACCGCTAGTGCCTTATACGAAATTACTAATTATCTAGCCAGTGTTGCAGAAAATTGTGACGAAATGGTGGATACGTTCAACCAAGACGATGCTGAGATGTAAGTACCCCCTAAGCGCCTAACCTAACTTATATATATGCTGGAGTTTTATTGCGGTCGATCCCTCAAGAAGATATAAATTTATAAGAAAGAATTAACAAGAAATAAATTTATCACGGTTTCTATCACTGTTCACAATTTTCTGTTAAATGGGTTGATTTTTTATCCAAATAAAATATATGAGTCCTTTTAAAATTATTATTATTATTATTATTATTATTATTAGTGGAAGTAGTAGTAGTAATATTATTATTATTATCATTATTGTTATTAATATTATTATCATTATTGTTACAATATTAATATTATTATCATTATTGTTATTATTATTATTATCATTATTATTATTTACGATAAATTAAGTATAAACGATGTAGAATTACTAGGTATATATAGTAATTTTACGTACGTCAGAGATATAAATGGCGGTACTAGTTGGATTGATCAGTATCTCAATAGCAATAATTTAAAGGATCTTATTGTCAATGTTCATATTTTGCATGATTTCCTTCTTTCAGACCAGATCATAGAATGCTAAAATTAGCAATTAATTGCACCAACTTAAATAATATACATAATAATTGTTTTGAAAAATAGTTTGTATTGTTTCCCGTTTATAATTAGTTTCAATCGGTGATAACTATAAAAGATCGCAATAAATGCGTTTTAAAAAATATTTTTATTTTCTGTTGCCATAGTGGTTATATATATATATATATATATATATATATATATAGTATGTTTTTACATTTCTTGTGGTATCTTAAACAATAAGTTAGGCTAGGCTAGGATAGGCTACGTTAGGTTAGGTTATATTATGTACCTGTTTCATATATAAGGGGTTCCAAAAAACCTTAGCCCCCCCATTTGCAGCTTACATGTTTAATTATATTCGAAATAGTTTTTAGTGATTATAAAAATATATAAAATTCTTTATTTATTGCAGGTATTAAAATTACTCTAGCTGATAAATTGATAATATAATGGCTTCTCAATTAATTGGTGATTCGGAGAGGCAACATGTGATAGATCGCATACGAGCAATAACATTGTGGTAAGCTTGTGATGCTGGAGCCACCTTTATAACACGTTCATAGGTTGCCAAAAAGTTGCGAAGTGAGGACTTCGTCAGAAGAAATTGGAATAAAACTTTGGATGAATGTGAAATGGATACAACCAAATCTGGGCGCCCAAATTTGCCACTCTCTCAGGAAACAAAGGACATCATTGAAAGCGGTACGCGTAAGCGGAAAAACAGCTGTACTAAACTTTCTAGAGAGATCGAAGTGTTGAGAGGAAAGATCGTTAGTGGTGAGATCGTTCGACTGTACCGTCATAGGCAAGGTTTAAAGCCTTGGCATGAACTTCCAAAGCTAAGAAAAACTCAACTTACATCGATGACAGAATGTGGTTTGCCCATTATCTTGAAGATTGGGATGTGGATGATTTCATGCATTTAGCTGTCTCCGATGAATTTTTTGTTTACGTAACACGTCGGCCTAACTACCAAAATGATCGAGTGTGGGCCACAACACCAGATGAAATCGATGACAATGAACATTATCGCGAATTATTAAAAAGTTCAGACTGCGTTGGTGTGTTTGTTTTGTTCACTGCAAAGAAGCTCATGTGGGTGCTGAAGCCAAATGGTCAGAGTTGGGATGGACAGTATTTTCGTGATATTATTCTATCCCAGCATGTCATTCCTTTTCTAAGAAACCCAAACAATGTTATGGATGTCGATCAGGTCACACTTCTGCACGATAAGGCCCCCTGCTTTAAGGCATTAGCCACTCAACAGGTGTTGCGGAACCATGAGATCGATTTCTTTGGAAATGAAGAATGGCCAGGAAATTCTCCTGACGTGAACGTCTGTGAACACATTGGATCAGTTATAAAGGACAAGGTTGAATGTCTTTTGTTTCAAGAACCTGCAGCAAATCGATTTTCGAAGGAAACAATGACGCAACACATTGAAACTGTTTTAGCAAATTTGCGTAACGATCAAGATCTATTCACGTCACTTTTGGCAAGCTACCCAAAGCGAATTCAGGCTGTCTTGGAAGCCAATGGCGGGAACACCAAGTTTTAATTGTTTCTTATTAAATGCAAGATTAAATTGTCTTTCGTAAGGTATGTTTAGTTTTACTGTACCTCTAATGGTTTAGGCCATGGGCGGGGGCTAAGGTTTATTGGAACCCCGTATATATATATATATATATATATTTCGTAAACGCTGATGAGATGTGAGTAACCCTAAGTGCCATAATATTTGTTTTGAAAAATAGTTTGTATTGTTTCCCGTTTATAATTAGTTTCAATCGGTGATAATCGTAAAAGACGGCAATAAACGCACTTTCAAAAATATTTTTATTTTCTGTTGCCATGGTGATTATATATATATATATATATATATATATATATATATATATATATATATATCGTAAACGTTGATGAGAAGTGAGTAACCCTAAGTGTCATAATATTTGTTTAAAAAATAGTTTGTGTTGTTTCCCGTTTATAATTAGTTTCAATCGGTGATAACCGTAAACGACGGCTATAAACGCATTTTCAAAAATATTTTTATTCTCTGTTGCCATGGTGATTATATATATATATATATATATATATATATATATATATATATATAGTATGTTTTTACATTTCTTGTGGGATCTTAAACAATAAGTTAGGCTAGGACCTTAAACAATAAGTTAGGCTAGGCAAGGTCAGGCTACGTCAGGTTAGGTTATATTATATCCCTGTTTTATATATATATATATAAGGTTGACACAAGACGAGTTATCTGAATCCAATTTTGTGACATTAATCTTTATTTTAATTACAGGGCCGAATCCGAGCTAGATCGTATTATAGCTACTTTTGATGAAAGGGCGGTAAATGAAAGGGGTGCGTCTCCGCCCAGTCAACACAGTGATCTGAATACAGATGTCGTGGTATTGGCACACATCCGGACCAGCGAGTGCCAGATCGTAGAGGAGATAATGTAAGTATATTTTTGAGGTTAAGAACAAAACGCAATATATTTTCATTTATTAAATAGCAGAAAACACGTACAAAGCGGAACCAGTATCCGATACATAAGTCTCACTGGCTACAGTTATAAATGTATATACAACTTTACACAATATAGATATATGCCTTTACACATTACAGAGGGTAGTAATGTATGGGAACCTCTTTTTTATCTGTTTGCATACATATTTATCGTTCAGTTCTGTCACACAAATTGAATAACTTTAAAAAATTCATAAATCCTTTCCCACGTGACATGTGCATGAGAAATAAAATACAATACAATCCACATGTTTCAGTATAATATCCTTGGAAACGATATGGAGACCAAATAATCTCAGGCAGACCTAGTGGGCTATAAATTTCACAATTGCCGAATCATTCCATTGCGGAAAACCGAGTGAATCGAAACAGTACATTCTTTCTCTATTTTTAAAATAGATTGCAAACCAATGAATCTCCTCATCCCCTACAATGTCAGTGTTAACGATAATCCCGTACCAATTCCTCGTACTTGGAAGCTTCAATATTTCACTCTTCGCGAATACTCCGATAAATTTTGAGCGCGCGAAACGGTCACTTTTCATCACTCTCTGGAGTGTACGCGCATCTATTCTAAAAATCTGTGACGATGTTCCTGAAACGATCAATCTCTATTAGTGCCTGTGCCTCGAGGTAAACTAGTACACTTAAAGGCGCGTCTATAGGCTTGGCAAATTCCAACCTAACTGAGATATTCCCACTCTACTGTGGGCTTAATTGCGTATCTGTGCCAGCCGACAAGTCAGGCGTAACATCAACTGAATAAATGTTAAATTCTTCGACAAATTCTTTCTGCGTTACACCAAAACCAAGCACGTCACACGCGCATGTATTATGAGCGAGACTACTATATGCTCTCGCGCAGAGCGGAAACACAGCGTCTGATGAGTATTCCGTATTCAATGTCCCTCCCAAAGCAACCCCATTTACGTGTAGAGTAATATTTTTAAGGCCGAAATTCTCGAATTTAAAGGCACTCTTTTTATATTTTCCATTCGTTGAGGCGTGGTCCTGCATGCCAATTAATATCCTTTTAGGTAGGACGCCTAGGGCGACGTTTTCTAGCTGCTTCGACGCCAGCCCTGCGGGGACCGTGTACAGTTTGATCTGTACCCTGTTAATTGGGTATTTTACTGTGGCGTGTATTAAGTCTTTCTCAATTTCTATTTGTTTCGGGGCGCTTAATTTCACTCGGCGTATACGTAAATATGTTTCCATGATGTGTATCACAACGGGATTCGCGCCTTCTTGATCAGGGCCCAGATTTATGCAGATCTCAGGAATCGTGCGGGTAAGCTTCAACTCATATCCACCCCGTTCATAAGCAACTTCTCCTGGAATGTAAAGTCTGTATGCAGGTGCCCAAAACATTCATATATCTTTTTTTTAGAATTTTTAAATTTATCCTTTATTCCATTTTCATCTTTAGTGTGGTAATACCCCTCGGCTGTTAAAAAGGTGTCCTTCGCTTCTTTTGAAAAGTTGAGGACATTTTCCAGATAGGCTCGTAGGTGGTAGTACCCCGTGCCTTCCGAGATGTTAACCTGGTTTAAATACACTTCACACTGGCTGAATATGGAGTGTAAAAGGTTGATTTCAGGGTAGGCAGAGTAACTATCATCGCAGTCCGTCCCATCAGAATGGGCTATACGCAGTTTAGCATACATGTGCATGCAGCTCGGGTCAAAAAAGTATGGGCCTGAGCTGGGTATCACGAATTCTATAGGGGCACTGGGTGAACTAATTGTGTTTAATGGGTTAATTGTGATAAAGTAACTATGCTCAATAGAGACGTGAGTGGGGGGCATATCAAAGAGGGACAGTTCCGATTTACAGCATTGTGAACTACACGGATGGATGAAACGTGCCATGACGAGTCAGAAATAGTACCACCTCCCACGACAAGTATTAGTCAATCTATGATTCGTGAGAGTAGTGTCTTCAGCTTATATCAGTTAAAAAAATGATCAGCCATAGGTTTCATGCGCTTAGAGCACTTCTTTTTCGGCTTCCTTTTACGTTTGATGCCACGTGATGGTAGCCTCTTCTTCCTGGCAGATCTCTTCTTCCCGCCACGCGCTGGTAACCCCTTCTTCCTGGCAGATCTTTTCTTTCAACCGCCACGCATTTTTCTCCTTGCATCTTTGATGATTTCATCCCTTGTACGTTTTAAATGTTTTTTTAGAGCTTCTTTAGGCTTACTACCCCTATTATGTCCTCTGCCGCGTTAAAACCTGTTTGTAACGCCTTCCGCTCTAGGTACCTGGCACCCCTCTTCAACAGGGGGACAGCGGTGCGTAGTATGGATGAAAAAATGGATCCAAGTCCACTCCCACTCTGATATCTCACTCCTCGATAGACTGGCCTTCGGGTCATTATAAACGGCGAAAGTGTAGTTTCACTGTTAAGCTCCCATCACCGAATGGGAATTTTTTTCCCCTCAATCGTTCTTATATATATCGAGATATTGGTTAATAGATTAGTCGCAAATTCACATAATCGGGCTTGTCATATGTAATGCTCAAACTTTTCCCTCTATGGTTGGGAATGTGTGCAATGCGCATCAGACGTGCCTGGATGTCCCCAACAAATTGGTGCTCTACAATATTGCTGTAAATATAGCACATGCCTGGGGGCACGAGTCATTTGAGATATTTACAGGTGACCCATTGAAAAGAGGTAACAAACTAATACAGATGCAAATAAAAGGTAATGTACAGTTTAAAGACACTGTATTATTCACACCTTGTAAATTAGCAAAGCTACCCAAGGTAATGGGCGTATCCGCTGAAGTTTCTAAAGGATATTTCCCTTACACATTCCTCACTAGCAAAACTTTAAATTACGTACGGCTACCTCCACCCAAACATTACTTTAGCTATGAATGTATGAGCACAGATGAGCGTGAAGATTTTGACCGATACTACAACAGTTTTAATGAATGTAATCCTTATAATATAGCTGATGAATGTGAGCGTTATTGCGTGAATGACGTACGCGTGCTTAGAGTATGCTTTCAAGCCTTTAGAAGGATGTACATATGTCGTTTCAAATGCGACCGTTACAAGTCGCAACCACCATCGCTTCATTATGTTTTACGGTGTTCAAGAACAATTTCATGCCTAAAGACACCTTAGCCATTATCCACAGAAACAACCCCCGCAGTTATGGGCACAATGCTATTTACTAGCTCATACACTTACAACAGCAGACAGGTGTATACATAAAGCATGCTCGCAACACGGGTGAAGTACCCATTAAGGTTAATGGTCATGTTTTTTGTGTTGATGGTCTAAGCGAAAAACGCGCCACTGGCGAGAAGACTGTGTACTCCTTTAACGGTTGCTGGTGGCACGGGTGCCCCCGTCCTGAGTGTGGAGTCGTAGGAGATATCCATGGTAGATCTCCTGCCGACTGTCTTGCGTGGACGCGCACCCGCGATCAACTTATAGGCTCCCAGTTCACTCACAAAGTCTTGTGGGAGCGGGAGCATGAGTATGATGCACGTTTGGTTGCAGATGGACAGTACCGTGAAGAGATAAACACGATCAAACGTTCAATGGTGCTGGATCCTCTCAAATGCGGTGATAGCTTGTTCGGTGGGCGTACAAACCACTTCAAGCTATACTTTCCACCTACGGAGGGTGTGAAGCTCCATTACTACGACTTTTGCTCTTTATACCCCTACGTGATGAAGAACAATCCGTATCCCGTAGGCGCCCCTGGAAAAATGGTCGGTCCCGCTATACCAACCATCGAGGAGTTTTCGGCCAACTTGAATGAGCGCTACTTTGGACTCTCTTCCGTAGACGTACTCCCCCCTTGCGATTTATGGATGCCGATCTTGCCCGTCATTATAGATCACAAGCTCATGTTCCCCCTGTGCGTAAAGTGCGCAGAAGAGAACAATGGTGATTGTGACTATACACCCCACCAGCGTAAGATCAGAAGTGTATACACAAGCCCTGAACTGGACCTACCCGTTCGCCATGGGTATAGAATAATGAAGATACATGGTGTGGAGGTTTCAGAAGCTCCCCAACCTTTTCACACCATATATAAACGCTTTTTTGAAGGATAAGGTTGAGGCGTCAGGATATCCGCGAGAAGTTGATACCGAAGATGAAAAAACGTCTTATTTTCAGCGTTACCGTGACCGTGAAGGTATACAGCTTGATCGTACCCAAATTGTAAAGAACCCTGGCAAGCGCTTTAGTGCAAAATTGTGCCTAAACAGTCTTTGGGGAAAATTTGCACAGAATACCGGCAAAGGGAACGTTCATTTGGCACAAAGTTATAGCGAAGTCTGGGATTACGCCAACGCAACCGATAAAGAGGTCATGGAGATTGTGAATGTAGGTAATACTTACATAATGAAGTACAACAATACCGAATTGGCCACAGATACCTCACGGGTTACAAACATTCCTGTAGCCAGCTTCACAACGGCCTACGCACGCATCAAACTTTTGGGCCTATTGCATTCTCTTGGTCGGAGGGTTTGGTATGCCGATACAGATAGCGTGATATTCACAGCGAGGTGGGGTGAATACATGCCTGCTATTGGGGAGTTCCTCGGAGAGCTAACTGACGAGAACAAGGATGAGTATGGAGACATCGCATACGCAGACTCGTTTGTGTCAACAGGGCCAAAAACCTATGCGTTACGGGTGAGGATAGGGGATGATACGAAGTATATCGTGAAGGCTAAGGGTATCACACTTAACCATGCGAATCGGCGGGTCGTTAACTTTGATTCGTTGAAGGAGTTATTGTGCTTGGAAGATGAAGAGGGTGACCAGCTACCCCATCTGACTGTAGGCACCCACAATTTTAGGGCACAGAAACTGGGGGGCGTGAAGGAACTTAGGGTACAAAGGTGTGCCGTAACACCTATAGGAAACGCTACCAGGTGTCTGGTATCTATGATACCGTGCCATTTGGATACCGTAATCTTTGATATGTCTATTGTTAGCTTATTTATTAAGCGTATTTGTAAATATATATATATATATATATACACCTTGAATATTTCGTTTATTAAATAAATCGTGTTTCAACTAGCGTTTTACTTTCTCCTTTGCGTGCGTGCGTGTGTGTGTACAGTAAAAAGCTAAGCCCCGCCCACTGTAAGGCCGGTAAGGTTAGTCATCCCTGTGTGCTCAGTTCACCTCTGTATACCCTTGAGCTCAAACGTGTATTCTCTCGCGTAGAAGAAAAATAGTAATGGCTACCTTTAATATTGCGTGTTCAACATTTATAAAGTGGTATTCTGCAAAGTGCGTAGACGTGGTGGATACTGAAAAACTCCCTATTCCCCCTCCTTTGCCTCTTTTAAGGCTGCATTGAACCGTGCGCAGTACAGACGATGTATTGAAGCATGTTATAGAGCTAAGCTTTATAAAGGCACACATATACCGCGAAGTAGAAGAAGCAACACGTTCAGAAGATAAACAACAGTTATGGGTAGTGAGTCTTGTGGATGAGTGGTGTGACAAGCGGTATTATATCATGTTACACCATACCGACTACTCGTACCCTACGGTTGAAAATGTGAATCTTGTCATCATGGACAATATTAAGTATTTTTACCACTATACTAATATATATCATGATGAGGTTTGTAGTGAGGTTGTGGCTAATGGACTGTGTGAGTTTTTAACAGATTTAGAGACGAGTATCGCTTGTTAAACAAAACGGCTAAATATGAACATATGTTTCTCTGTAATAGCGCGCCGGTTTGTGAAAATGTTTAGGAGTGATAAAACATTAAATTCGTTTCGGGAAATTCTGTTTGTCAAAGAGTGCTCGAACAGGCCTGTACACGCTTTAGCAGTGTGACGCGTTCCCGCGCCGCCCACCCGTGTATCTCACGGAACATACGAGTTCGAACAAACCCATACACGTTTCATCAGCGTGACTGACCCCGCCCCGTCGACCCGATCATGCCTCCTTTGGCTCACGCGGTGCATACGAGTTCGAACAAACCCATACACGTATCTTCAGCGTGACTCACCCCACCCATCGAGCCGATCCTGCCTGCCTCCTGTGGCTCATAGTCATCTCAGAGCTTGCACCGAGTGGATGTGCCATAGTCATCTCAGAGCTTCAACCGAGTGGACGTGCGAATGCGATGGAACTCCCTTTGAGAACCATTCTCAACGCCTCGTACGACGTCTCCGTGACGAAGTCATTGCGTGTGTTCAGGCGTAAAACCGGCAACATTAACTATGTGCTTGAAACGATCTGCCGGCAAGCAAGCAAACGTAACGTTATTTATTTAAGTGTTGAGGAGATGAATAGAATCTTCGTGATAGTTGAGAGGTGGGCAGAGGACCGTTATAGAATACCTGTTGGCGTAGGTACAATAAGAGAGATGATTAGTGACGCCTCCTCATGAGGGCGGATCGAAAATGAGGTTTTTAAACTTTTTTCGAAATTCAAATATGGCTAGTGCGGAAAATATGTGGGTGCTATAGATAATGACTGTGCATAAATATTAGTCCTGCAAAATTATATCTTCAGGTGCCACAAAGCCGTCGAAAAAAGTGAAATATAATGATTTTCTTATATTCTGCATTAGTACAAAAACTGAAACTTACTTGTTATTATTATATATTAAGTGTTCCAATTACCAAAATAGTTACTGAATTATGCAGCTCTTAGTTTATTTAGATCAATGTTCTTTTGATTAATGATCTAAATAATCCAGAACTCACCACGAGGAGGTGGCTGCGTGTCGAGCTCCACCCATGCCCTCCCAACCACCCATCATTGCGCATGTTTTTTTCTATTAACGTTTTATTTAAACTTTATATTCAGCTTTACTTTCGAATGATGGCATTTTTTTACGTGACTGAAGTGTTGATCTTATGAAGCCATCTCGCGCGTTCAATCCAAATACTTTTGATGATGCTTCAGTCACTAATTTTACCATTCTTTCTACTACTTGTGTATGACAAGGGAATTTCTCGAATGGAGGGGTACTCTTGTTTTCTATGAATTCTTCAATCTCATTTTCTGTCAGGTGTCTTGTCAAAGGTGGTTCAGTGACAATGCATTTTTGCAGTCATCATGAATCATTGATGCTAGAATATTTTCTGGATTTGCAAAAAATGCATTTCTTTGTATGACAGGGTTTACAATATCCTTTACTTCGTCATTCAGTGTTCTTGTTAGTTCAATAGTTTTGAAAACATGTTTTGAGCCATTGACAAAAGACGTACTTTGCTTAATAGAAAACCACATTGGGATGTAGACCTTCATTATAAAAGAAGCAATGTTCATGAGGTTCTCAGATGGACTTACAGTTGAAACGTATAGACGAAGCAAACGATTTGCTGTAGTCAGCCATCGTGAATGTGCCATTTTGCCTGGACTACGATGAGCAAGATCTGGAGAGCAATATCCCTTTGTTATGGCCTGATGAATATCAATTAGATATTTTTGGTCGGTGCTAAGATCTTCACAGTCTACAGTTGGTTCCTCAGCATCAATCCTTTCAAACTCGACAATAGGAAGACTCTCACAGTTCTCTAATTCCCTGCCAATAGGACCGGTGAATCCGCGGGGGCCAGATGTTTTTCCATCCAGCTTTGCAACTAAATGGCGTAATGGCAATTCATTGGCATGGAGCTGGCACACTAAATGTTGAACTGGCTTCTTCAGCTTCAATTCTATAAGCCTTATAACGCCTCCCTTTTCTCCAGTGTTGACTGCTGCACCATCGCATCCAATGGCAACAAGGTTTTCCAGGTTCATATCATTATTTCCAATATACTCAAACATTCCTTTACATATTTCTTCAGCTGATCCAGAATTCACAGAATAATGGCCCAAATAACCTGAACCAGTTTCTCTCACTAAAGTGATATGTTCTTCTGTTACCTTCTTCTGATATACTTTGGACTCTTTTTTTTCTTGGAAGAGTGTAGAATCTTTTCGACCATCAAAATAGATTCCTCTGATTGGGACCTGATTTTGATCTTTCATAATTTCTGATCTCTTCTTTTGTCTTTCTCTTCTGATTTTACTCCTATCCACTACTTCAGATGTATTGTCAATAGAAACTTCTCCAATATCTTGCAATACTGCACTAACAATGAATGCTGCAGCTCGATCTGAAACTGCAGTCCTGTCGCAAGCAGTAGCCACTGAAGGTAGATTTGTAGTTTTCCTTTTCTTGAATAATTGTTCTTCAGGTTGTTCGAGCTTTCTCTTCGAGCTAACTGGCTCTGGAAATGTATCGTCTGATATTTCGCCAGATTCACTTTCACTATTTGATGTCGATGATGATAATTCAACATTTGTATCCTGCAATTTCTCCTGTGAAGATTCTTTGGTGAGCCTCACAGCTTCTTTTTGCTTTCTTAGCAACGTAGATGCTTTTTTCTTTGAGAGTGTAATATCTACTCTATCAATAAACAGTTTTCTTTCACTCCTTTGATCTAAGAGGAACGTCACTTCTTCCTTTGGAACCGTTTTTTCTTTGGGACAAGAACATTGTGTTAGTACTTTGCACTTGCACGCTGCAATGTCAAAAAGTTTCGTGTGTGCTTCTTTTTGAACATATCAATCTTTGCTTTGTAAGCTTCAGAATTTTTTCTGCTTTGGTATGGCTTCATAATGACACGATACTTTTCGTGGTAGCTTCTGAACATTGTTTCAATTCGCCTATCTGACAGAATTGGGACGGAAGCACTTTCCCAAATTGTTTTCAATTTATCAACAACTTGTTCTAATATTTGAGATATTGAAGGATCTTTATTAGTATTCTGTTTCAAATCGTTTCTTACAAACAAGTAATATTTAAAAACTCCTTCGTATGTAGGAAGATTCCTGTGCCACAAATCTTCCCCCATACCAAACATGGGGCACTCAGTTGAGGCCCTGGTTGATTTTGCACAAACTCGAGACATTTTGAAAGTATACAAATCTGAAAAAGAAAGAGCTAATATCAATTATACGTTAATTTCAGTTAATAATACATGGCAAACTTAGGGCAACACAATACAGAAATGCAAAATATATAAGAAATATAGTTTAGACTATCTGAGTAACGCCAGCAACAGAACACCCACCTGCTACGAGAGCGACAGCTACACTGAACTGAGGTACTCACGTGACAGCTGAGTGAGCTGACTATAGAAAACCGTTTTTAGAGAATAGAAACTTTTTTTAAAGGTTGACTGAGTTATTTTTATACAAGTGTGAATAAATTATTGTCTATTGTGCATCGTGGACTCTTCTGTAATTATTGGTTAAAATCTGCTTTTTTCAATTTTTTTCAATATTGAAGGTCATTGTGGCACCTGAAGATATTAATGTTATGATTTTAAATTTATACCAGCTTATTTCCTCACTACTCCACACATCTTCCACACTAGCCAATTTGAAAATTCGAAAAATGAGTTTTTCACTCCGCCCTACTCATATACCAGTGTTTGCACATTATGTATAAATAACGAACAACCATGCATTGATATACGACTGATGTGGAAGAACACAGCTGATAATGACGTTCTTGTCCCTGCACGAAACCGTTTCATCCTCGACAGAATGTTTGAAATCGTCGGATTCCGTAAGCTGAAGCCTATATTAGACGGTCGTGTTACGGATATGATTTATTTTGACACGGTTCTTGAACACGCATACACCGCCCTGCTCGAAGGATTTATTGAATGTAGGAATGAACAGGGGGAGAATGGTCTAGATCTGGAGGCATATTTAAAAGGTTTAGATTCTTCAAAATATCCTGAACTTTGGTACAAAGCACTTGAGCGGTACAGAGCTGAGCTCGCCTACACTGTTCACCCTGAAGAGTTGTACCTCTATATAGTGGATAGGTGTCGTTACGACTTGGAAGATTATTTCCAATGCCGCTATGCAGAGTGAAGAAGAGTTCACGATTGAAAAGCTCGCGACGGTAAGAAAAAACCCGCGATTGGAAAGGCATGTTTATAAACTTGTATTTAATAATGTTGTTGTGGTTAACGATGACCTCTTTGTGCGTGCTTTTGATTGTGTTCTAGCCGTGTTTAAAGATAACTTACCGGCCGAGTATAAAGTGGGAACAAAAATAGTATTGAATGATATGAAAACCATTTATATCGAGTATAGACCACTGTATCAGTTAAACGGTGAAGTGATGCTTGGACGGTTTTACCACGTTGTACAGAGTAACGGCGATGTGGATGTAGACTCTATCACGTGCGAGTTTAGCGTTTTGCACCGTAGAACATAAAGGATGTATATTTAAATTGCGTATATATATCCTGTACTAATATGATTATACGTTTCGTATATTTTCAATATATTTGATATAACTATATATTTTTCCTGTACCAATATGATTATACGTTTCGTATATTTTCAATATATTTAATATAACTGTATATTTTCCTATACTAATATTTTGATGATACTATGATTTGTATATTTCTGATTACATATATTTAATATAACTATATTTTTCCTGTACTAATATATTGATAATGCACCGTTTGGTATATTTTTTATTATATATTTTCCATTCATGATGCTATTATTATTATTTTTGACCATATATATATATATATATATATATATTATATACACACACCTCATTGTATATCCAATAATTCATGTAAATAAGCAGAATGATCTAGTGGCGTTTTATTTATTCCGTTTTGTACACGGTATTTAATTATATCATTTGATTGGTTCTAAAGCGGATTTCTAAGGCGTAATATATGTTAAATAAATAAGTGCAAACTGGCAACTCATACGGCAACTGAGAAAGGGAGATAAACAAAATGAACGATTGTTGCAATAATCGTTTAATAGGTCTGTCTATTGGACGTATTTAGAGACGGTCTACCAGGAGTTGGTTGATGGTGGGTTTTATCAGCAATCGTTTGGATGTTTGGTTGTAGCCCTCATATCGGATACACGGTGTTAATGGGGTGAGCTCCTAAAAAGTCGTAGCCCTCATCTCCTGTTAATGGGTGTGCTCCTAAAAGTTGTAGCCCTCATTTCACCATCTCCTGTTGGAGCTCCTAAACGTCTATACAATTGTTAGTGATGCTTTTTGTGTGTGTGGTGTGTGTGTGTGTGTGTGTGTGGTAATAGGGGCGTACAGTCGGTGAACGTATGCACGCTTTTAATTCGTTCGGAGGTTATATACAGCCAATTATGCCTTCTAGTCCAACTGGCGGAATAATATATGGTTTAATTAAATAAATATACGCAAACTGGCAACTCAGCCTTCTAAGCCAACTGGCTGATTAAGCCACCTGGCTGATTAGCGGCCCTATAAGAGAGCGGCGGCACGGCTGAAGTATTCATATGCGTCCGACAGCTGTCAAACGACCACCTCTCTCCTTTCTCTCTCTTAGGTTAGGTTCATTGCAGCTTGGGGGATAACTCCAAGTTCAACATCCTCCTCCCCCATTTTTGTGGTGCCTTGCAACAAGAGGGTGGGGTTGGCACCAAAAGGGGTGGGGGTGGCACTCTTGCAACATTATGCAACATTTGCAATTGCATTGTACTCATACATTTTGCGGTCATACTACTCACATTTTCCAAATTCTGCAGAGTTTGTTGACAAACTTCGAGGCACAGACTTATCGGGAAAAAAAAATGGCGAGTTTTTGACGTGATATCTTTGTTTACTAGAGTCCCTTTGGATCTAACCTTGCAGTTCCTAGAAGAGTGGCTTCATGATCATCCTGAGACCATTCCGTTTGATTATGGAATTATTTTGTAGCTTATTAGACTTTGCTCGAACCATAACTATTTTTCTTTTAATGGGTCTTTGTTCAGACAAAAGTTAGGTTTACCAATGGGCTCTTCGCTCTCTCTCCAATTTTAGCCAACATTTTTATGGAATTTTTTGAAGTTAACATTTTGCCAGAATCTTTGGTGCCAGGGGTCAGTTGGTTCCGTTATGATGATGACAAGTGTGTTATTCTGAAATCTCATGTGGCTTTGGATGAGCTTTTGGGATTTCTTAATAATTATGTACCTTCAATAGAGTTTACGTATGAAGTTCAGATCAGTGGATCTCTCTCGTTTTTGGATGTTCTTATTTTAAGAGATCCCAACCAAAGACCTTTTTTCAAAGTATTTAGAAAGCCTACGCAGTCAGACAGCTACATTCATGCTTTTTCCGATCATTCTCTCTGTACTAAAAATGGCGTTATTTTGGGGCTCTTTTTGAGAGCTTTCAGGATTTGTGACCCCATTTATCTTGATGAAGTTTTACATATTAAAAGTATATTCAGAGGTTTGGGTTATTCCAATTTGTTCCAATTTCCAATAAAGCTTATTTCGCCGCTTGGAGATCTTTCTTCTCTCCTAAAATTAGGAATCTGGATAAAGACGTTTTATTCCTGAAAGTGCCTTTTGAGGTTAACAAAGGGCTTTCCTCACTTTTGCCACAGCGGATTAAGTTGTACTTCGCTGTGCCAAATAAAATGTCTTCGTTCATCCGTCATCCTATTACAAAAGCCTCCACCAATTCTGGTGTAGTTTATGAAATCCCATGTGGAGGCTGCCCTCAAAAATACATCGGATAGACAATTGATTTTCAGAGAAGGATTAATTCCCACAAACGTAACCTGAGATCGGGTAATACTTATAGTAGCTTGGTTCAGCATAGGGAACTTCATAATCATATTTTTAACTTTCAGGATTCTAAACCTATTTTGAAGATCAGGGAACAAGAACAGAGACAAATATACGGGCCTTTTTTTTTTTAAGAGAAAACACCATTTCAAATATTAAGCTGTCCTAGTATGGATAGCTTTATTTTTAACATTTTAAAATATTTTATGGCAATTTCGGGTCGTATATATATATATATATAGCACACGGCTTCTTATCATTTTTTCAATAAAGCGTACTCAGTCTTTTCATTAAAAATACAGGCATTTGCGTGACTTTGGAACAAAATCATTTAAAAGAATTGATGATAAAAGACCGATTTAACATGTTAGACCATCTATACTACACATATAAGGGATTATAAGGGATTTACTCCATTTTAGAATTTATTCTACATTCCTGTAATTAATTCACATAGGGTATCATTACTTTTTTAAATACGAAGTTCACATGGTATATTATACATGTCAATATATTCAATAAGCGACAAATTTACATTTATTTTATTTTCATATGATTTTCATTAGAATAATGTTCACTATTCATACCGGTGCACAAAAATACCTAATTTCTCATAACAACCCCAATCGCCCTTGCAAGACCAAACCCGTCAAACCTGAGTATCGATGGATGAACTATACTACTCGTACTAGCATTCTTCATTTTTTGTTTCTACTATGTTAGGCGGAAAGTTCTTTGTATGGCTTCGATATCTACCTTATCTGATTTCCAGCGGGCTTGTGAGAACAGAATATTATTCAGTTTTAGGTCAAACCAAATTCTTTCATAATTAGAGTATGAAATTCCTTCATAGAATTCCCATTTATTTCCTACGACATTCGTAATTTGATCTAATTTGTGTTGCTGCTTTTTTTTTTTATAGCTATTCCCTTGTAGTTTATAGGTGGAGAGTGTACACACCAATCGACTAGGGAAGTACTCCGGGGTGATGTTAGGCAGAAGACAGGGAATACTGGAACTCCCGTTTCTCCTATCATTGTCCTTCTTAGCTGATCATTTTCCGTGTCTCATTTACCCTGT